>BSQZ01000032.1:3252500-3425000 GCA_033239005.1 Lamellibrachia satsuma
AATCGAGTAGTAAATTAATACTGTCAGTGTAAATGCAGAATGAAGATCTTCCATTGGAGCCACTCAAAGTAGGCCGCCTGCCAGCAACGAAGGAAGACATGGAGAGCATTCTTGCGGAACACAGTGATCGACATCGGCAACATATGAAAACGAAGGCAGCTACAAGACAAAGCCACAACGACAAACTACAAAAGAAGCTACAACGACAGAAAGATAATAAGGTGAGTTTCTTAAACTAAATTATTAAATCGTTTTGTGTGGAATTGGAAAATACGCTTGCAATATTATTATTATTATAAGATATAAACATCGAATATAATTTGCTCCTTTAAACAGTCATATCATATTTAAGAAGATTGCCATCCAATTCAATATTCTCCAGATGGCAACATGACACTGATTATTTAAAATCTCACCAATCACTCATAAGATGACTCCTTTGTCAGATATCTGCCAATTATGTTATAAACATATTGACACCGCTGGCAATTGCATAATTATTAGATACTGTGTTCCATTCATGTATCGACCTCTGTGGAAAAGACTGCTTCGTTAAATCCATTGTACATTGCTATCTACTAAGGCAGCCTTACTGCTACCTTCGTTGTGTTTGAAGAAAGATAAGACAATCACAATGATGACATGGAATTTACACATGTTTGGTTGTCGTTGGTAGACGTCGCACGAGAAAAGCGCGCCGCCAGAAGATGCCGCTGTCAAACTTATACGTGAACACACGGAACTATTGAAGAAAGAGGTGTTCAGACAAGGCGAACACAAGAAAGTGAAAGACGAAGAGCTAAAAAAGAAAGTCCGAGTACGCACCGGGCATGCGCGAAAATCGACTCGTACTAATGATCTATCAGAAGTTGCGAGCTAGTATGTTTAGAATGTTCGACGGCGAAGATGATAGCTTCGTTGTTGTCCGCTTTCATTCCATAAGTCCACACCACTTGTAATAGTAAAACAAACGACTCTTTGTGGGTATCCTCCGCTTTGTCATTTCACAAAAATATAATTAACGTGCATTTGTCTTCTCGAAATCAGGGGCGTAGTGAATCTTTTAAAAGACATTCCAGTCAGAAACGTTTATTTGTCATTTCTGGGCTTAATTTGAACGTACCGTTGAGCACTGCTGCTCCACTAATACACACCGCTTACATGTTGTATGTGAAATGACGCATACTACATATACAAACTCACATACATCACTAGATCATAACTGTGTTAAACAAATCCATAATTTCATAACATGATTTAGGAGTTAAGTTATCTCTATAAAATAAAATAATTATCATTGTTTAACGGACACATAATTAAGCCAGTGCAATTCATTACAAACTCCTTATAGTGAGACGTATCGCAATAATGGTAACATAATTAAAATGCATACAATTTCTACATGGCTTAAAAAGCAACGACAACTGTGTGTGCTATTTACTTATTTATTTAATCTCGTGAAAATAATGAATGATATTAGGTGAAGAAGCTTTCATAATTCCAAAATCAAGGCTTGATGAACACACTCTCCTCTGCATAGGAATAAACTGCAATGTTTAATTGCCTTTGGTAAAAAGGTAATAGTTATATGCTATTCATTTCAATCATATTATATAATGAATACGCTAATCACAAAGAAATGACCTAATCGCGAACAACAGAATCAACCGTTTAGTACAATGCAATACAATACAATACAATACAATACAATACAATACAGTACAATACAACATAATCAACCGTTTAGTACAATACAATAAAATACAATACAACAGAATCAACCGTTTAGTAGTTTCAAATGGTGCTTTCGAGTCCACCTCGATTACATGTTATGTGGGCTAATACTTGGAGAGTGTAGTAAGTAGTAGCTGATAAACAAATAGTCCAATTTTGGTAATGGGATGGACACTTAATATTAAACATATAAATTCACAAAATGTTTGTTTATTTGTTTTGCTATTTTTTTGGATCTAAAACAGTAATCAATAATTAATTAGGTTATTTTTTCCGAAACACATGCCTACTGAGTGCATATTGAAAGTGTTACACTACAGTGAGCACGGAACAATATGCCTACTATAGACACCAATTGAAATACAAGCTACAAGCTAAAACAACAACCGTTTTCACATTATTGCAACTAGACCGATTTCATTTTGACGTATTATTGGCTAAACACATTCATGACATTTGTAATGCACTTGTGTACGGAGCTACAGTGCAATATATCCTAATAAAAAATATTTTGGATATTGCACTATTATATTATTATTATTATAGCAACAAAACTTATATTTATATAATCAATATTGTTTTCTTGTGTTTTATGCATGTTAAAATCTTACAATCAATGCCAAGATACATTTATTTATATATATATATATATATATATTTATATATATATATATATATATATATATATATATATATATATATATATATATATATATATATATATATATATATATATATATATATATATATATATATATATACTAATATATTTCTGAGTTCTGTATACAGGTACCGGGTTATTATTATTTATCAACAACTATAAATTACCGTATAATATCTCCCTGGTATTATAATTATATTATCAAGTTATATAGTCAACTTTTTTTTCATTGCATCAAGATAACCTTATATTTTATGTCGTATAATTCTTTAAAATCCTTATGTAATTATACAAAGTAATATTAAATCTGCTTTGTAATATATCATTGAACGGACGTGTTATATCACACTATCTTTATATTATTCTGTCACGCTATTTAATTTGTTTGTGTGATTTTGAATATTCAACACTAGATTTTCCTTGGCATAATCTCATTAGTTATTTATTTATTTATTCACTTGGGCAATTGTATTATGGAAGCTGGCTGTTGTGACTGAATAAAAGTTCATTCTTGCACAAGTTCTTCAATAATGATTATTTACAATGAAATTGTTAATTTGGATGGACTGTGTGCACGTGCGTATGATGGCCTAACCCACAAGAATGTCGTGATCCATTTCTAGATGCCAGGTAAAAGTCACGTGGTTTAGGACCAAATGTTAATCGTATAGTGATACCCTAGTGTAAAGAATAAACATTTGTTGCTTAGATCCTTAGCAAACACTATGCAGGGGTGACCACTTTAGGTGGTCTAGTGCCAGTAATAGGCGATTACTCTTTGTCATAATTTGGCATATAAAATTGCCGCGGACTACGTGTTTGGTAATGTCACTAATGTTTTGCCATTAAACCTATGATTTATAATACCTGGTCGAGTGTGTTGGGTACATACCGAAGTGTGGAGTCTGTTAAACTGGAGTAGGTCAAGGTCAAGTGAAGGTCAAAGTTTACATGCAGGATGTGGATAACGGTGAAAGGTTCGTGTGTTCCACTAATCGTGCATGTAATCAGTCAGAGCCGCCAATATATTCGATTGCCTCTATTTTTCGCTGCAACAATCCAAATGAGCACACGTGGCAGGACCATAAAAACGAACGCAATACAAAATATAAATGGCAGTTTTTTAAACGGTAGACGTCGCAGAAGAGGTAATATATTTAATCATATGAATATAGCGCGTTATAATATAATTTCAAGGTCATCGGTGGTGCCCCAACGACACAATGTGTTACGGGATTGATGATGATGATACTATACTATGTGTTACGGGATTGATGATGATGATACTATACTATGTGTTACGGGATTGATGATGATGATACTATACTATGTGTTACGGGATTGATGATGATGATACTATACTATGTATGACCGTTATGTCCGAAAACAATTCGTTCACATATACCAACCGTTGTATATTGTCATGCATTCATTTATACATGCTCTAATGTAGATATCAGTCAATAAAATGTCGTTTTATCGTAACGTAATGAAAACAAGTCAATACACAAGAAAGTTACACATATACAACTTGTTTAGTTGAAGGCGAATTGGGAGAGAATACAGACTGGGAGGAACACGCACTGGCACTGGGAGAGAACACGTACTGATATATATATATATATATATATATATATATATATATATATATATATATATATATATATATATATATATATATATATATATATATATATATATATATATATATACAAATATACGATTGCAGGCCTTATTTAGTGTTAGTTATCGAACTTATTCCTGATACTAAATACCAACCATTATATGTGTGTGTGTGTGTGCGTGCGTGCGTGCGTGCGTGCGTGCGTGCATGCGTGCGTGCGTGCGTGCGTGTGTGGGGTAAGCGGCCGATTAGTTACATTATCTGCTACTGCGTGTATTGCCAGGTCCAGTACTGAGTCTGTCTGTCGACATAGTCCACCAAATAAATAATAGAGTGTTGGCTGCTTGCAGCGAACGACTGATTCCTGCGCCAAGTCATCAGATACACCAGCGTAGCGAAGGTAAACAGTTAAACGTATCGACAGACTCTAGTCTCGCGAGATTGCTGTGAGACTATATTGAATACCGTGGCAGGCGAACAAAATAAGATTCGACGCCAATAAACCGAGGCAGTCTTTCCATCGCATTGACACAGGTACGTGTACACATTCCACCAAACGCAGCATACGGCGTGCAACCAACTAGATGGTCAATATCCACACGATGAACGCCCTGCTGGTCATGGTCAGAGTTAAAAATGAACCAATAAAAAAATGGTACGCGGCGTTGTACGTACTGCCATGGTTTTGTCCGTCGTATTCCGGTCTCACGCACATGATCGAAGCCAGTCTTTGATACCTATTGCTCGGACGTCTGCAACTGGATTAGTTCGTTTTGATCTCGTCTGAATTCCGCTGTAGTGGTCAGAAATACTGTCAAAGCTTATGGTGTTCAGGCTGGCCTTTAATCAGCAACGGAACCTACAAATGCGATTACTTTTCAGGACATATATTAGCAATATATCGACCAGCATCCAAGCATTTGGTTATTTAAGGAATTGCCTATGATTTTAACCAATTCCTTCTGAATTACAGGCGAGGTCTGTTGGTATATATCGACCAAGTGAAGCATCCAAGCAATTGGTTATTTAAGGAATTGCCAATGATTTTAACCAATTCCTTCTGAATTACAGGCGAGGTCTGTTGGTATATATCGACCAAGTGAAGCATCCAAGCAATTGGTTATTTAAGGAATTTAATTCTGAATTACAGACGAGGTCTGGTGGTGGGAGAAAACGGGTGTTATGGTGTGGTAGTCATCTGATATACTGCACATGTTCCTTCCAACACCAACTTGACTTCTCTGGGTTTACCTACATGCGCCTTCAGAATAAAATAACTTTAACAAAAACATTTAAATAACAAATACAAGTGATTGGTAATGTTTTTTTTAGGTCTTCAATCGATATGACTTCAAGCGAAAACATCAAGGTGGCCGTTCGCGTTCGGCCATTTGTATCCTTGTTTGCAAATTAACATAGCAACTTGATCAGATCAATGTAGCATAGACTAGATTAAAAAATGGTTTTGCTTTTAGCAGCATAGGTCAGAAATAGGAAGGAATGGAAATAGTTGTATCGTGGTCAGGAAACGGAACCCCGAGTGAACAGGACCGTCGTTCATTTTGTCTTTCCTTATCTTGTTCTTATCGAATCTATGCAATACTATCGAAACTGTCTTATTTCATCAGAATAGGGATTTTGGTGGCTGCTTGGATGTGGAATATCTGAACAAATTATATCTAAAACTGAATCTGGAATAGTAGGAGAGATTCGCAAGCGACGGAGCAGCAAATGTTTGCTGCAGTATCAACTAGTTACGTTCTGAAACTTGGGGTGTTGGCAGGTTAAGATGCTAGTCGGGGAACTTTAAAATGACCGTTCCGTGTGGACAGCTAGACGATGTAGGGACAACTTGTACCGTCCGGTTCGGTTTCCATGACTACCCGTAGAATCAGCGTGAACTATCGCACAAGGCACAGTTGATAGTTAAGATGGACGGAGCAACGGTCAGCCTGATAGGCCCCGGTAAGACCGACGTCAAGAAGTTCACGTACGACTTCTCGTACTGGTCACATGACGGCTTCAATGCACGAGATGATGGCTACAACGAGAAGACAAGCGACCAATACGTCGACCAAGTTCGTATTGTTTCCATTTGTAATTAGTCAGTGTTCGTACTGTTCGAGTCTATTTATATTTGTGATTAGTCAGTGTTCGTAATGTTATAGTCTGTTTCTATGTTGTTGTTTTCATAGTCGCTTATTAATACAAGTGGTGGCAGCACCTTACACATATAAGGCTAAGCAGAATCGCCACCAGGCGGCTAATTCATAGTTACATCTCCTACAAAGATGATGTACATAGTGTTGTAAAAGTAAGTTAATTTAAATAGCACAATACAATACAATACAACATGTATGCAATTAGAAATAAAATTATGTATGTAGATCCTTCCACATTGTAATTAGCCAATGTTTGTATTTTTCGTGTCTGTTTCTATTTGCGCGTAGTCAATGTATTTGTGATAATCACTAGTTGGATCAACAGTAAACGGCACATTCCTTGACAGAGCGTTTTCATAGATAAATGTATTTTAACAACACAGTTGTTATTGTCTACTACCAGGTCGGAATACATTGAATAAACGTTGATATGGGTGTAGAAAACGACATTGATTTGTAACGGAAGTACCAACAAATATTCTAGCCTGAAACACATTCGTCAAAATGATTTCAGTGAATTCTGAATGTTGGAACTAAAATTGTACAATGATGATAATAAATATTTTCATTACCACATGACAAAGTCCTTGGCCGAGAATTATTTATTTAAGGGCTTTGTAGAGAAATTCTGATGTTGGAACTAAAATTGTACGTTGATGTTCATAAACTTAAAAAATATATGTTTTCAATAATAAATATTTTGATTATCACATGACAAAGTCCTTGGCCGATAGTTATTTATTTAAGGGTTTTCTAGAGAAGTCAAATTGGCACGAACAGGCATGCCGAGTGTGAAGCGTTTTGAACAGTCTCAGGGACTGGATATCGTGCTATAATATAAGAACGTACCTTTACCGCTAAATGTAATTTGGCAACGCAGTGTGCTACACTCCACTAACAAAGCAAATAATGTCGGAGAAAGGCGGCTATTCAGTCATATATGATGATTTTATACTATAGAAATATGCCAACTCCATAAAAATAACTCGTAGTTATAGCCACGACCCATTTCAACGGCCTAATTAACGTTGTCATATCGTATTTGCTACGAATTTGGCAAAAGCTAATTACATATAGCAAATCGGCGGATTTCAGTTGCTGCTAAGCACAGAAGAGCTGTGCAGGGCGCCATATTGGATTGGCCAATATCGCATCATTTCCTGCGCGTGGTGCGGCACTTGGGGAATGATCCGTGAAACAGATTTGGAGTGAGACTGAGTCGCCGATGTCCATTCGCTCAGTCAGCCTGTTTATTTCTTTTCTGAAAATGGCAATACCATACGTACAGCTCCACCTTTCACATACGTGTAGTGTGTGTGTATATATATATATATATATATATATATATATATATATATACATATATATATATATACATCTTTTCACAGACGTTATATATATGTCATATATATATATATATATATATATATATATATATATATATATATATATATATATATATATATATATATATACATATATATATACATATACATATATATATATGTATATATATATGTATATATATATATATATATATATATATATATGTATATATATGTATATATATATGTAATATATGTATATATATATATATATATATATATATATATATATATATATATATATATATATATATCACGTACACATCTTCAAGTATTCACTACGTGAGTATAAAAAAAATACAAACTTTTCATTGCAGTCGAAGACCAATTACATTTGATTTTCGACATAAAACTAACGGATCTTGTTCTATGTAGTCCCCATATTTTGTAGGTTTTGGTTTATACAGAGATTCAAGTAAACCAAATGTGGATGTCAACCAAACAAACGTGGCACGTCTGATAATGCCAATCTTTGTGCTACTGGGTCAGCGCATGTTACCCAGCATAATTATTAAAAGAAAAGTAGCGACTCTGCGCACACTGACCAGACATATCGATGATATTGCCTTGTTCCTGTTGCATTGCCGACTGACCTAGGTGAAGGTATTCGATGACCTTGTTCCTGTTGCATTGCCGACTGACCTAGGTGAAGGTATTCGATGACCTTGTTCCTGTTGCATTGCCGACTGACCTAGGTGAAGGTATTCGATGACCTTGTTCCTGTTGCATTGCCGACTGACCTAGGTGAAGGTATTCGATGACCTTGTTCCTGTTGCATTGCCGACTGACCTAGGTGAAGGTATTCGATGACCTTGTTCCTGTTGCATTGCCGACTGACCTAGGTGAAGGTATTCGATGACCTTGTTCCTGTTGCATTGCCGACTGACCTAGGTGAAGGTATTCGATGACCTTGTTCCTGTTGCATTGCCGACTGACCTAGGTGAAGGTATTCGATGACCTTGTTCCTGTTGCATTGCCGACTGACCTAGGTGAAGGTATTCGATGACCTTGTTCCTGTTGCATTGCCGACTGACCTAGGTGAAGGTATTCGATGACCTTGTTCCTGTTGCATTGCCGACTGACCTAGGTGAAGGTATTCGATGACCTTGTTCCTGTTGCATTGCCGACTGACCTAGGTGAAGGTATTCGATGACCTTGTTCCTGTTGCATTGCCGACTGACCTAGGTGAAGGTATTCGATGACCTTGTTCCTGTTGCATTGCCGACTGACCTAGGTGAAGGTATTCGATGACCTTGTTCCTGTTGCATTGCCGACTGACCTAGGTGAAGGTATTCGATGACCTTGTTCCTGTTGCATTGCCGACTGACCTAGGTGAAGGTATTCGATGACCTTGTTCCTGTTGCATTGCCGACTGACCTAGGTGAAGGTATTCGATGACCTTGTTCCTGTTGCATTGCCGACTGACCTAGGTGAAGGTATTCGATGACCTTGGGAAAGGCTTGCTTGCGAACGCCTGGGACGGATACAACTGCACCATCTTCGCGTATGGCCAGACGGGCAGCGGCAAGTCGTACTCTATCATGGGCCACGGAGCCAATCTAGGTGAGGCAGCTCGGCGATGTGTGTTAACGCCGCTCTCATTTGATTTATATTGAATAATTTGCCTGATATATAATTCTTCCCTACAGGGCACATACCAATGAACATTTTCCCTTTGGTGGCCATGTTGACGTTTTGTCTGATTATGGGAAAACTGGACTATCAAAAATTCCGAAAAATAAAATCACAACCACCGCCTCCGTGTCATTGATATTCTGACCAAGTGTTGAAAAAATTACATACTACCAGCTGTTTTAATCATGTCGCAAACGCTCCTACCCTCAACATTGGCAGTTTTTGCAAAATATTAATACGCCAACTGGTGTTTCAGGAATGTCACTACAAAAATTCCTACGCGTCTTCGAATCCGCTTCACACTGCATTATCTCACTGCAAAAAGTGCGACATTAGAACGTTCCAATCTTGCTGGCTGAGTGCAGTTTTGCCAAGAAGTATCCTGGCAAATAAAATCACTGAAGTCGGCTAAATTGCGAGTTGTTAGGCACTACCTTCAACACCTAACTGTGGCTTGACTTCTGTGTTCTTTGCGTCCGTAAATAACGACTCCATATCTTAAAACCACATCCGGTGCGCAAGATCTGTCATAACAATTTCTCCGTATTCTTTTTTAGTTGAAACGCCTACACTATCACGACACTATTTCTACCACATCAACAGGCACATATAATAATTAGTAGCAGTCAGCACAATATCACAATTGACGTGACTTAATGAATAAAGCTGACTAACACATTCGTATAAACTACGTTTGATTTTACATTGTTTATTGGGGAACTAGACATTGTGTATCTTAGAAATACAGGTTTCTAATGCACATATATCTAACCACCAACAACCACTACTGTCGCATTTCATTATCATTTACGTTAGCTGTATGGGTTCTTCTATATGCCGCTACAGAAATAAATCAATGGTTCAACAATATGACCCAGAATACCCCGTCAACATCAAGTTATAACCGTGTTTTACTCAGCTGTCGTTGTAAGTTATTGATATTCAGGTCATGTGATTTACCAAACGAATGAAGGCACTGCCTCAACAAAAGGAAAAACTGCAATGTTGGCTTCTTTGTGTCATTGTTAACGAACGATGTACATTGCATGTATGTGAATATTTCATGTTGTCTACCCGTACTCTCATGAAATCGAAAGTGAAAGTTATCTGCATCTAGGTCTGGTGCCTCGAACATGTGAACAGCTCTTTAAAGACATCGAAGACCGGAAGGAGGCGGGAGTTAACTACGAGGTAAAGCGGCAGGCGGCGCTATATGTGCTCGTAATCACTTTGATTGATATTTTCAACGCTGACGTCTGAACATATATTCTTTTGAAGGCTAGCACTTGTCTGAAAAACTATTAAGTACAGTTTCTAGATAACTACAGAACAACAACACTGATATATTTATTTATAAAGTGTCGTACACCCGGAATACCCCGAATACAAATTCGTATTCAAATATACATATAATACTTGCAATTTAATCAATGTAGTATTACACGTAAATCTATTCAGTAGTCATTCTTACGTTTGGACAGTATATGTATACAGTGTATGCATAGTATACCATATTAAGTGAAACATGTAATAAAGCAAAACTACACTGAACTAATTTTAAATAAATAAAATAAAACATATTTAAACTAGTCAGATGTAAATTATACATTACATTGATCGAGAATGAACTAATAATAAAACACTTTAAAATAAAAAGTACAAGTGGTAATATTAACTACCATATTAACCATGTTAATATATAATTATGTAAATTATCGGCGAACGAGCGTTAAGCAGGTGCGTTGTAATATAGGATTTTAAAAGAAAAGATCGACTGAGTCTATGAGAGACTGTTCCACAAACAATGTCTCGTTTTGTACACAATTCGTCAATAACATGTATATTGACATGTCTTTAAAAAATACTTTGGACTATCCGAAGGGCAACCTTGTTACTCTCTCACGAACAGTTCATGCTTTATTATAAAACAACCGTATAGGGAACGTAGTTGTACGCGACATGTTTACCGGTAACACTGTTGCAGGTGACGTTTAGCGTGCTGGAAATATACAACGAACAGGCGAGAGACCTCTTGAATAAGGAGAAACCACCGCCCGGTGGACTGAAAGTCAGAGAATGCGCGAAAAGAGGATTCTACCGTAGGATTCTATAAGCTACTGTGTGTGCGAGCGTGCTTGCATGCGTGTATTTGTTCGTGTGCGCGTACGTGCGTGTGTGCGCGTGCGTGCGTGTGTGTGAATTAGACAGAATGTGATATTCCAATAATACAGCTCAGGGGATTGAAACAATAACATTAATATTCAAGGCAGGAAATTTATGTTAAGTATGATGACATGGTAAAACACAATTACTTTCTGCAGACGGCATTGTTCCTAGCCTGAGCAGTTTGAAAACATTACGAAGCGTCCCTGGTGTGTGCATTTAAACACAGATTCTTGGTAAACTGGCAAGATATTCTTCGTGGTTGTCCCCTTCTCTCCTACCAGACAGAAGTAACCACTGAATACCTTGTATGTGCGTGTGTCGACAGTCGAAGACTTGAAAACCGTGCCTGTTGGAAACTACAGCGATATACATCATTGGATGAACGAAGGCGACCGACAGAGAACGATCGCTGCAACCAAAATGAACAAAACGAGCAGGTTAGACCAGGCCGTGTCTATATTATCAACCGATGAGACTCATAGGCTGCTCAAAACTCGTGTTGTCGGTTATTATAGTATTATGTCACGTTTGAGATATATAATATGATAAAACGAGCATACTTTAGATGATAACATGAGCACATCTTAGTCAATCAAATAGTAAAGTTGCTCACGCAGACTCAATAGGGCCAATACGATACCTCTGCAAGATGTACCACGATCCTTAGTAGGTGGTTGTGTTATGCAGTGTTTCTTGCAAATGTGTTCTTGTTGTGACTATTGCCTCAGCGTAATATGAATGACGACAATTATGCATCTAAGAAAATATCCCATTTCAATTAACAAGTACTACCAAAAGTCAGTTAAACTGAATGAATGTGTAATCAAACGAAACACAGCTAATATAACCTGATCCCAATGAACTAAGAATCGACAATCATAACGTCTTTCAAGATTGCCGTCAGTACATTACGCTACTTCTCCTAGAGCCTTTTCATATCGGGCTTCAAACTGTTAGGGGTTCATCTGTGACCCCAGGCTCGGATTGTCACAGTTTTATTTTTTTTAAATTCACCCCGCTTTTACCCTCTCTATGAATTAGCGAGTTACCATTTGTAGTTAATACGTACAATGCGAACAATTGTGTACAGTTGCGTCTTTTCTACGATTATCCCAAGTTACGTAACACAAGGGGAAGGCATCGCTAGATGTTACTGTAACTGAAAATATTACATAGCTATTTCGAGAGTTGGATTCCAAGAAACCATCAAAATATCGACAGGCATCGCCAAATACCCAGGCATAGATGGATATATATATATATATATATATATATATATATATATATATATATATATATATATATATATATATATATATATATATATATATATCTTGTCGCCATGACATTATTTACGAACTACCAAGTTATCCCTCCGGGGGATGGGTATTTGTGCTAGTACAGCTGTAGTATTCATTGATGTCGTCGATGTATATATGACAACTATCGCTGAAATCAATGTTGTCGCCACTACAACGACAATGCCTTGTACAACGACAATGCCTTGTACAACGACAATGACTTATACAACGACAATAGGGGAGACAAGTGATTCTCGTTTCGATTCGGTGTGTCAGGATAACACGTTAAATGTACCTATGTCATTATACAATAAACCATTGGTATTAGTATTATCACATTTTAATGCTAGTTGTTTTAATAAATAATATAAGTAAATGTGTTACTGTTTGTTCTCCCTGTTCTAAATGTGTTTATGTGTGAAATGCGGTAGTGGGCAGCCTGTCGTTGTGGGTCGGAAGTGAGTATTCATGGGCAAATTTGCATAAAACCAACATGGCGGCTGATGAGAGTCGTGTCATTAATAACAACGCCAACGTCTCCCAACCTCGTGTTTACCCTTATCATCTTTTTTGCAGCCGTGCCCACACTATCGTTACGATCACATTTGTGCAGAACAACATCAGTTCCAAGGAAACGAGGAGGTCGACAATCAACCTCGTAGACCTCGCTGGCAGGTGCGTGTTAGTTTCCACAGCCTCGCCTAGGTGAAACCTACTTACGGTTTTGTTTCATCGCGATACACATACATTGATCGCGATAAGGTTATGTTGACAGAATGAATCAAATTAGCAACATATACTATTTGCTGCACTCAGATGCCTGTCTAAACGTTAGCGTATGTAGTGCATTATTACCCAATATGTAGTCCAATCCATGGCTTCTGAAGTGGAATTATGGAACCTGGTAGCTCCTTTTTGTTCCACAAGTTAACTCGCTTATGTATTATTACCTTGCAACTATAACTAATGTATCCATCCAAAAACTAACCAAAACCTAATTTAGTTTAAATGCTACTATTTTTTGCGATAATAATTTACCAACATGATTTACACGATTTGTTGATGACAGTGAACGTCAAAAACAGACTGAGGCGAAAGGCGACCGATTTAAAGAAGCAAAACACATCAACAAGTCATTAATGACACTCGGCAGTGTCATTGAAGGTAATACGTTGGCTGTGACGATTTACGTGTTTCGCGAGATATGTTCATTACTTGTGACGTGAAGCTGTGAGTATTTTAAATAAACATTTGAATCCCGTAAA
The DNA here is from genome assembly GCA_033239005.1 of Lamellibrachia satsuma. Classification (NCBI taxonomy): domain Eukaryota; kingdom Metazoa; phylum Annelida; class Polychaeta; order Sabellida; family Siboglinidae; genus Lamellibrachia; species Lamellibrachia satsuma. Next base: position 3,266,434 of record BSQZ01000032.1, read on the forward strand.
ATATTCGAAATATTCAACGTTTTTTATTTTCACGAAACACGTTAAGAATGCTTGATAGGGAGTGCATCAATGGCGTCTTGTTGCAGGTGAAGTAAATAGGCATCACACTTCACTTACACGCTGGAGTCGTGTATGTAATGTAAGTTAATGAAATATTTATGTTGCCAGCTCTGTGCAAAACAGCTCGCGGCGTAAAAACACACGGTGAGTGTTGCTTGATTGTTCACATAACTAGTCCATGAGCCGGTTGATCGGTATCACTTTGGGGAGTTGGGGAGGGAAATTTGCCATTTGTAACACTTTATTGTACAGCCCAGTGGTAAATTTGTAGCTTGAAACATGACATACATATCAATGTTGTAGATTTGTCCGGTCGTTACACTATTTTGCTTATATACGTCTTTGCCATTCATATATAATGTATATGTTGATTTTCATGCATACAGCAAAGTTTTCCATACTATTGTAACATCCACTGGCACCACTCTTGGTGATGTTGAGCCATTTGACACATATCCTTGGGTAAAAGGTTTGATTTCCTGGCAAAAAAACATACCCGCCCTGAAAAGTCTCAAAACATATACATATTCAGATAACATATTAAGATAACAATGTAAACCTTTAGGCATAGAGCTTTGGGTTTTCGCTATTGTGACACCCACTGGCATTTTACACTGCCCCACCCTGAAATATCACGAGTTCGATTTTTTTTGTGGCGCGGGAGTGGGCCGTTTTTGCCAAGAAATCAATACGCGCACTCACAGAGAGATGCAACACAGTTCAAAATGACCAAGTGTAATGTCAACGCATCAAACAATAGCAAAACAACATATATAACTTGTTTAAAGAGTCAACATGTTATATTACTTTGTGTTTAACATTTTGACCCTTTAAACAAGTTAAACATCTTATTGGGTATTTGTTTGACAAAATATGCACTCGCGACTTAACCCTGTGTGGGGGTAATGTTCCAATCAGGGAATCAATGTTTGAACCATTAAACAAGTAAACAATGGTTCATTATAACGAGAAGTAATGTCCATAGGTGACACAATGAAAAAGTAGCTGTGTAATTTGGTAACATCGCAAAATTATATCTTAATGTTGTATGGACAAACAAGCACGGCACAACAATAGCTGGCAAGTGGATAAAGATGACATTGGCTTGTCGAGAGTCAAACAATTCTTCATCAATACGGGCGCCACCCACTGTAATAGTTTCCTGTCTATTGTTTGCAAGAATCTCTTGTTGTTGATTTGCGCGACACATGTAACATGTTTTCATGTACAACCTATAATTAATAATAATAATATTTTGTTCTCGCCAGTTCGTTACCGGGATTCGGTATTGACGAAGCTGCTGAAGAATGCACTGGGAGGCAACAGCAAGTCAGTAATGGTCAGTCAATGTCAGGAAGTCAATTACGGAATCATTAATATGGGTCGGTGATGGTGAGATGGTGATTGTGATTCAGTGGTAGTCAGTCCGTGATTGTGAGAGGGTGATTGTGATTCAGTGATTGTAAGTCAGTGATGGTGAGAGGGTGATTGTGAGTCAGTGATTGTGCATCAGTGATGGTGAGAAAGTGATTGTGATTCAGTGAATGTGTTTCAGTGATTGTGAGTCAGTGATGGTGAGAGGGTGATTGTGAGTCAGAGACTGTGAGTCAGTGGTGATAAGAGGGTGATTGTGAGTCAGATACTGTGAATGAGTGATGGTATTAGGGTGATGTTTGCTAGTGGACACGAATCGGTCATAATAAACGAACGAATGGCGTATAACGCCTTCCAACAACTCACTGTGACAAATCGCACATAATCCTAAGATTAGAGATAGTTTCGCCAGACGCCATGCAGTGTTGTGGGGTGCGAGGCACTTGATTTAAATAATTAATGGACAAGACAATTTTAGGCATTTTATTCACTCCATCGTAAGTTAAACGTATGCAGTAAATAGTTATTTGCACATGTAAACATCATAATACTATAATTCGAAACGAAAGTATGTATAAAAAGGCATCGTCAAAAAATTAATGGCACGTTCTCGAACTAGGCTAATTGAGTCGCTTTCACTGACACTGTAGATAAGATTGAGTGAAAACGAAAACGTCAATCGTGCTGTGTTAGGCTCGACATGTGTTAACACATTGTGGTACACTTTGACATAATTCACTATAATGTGATTTAGATAGCAGCAATCAGTCCGGACAATGAGAACTACGATCAGACGCTGTCGACTCTCAAATACGGTACGTACGTACTTGCTGAAGGCGTTCATTGTACTCAACGAAACCTTTTAGTTTCAATTACCAGTATCTTATCACAGTCAGTGAGATATATTTGGGTTGAAACTGGGATACTACGTACAACACTTAAACATGTTCTCCGTCTAGGCATTTTATTTATAAAAAAGATGGTTAGTTTACATATAGGCCCAGACCTTTTTTGCTGAATTAATTGTAAATATCGCGAACACACATACATTTTGTTATGGCCAAGGCAAGATACATGCGGCATGTTATATCCAATAAGTGTTAGTTAAACTTGTATCGATTCGGTGAAACTGCACTGCTATTGGGAGTGTTTCAGTGTAGTCTTACTTGTACCATGTGACTTGATCTTCTCGCAGCGGACAGAGCGAAGGCGATCCGCACAGCGGCTAAAGTGAACACGGAGGCAACCGACAAACGCATTAAGGTGAGATGTTGTGTCTTTGGCTGTCACGCGACAGACTGCACAATCAGCGTAAGCCACCAACAGAGACGAATTATGTCATAATTTCGTCCAACAATCATGTTTATAGGCTGAAAAAGATGAGGTTTGATGAGAATACACCTGTGTTAAAATTCTTCAGCGTAGTTGTTTTGTCATGAAACCTCACATTTCAGCCCATATACATGATTTTTTTGAAGAAATTATTTTCCCACGCATGCACATTTTAACACACACACACACACACACACACACACACACACACACACACACACACACACACACACACACACACACACACACACACACACACACACACACACACGCACGCACGCACGCACGCACGCACGCACGCACGCACGCACGCACGCACGCACGCACGCAGGCACGCGCGCACAAGCACGCACGTACGTACGTACGTACGCACGCACACACGTACGCACGTACGCACGCACATACTATTGTTGATATTATTATTATCTGTAACAGATTGTCCCCACAATTTCATTTCATAAGATGACACTCATTAATTATATGTTTGCCACTGCAGGAGTTAATTGCAGAAAAAGAGAAGTTGCTGCTCGAACTTGAGAACGCTCTCACTGCGAAAGATAATAGATACACTGAAGACGGTAAGCTACCTCTTTCTAAATCGCCATTGTCATAATCGTCGTCTGTTGACGCCTATTTAGCAAAACAATCTATGCTATGATGCACTATGACATTCTGTCACACCAAAAACCTATACACGTCCTCTATTATAATATTTTCAGATATCAAGAAACTGCAGGAAGAGAAGGAGAGAGAGGTAATACTAAGTTAATTTGATACATGACTAAATGCTAAATAAATGCCAATTTAATTTTTTTTAAATTAGAATTAAAGTTGTACACGTTGCCTTGTCACCTTCTTCGTAGTGCGCCTAATAAAGTGTTGTTGACAGTGACGTAGATATGGAGGAGGCATTGGGCTATGCTCCCTCTAGCTTTCGGATACGACGTTTTGTTATAATGAATTTCAATAGTGCCCCGCCTAAAGACCCTTCTCACATTCTTGGCTCCCCTTTCCGAGATCCTAAATACGCAACTGGATGCTAATGTTGTTACTGTGTCGTGGTCTCGCTGGCAGATCCAGCAATACAAGGAACACATGGACGACAGAGAGGCGGCGTGGCAGAAGGAACTATTGGACGCCAGGAAAGAAATGGAAGTAAGCGATACGTCTAATCGTTGCACCAAGTTATCGTCTAAGACATTACATCGATAATTTCATTATGTTGTAATTGGGATTCTGTTTTTCCTTTGACATATATTATTTAACATTTCTGTCGTGCATATGGAAACAGGTTTGTTTAATTCCTGTAAAGGAATGCTATGTGGATATACCACCTTGGTCATCAGGTACTTCATAAATAGTGGACAGAACGTAGATAATTAATTTGACATAAAAGGCCTCTGCATATTTGCGTAAAAATAACCCGTAACTTGTAATGTAATTGAATACGTTCCTGTAGCAACATACTTATCTCTCTGCAGGAGTTACAGGCGATGGAGAGACGTCTTGAGGAAGAGAGATGTATACCTCATTTCAGCAACCTCAATGAGGACCCGGCACTTAACGGAAAACTGATTTACATCGCCAAAGCTGGTATATGTAAAATATATGCACATGCATATATCCTGTTGTGGCTACCAGGGATATCCAGCAGCTAGCAATCGTTGATTCGCTGTAGGCACTGTAGTTTTCGTGTTTTGCTATGGTGCGCCATATACTATGCGACGATACTGAAATGCATATAATAATAATAATAATAATAATAATAAAACTTTATTTTTACACCATCAAATCCGGGGCTACTGCGATAATAATAATAATAATAATAATAATACAAGCGCTGTATAAAATGTTAAAAACTATGCAGAATGTTCGCGTCTGTAAATTATTTTAAGAAAAAGTATAATGATTACAGGGCATTTGTATATAAAAAATAAATCTTAAATAGGAAATGAAACGCTAATATCATCAATAGTACAGAACATAAATAGGATTGATAATATGTAATAAGATCATTAACAATGCAATATTAAAGCGGTAAAACCCATTAAGCAGAAACAAATTTCTTTAGTAGCTTCTTGAATTGAATATACGTGTATGTAATGAGGATATATTTTATTGACTTGGTAAGCAGATGAGAGAAAAAGCAAATGCATAACTGGTCCAACATTCAATCAACGAAACAGTTTGTCTTTTCTCCGCAGAGGAATCTGTCGTTGGCAACGGAAAAGACAAAACCAACCCGGAAATCGTTTTGAATGGACCGGGGTAAGTTGACAATAATGGCATTGCGGCTTCTTCTGGACGTATCCCTCATCATCGAGTCATGGGATTAGCCAAAACACAGTTCGCTTCATCTTTCAACCTTAACGGTCCCGCCTCAATTTATTTTTTGCTAGTCTCATTTCAATTTAATTTTGCGAAAAATCAAACCTCCCTAGTGTCCACTGCATTATGTTAACTGGTTTGTGCAACTTTTGCATGTATTTTTTTAAAATCATCAAGCAAACTATTAAGTCACTTAATATTTGGGCAAACATTAAACGACGTAAAAATGGAAACGCAGACATTTCACGAATATCACCGTTGGTGAAATTTCGTAACTTAGGTATGTGATCGGCGAGAGAATGGTAGTCACGCCCATGATCGGCATTGAGCCGCACAGTGTACCGTTTTGGATATCCACCATCTTGAGCCTTACTAGGTCTAATGACTAAAGTAAATTATTTTGATGATTTCAACAATTATTTTTTATTAAATCGACTGCGGATGTCATAAAACTTTTCACGCACTACTTACTTGGACACATACGAACCGGATTTGCGATAAGCTAAATCAGGTGAAGATGGAGTTTTAATGTGCATTTACACAGTAGCGGCGTCTTACTGGCATGTTGAAACCAGTCCGTCAAAGTTATGAATGCCGTTTCAACCACGTCATTAACACTTCACCAGGCTTCGTCAACATACATAACTATTTTGAGCAGCCAATCAAGTTGTGCACACTAAACTACAGTTGACGAGACGCTAATTTCGCCACTATTTCGTTATCCAGATATTTATATTGAAATCAGTATTTGGTACAAGCAGTAAATACCGAAATGATTGGACCCGTGTATCGCCTTACAACAAACTAGTATTAAAATTAATAATAATAATAATAATAATATATATAATATATATATATATATATTATATATATATATAAATATATATGTATATATATTTGTATATATATATATATATATATATATGTATATATATATATATATATATATATATATATATATATATATGTATATATATATATATATATATATACATATATACATATATATATATACATATATATATATATATATATATATATATATATATATATATATATATATATATGTATATATATATATATATATATGTATATATATATATATATATATATAAATATATATGTATATATATTTGTATATATATATATATATATATATATATATACATATATATACATATATATATATATATACATATATATATATATATACATATATATATATATATATATATATATATATATATATATATATATATATATATATATATATATATATATATATATATATATATATATCGTAAACGATCAGAGCATGTTGAAATCGACTGCCACGACCACAACAGGGTCAGACAGTGAGAGGTTGTTGCAGGATGGCCAAAACACACGCCAAGGTGACGAACAATGGTGGCAAGGTCAAGTTGACCCCCCTCGACGGTCTCGTGCTGCACAATGGCGTCGAGTTGAAGGAGACGGTGCAACTGCACCACGAGGACAGGTGAAAATATTATATAAAGTTCTACACACAGCGACCTTGTGACACCACCCTTGTAATAACCGGTAGAGTATGCGTTTTCTCTAATGGGTGCAGAATGCACAATATGAAAGTTATTGAAACAACAACATGTAATAAATTACTCTTTCAGCAATTGTGTGGTTGACTTCTAGACAATCTTCTGTTGGTACTATATTTGAATTTTTATATCATAGTGTTTTGGATTTTGAAAACCATGCAGCATTCAAATATTTTTACACCTTAATCTCTTCTAAAACCACACTATTGCCATATTATCAATAAAATTGTTCAGAATCGATTTATATTTGTTATATATTGATGATGCAACAACATCGATGTGGTAAACATTAAAACCAATATAATGGTTCTGAATGTGTCTTCTCTTTATTTGGTGCCTCATTTTCTCTGCAATTGGTTGGGAATTATGCTATATCGGACGAGTATAGTTGATAAGAAGACTGGTGAAAACTTCCTTACGTCGGTGCTTGGTCACAAAAGCGACAGGTTTCATTCTAAGCACCAAACTCACCAAAACCATTAATGTAATTATATTATGTATCTTCATCGTCACAATTTTCGTTTCAGGATTCGCTTTGGGTCAAATAACCTGGTTGTGTTCATACACCCTCAAGAGGCGTCTGAGCTACAGGCAAAAGGCAAACACCCGAGGGAAGTAACGTACGAGTTTGCTCAGAACGAGATTGCCAAGCACTCTGGGGTGCAGGTCAGCGACGGTAAGTGACGTTGAATGTTGCTCTTAAATCCAAATTGGCAGCATTGTGCTACAACGGTATAAAATATATGTATGTTTATATATGTACTGTACATATATATGTAAATGATATATATATATATATAAATATATATATATATATATATATATATATATATATATATATATATATATATATATATATATATATATATATATATATATATATATATATATATATATGTATATATATATATATATATATATATATATATATATATATATATATATATATATATATATATATATATATATATATATATATATATATATATATATATATATATATATATATATATATATATGTATATATATATATATATATATATATATATATATATATATATATATATATATATATATATATATATATATATGTATATATATATATATATATATATATATATATATATATATATATATATATATATATATATATATATATATATATATATATATATATATATATATATATATATATATATATATATATATATATATATGATATTTGATGATCGGTTTACCACTGCAACCTCGACTTATATATTTAACATTTGAGATGGTTTGTACACTCACCCTTCCTTTGTCGACTAAGTCGAGGTTGCAGTAAACCGATCACCAAATCACGTAGCCCGATTTCATGGTCCTCTGCACGCGACATCACACGAAATGCCCCTGACCTTGAGGGATCAGCCACTGACCCATTTTGTTGGATACCAGTGTCCTCAAACTGTGAAATTTCTGTCTACTGTAAGACACTCCATACGTATGTTACCAACTGTCCAGGGCACGCTTTCGGTCGTCATTAGCATAACAAACCTTTATCTTCATCCCTTGACCGGGGTGTCATTCAAATATATTACTCTCCTGTCCTCTGCTGTGCGTAGCAGGGTCGGTAGGGTTTCGATGTATCCATTCTTGTATTTTATCTTGCCAATTTTCCTATGGCGGCCTCATCTTCTTGCTCCATGCCGGGTGCCTTTCAAGGTTGTTTTTGAAATGGTGTTGTGTCAGGCGATGTGGCCAAACCAGGAGACCTTTCGTTGTTTCATCGTTGACAACAATGTCTCTTGCTTTCCAGTGAGGGAATCCACTTGTTGTCTCACAGATGCGTTTGTTTTGTGTTCAGTGAAAGAAATGCGGAGGAGTATCATTAAGCATTTCATTGTAAATGGTTGTATGCGTCTGTTTGGCTCTATCATAGTCTAGCTCTCGCTACCATAGATGAAGATGGATACTGTGAGTGCTCTGTAGAGCTTAAGTTTGGTTTGGAAGCTGATATAATAAAACATAACAAAAAGTGGCGCTCGACGTCTATATGTAGTATTTTTCCAACTGCTGCTATGTTAATTTTGACAAATATGTCATTTTCTGATTGAAATCGAGGCAAGCGCATTGTCTGTATGTGTTGTTCTTCGTCTGTATATGTGGCTACATACACATGCGCAGAAGCAGTTGAATGAATATTTATATTGCGGCATGAGCAGCCATGCAGCTTTCAATTAGGCGCAAGGCATATGGAGATTTGGGACGCACGTGAAAGCCAAATTGTTACTCGTGTTTTTTTGCAGAGGACCCGATGCTGCTGGAAGATGTTATTGCAATCCTTCAGTTGGTGCAAGACGTGAACGCGATGGCAAACGACATGAGCAAACCTGTCGACTTCTCTGTGCGTCTTCTCTCGGCGAAGCAACGTGGTTTAGACGGAGGGCGCACCGAGGTAAGACGTCATGAAAAATAACAAATAAGCATTGCGTACGCTTTACCAAACTTAAGTAGGATCGTATATTGTTTAGTTACACATGATCGCGTACTATCGCGTCATAAAAGACTTTGTACCTATAACAGAATACCCCCGGATATCTTCCCCCACCCTGTATATCTCTCCATGGTTACAGTGCTGACCTATTGGAAGATTAGTCATCGTCGGACCTTGTGATAGCTGTGTGTGTTGTTGTGGAGGCGATATGAAAATATAAAACTCCATTAGTTATGTATTTCTTCTTATGTCTGGAACAGTAAGCGGTGCATGATATACCTTATGTTTAAAGGGGAAGATATCCAGGATGGAGCCTACCCTAAGGTATCTCCCCCTACAGAAGATACCCAGGGAGAGATTTAACAAGATTTAACAAGATTGCCATCCCAAACAACAAGTTCCAGATAGCAAGTGGACAAGGAAGCCATTGGCTTATCGACAGTCCAACAATTTTCTCATTTATGTGCAGCCCGCCCTTATCAAATATCTGTCAATTCTATTTTTAAACATATTCACATTACTAGCATTAACACAATAATTTGGCAGTTTGTTCCATTCATTTATCACCGTCTATGAGAAAGAGTACTTTCTCTTGTCCAACCTACACTGTTTTTTAACCAATGTTGCTTTGTGTCCTCTGGTTTTACAGCCTTCTTTAAGTTTGAAGAACATACTCCTGTCAACAACCATTCTCTATTTTAAACACTTCTATTTGGTCTCCTCTAAGTCTCCTGGTCTCTAATGTTGTCAAACCACATTGTAATAGGCGACTTTCTAAGGTCTCTCAATTCCCATTTTAGTTGCTCTTCGTTGTATTCTTTATAATTTGTCTATATCCTTTTTACGATACGGCCTCCATGCTTGAATACAATGTTCCAAATGTGATCTAACTACAATTAGATGTTTATCCGTATACATGATAGTTCTCCTCATTAGTCTTAGAATTTGATTTCCTTTCGAAGCAGCAATCCCACATTGCTCTGAAACTGTCATGTCAACACTAAATGTTACTCCTAAGTCCTTTTCTTGCATGGTTCTACCTAGTACAGCATCCCCCATCTTATATTCTTCATCCATGTTTCCATGTCCTATGTGTATACATTTACACTTCCCAAAATTTAATAACATTTGCCATTTTTCTAACCATTTAACTAGTTTATCTAGATCATCCTGTAAACGTTGTTTATCTGCATCATTAGTAACCTTTCTGAATACTTTTGTGCCATCTGCAAATTTGAGTACTTTGCTAGATATGTCATCTTCCAAATCAATTTTATTTATTTAAAAAGTATAGGGCCTAATACTGATCCCTGTGGTATCCCACTCAAAACAGATTTCCAGTTTGAAATCTCACCATCTACTATTACTCTCTGTTTTTTGTGTGTAAGCCACTTTTCTATCCAGTGGATTCCACCATTACCTATTCCATGGATTTTAGCTCAAGTAACAATCTTTGATGTGGCACTTTATCGAAAGCTTTTCTGAAAATCTAAGTAGACAACATCCACTCGTGACCCGTCATCTAACCTCTTTGTAATTTCTTCAAAAAAACATAAGATATTGGTTAGACATGACCTTGCTCTTAGGAACCCATGTTGAGATATATTTATTAGTTTATGTTTTACAAGGAATTCCACCATGTGGTCTCTAATTAATGTTTCGAGCAATTTACATACAACTGATGTTAAACTCATTGGTCTGTAATTGTCTGGCTTGTTCCTCGATCAATTCTTAAATACCGGTGTAATGTTTGCCTCTTTCCATTCTGAAGGAACTATTCCTTGTTCTAGTGACAAGTTAAACAATTTTGCAAGTGGTGTACTAATTTGCTCAACAATTTCCATAAGCAGTTTTGGTGGTATCCCATCAACTCCAGGTGATTTATTATCTTTCATCTTCTTAATTTTCTTTGCTATCATTTCAGGAGTTACAGAGATATGCTACTACATCATTATTATATTTGCAATACATTTCTAGCATACTATCACAATGAAATAACACTATTATTTCAAGTTTATGAAAACAAAGAAAAGAAACCGACATTTAAATGTTATTTACCGATAATTCATTTGTGGTGTCGTCGAACACGGGAGGTTGGATGTGAAATAGTTTCATTATCAGGCTTTTTTGTTTCGTCGCTAAATGTCTATGGGTACATTGTCTATGGGTACACACGTTGTTCATTCCTAGTGGTTATTTTGAAATCAATGTACTATAAAAAAATTATCATAATATATCAATTCCACCAACATATTTGTTTAACGTGATCATTGTAAAAGTACTAAACTTGATAGGAATGTGTGATATAATTTCGATTATGCTTCTCAGTGTACTAAAATAGTAATATGTGCATTTGTTCGTTTAACAAATCTATACTTTTAAGATGATGTGAAATACCACGAACTATTTTAGATATGGCGCTATATTAACTGAAAAATATTATCATCTTTGTCATTGTGTTGTCTTCTTGTGTGCTGTCGTCTACCAACGAGACGACGTTATTTAATAACGCTATGTAATTTATACAGTTTCTTCAGTTAAATATTTAAATGCTATTAAATCTTCTGAATAATTCTTCTGCTCTTTCTGCTGTGTATCTCAGGTGTACGTGAAGGTGCAAGACCTCGACACAGGCAATGTGTTTCTGTGGGACAAGAACAAATTCCTCAACCGCCAGGTTCATATGCAGCAGACGTATCAAAACTTCGAAGAGGGAGGCTCGCCCGAACCCGACGATAAGGTAACTTATATCATTGTCTACCAATCTCCATGGCAACGCCTTCTTGCGCTAAAAAACGTTCTGCAAGCACTAATTGGCATCGTGCATTCAAAGCCGCGTTTCAGTCAAGTTGCCATTTCTTGTGTGTATTATCTTGAGTGATGCACAGCAAAGACCTATGTTGCAGCTACAGTTACACTAAAGCGACCATGTTGTTGTTTCTCAGGAGGCAGACCCGTTCTGGGAGCCGCAGGACACTGACGTCATTGTGGGTGTAGCATCCGTACAACTGAACTATCTATCACACATGCTAGAGTTTCAGGTACGTTGACACACTGGGTAGGTTTAAATTTGTATAACTAGTTATTACTATTATTATTACTAATATTTATAAAGCGCCATATATATGGGAACCAGTTCGTTCATTGGCATATAATATTATAGTTAAGATATATAATAAAAATACACTATTTAATTCATATTAATAAAATTAATTAAATTAATATAATAAATAAAGTAAATAAATAAATAAACAATTATAGTGAACAAATAAATAATTACAATAAATAAATAACTAAAATACATTATCATGAAGTGTCCTCAGTAAGCCCTTAAATAGGTAGGTTTTAAGTAAGTTCTTAAGTTCTGTTACGGGTGTTTGGTGATATTTGATACTGTTCTGGTGTAAAGTATGAATTACGGATACTATCATAAAATCACGTATTATTTATTTGTATGGCATTCAAGAAGACATTGACGTACAATAGCGCACTTTTCTATATGCTACATTGTGTTTTGATGCATGCAATGAACGTATGCACTACTTAGTCTTGAAAAGCTTATGCAGGTAAATAAATGCATACTATAATCATACATTGTAACAAATATATCACTCTTCATATATCTATGTCATGTGCGTATAGGACGAGTCACTGAGAGTAATCGACTATAAGGTGAAGCAAAGCGGTTTCCTGAAGGTGGCGCTAGTTCCTTGTGATTCACAAGGCAACGAACAGGTGGAGCTGTGTGTCGAAGACCCGATGGACTTGGTTTGGCCCCATTTTGATTATTAATATTCCCCGCTAAGGAAATAAAGCTTTGTTTGTGTTACGCATATCCGTCAAAATACAATTTGATTTAAATGATAGTTGATCGCAAAAGTAGACAACAAATATTAACATACACTACTGCAGGGCCTATTTGATAGACAACATTCTGAATAATGTTGATAATGAAGCGTTTCGAATCTGATGCATTACCACATTGAAATGTTTACCGTGGTGCTTTCGTTATGAATGTTACTCGACTCTCTAAAAAGGATTACAAATGAAATAATTTTCAAAAACATTACATGCATGTCAACTTGTGATCAACTTGATCAAGGTGTTGTCCATCTGCTTGAATCGTAATAATCGGTGTACAAAGTGGCAACGATCAGCATGCTTTATATTACTTGTACTGTATTTATATAATATTATTATTATTATTAGTTATGCAATAAGCTATATACTGGAGAGAAAAAACACAATGAGTGAACGTATTGGATCGTTGACTTTGTTAATTTATATCAGGTGAACAAACCAATGGCATTTAGAATCAAGGTACAGCAAGCTATGAATTTACCAGAACGAATTGTACAGGTCAGTACACTGTTGGTATTGTTTGGTTTGATTTTCTACTTGTCATAGAAACATCGTTTATGTCCCGGATCGCACTGTTATTTCCATTATGTTATCATATAAACGTATGTTGTTATTGTGTCATTGTAAGTGATAACGTAGGCAAAATGTAAAATCACTGCATAATAATATCACACTGCACATAAATAAGGGGATTGTTGTCTAAAATACATTTCTCGAAGCTAAATTACAACAACGAATATTAAACTCGTTTACATCATATTTGCATGCATCAATGTCGTTATATTTAAGTCAAGTGGAACATTTGCGAATAGCAACCAACATGAATTGACCGAGACAGTGGCGGAATAGCACACAGAATCAGACAAAGACAAAGTCAGATGTAGAGGGCGATTACGCGAAATGTAAATTGCAAATGTACCGTTTTATATTGATTTCACACGCCTAATGATTTTAGCAAATTCTGTCGTCTGTCGTCTCTGTCGGTTGTCATTCGGAGTTAAAGCAATTCAAATGTTCGTCTGTCATCTCGTACGCGATGACGTAAACAATAGACCCGTTGTCATCCTTGTAGCCACCTAAGGTGTGAGAATCAAGTGCAAATAGCCCCCGAATCTGTATGCTATTTACTTAACACACCCATTCCAGTGTATTCGTTTTTTAATTTTACAGTGAAAGTTTTTGGATTCATCGCGAATATGATTACAGTATTGTGACACAATAAGGCTTAGTCATTAACTAAGGCTACCACGTTTCAACAAATAAGTATTGTTTTTCTATATATAGTTTTAAGGTAAAGGTATCTGTAGGACTTCAAAGTATCCTATGGTAGTTAATCATTTGAAGCCCAGTTTAACTTTACACATTGACTGGAAAGCTCAGTGCCCTAACATTATTATTAACAAATTTTAATTGAGTTTGAGCCTGTAAATCATATGATTCACAAATGAAAGAGGGTTTTTAGGTTTCCCGCTGATAAAATAGTAGCCATTCTTTGAATGTGCATATTAGTAGCACGTTAGTGACAGTAGCCCCTGGGGCTAGGGGTACTAAATCCAGTCGTCATCGCACGCGCCATTTTGTACGCTCTGACCGCATCAAAAACATAAATAAATAGTTCAGTCAGAATTGGACACGCCCGATTTAGAAATCATAACTGCATCCCTGTAGTGGATACAACACATTGAATACATGTGTAGATGTGGCACATTCGTAACTGTACGCACGTCAATTCAGAATACGTAATTGCGTTCCAACCGATAAACTACTTGCATAAATCATTGCGATTTTAAGGGCAAGCTCAAATGTTATCACTTATCCCGATGGAAAAGTAAATATTGTTGTGAACTTGTCGACGGACATTGATTAAATATATGTTAACTTATAATCCTGATAATAAATAGACGTTCTCGGGTAAACACCATCAACAACGGTTTTTAGTTTATAATGTGTCATATTGTGTATAGAATGATATGTACACGTATTTAACTAAACTAACACGTGCCCGATGTGACAGTCGTGGTGCCAGTACAAGTTCTACGAAGACATGGAGTACACCCGCTCGAGGACACAGCCCGGCAGAAACCCCGTCTTCAACCACGACAAGTTGTACCGCTTCCCCAAGGAAGACGTCAGCCACCGGGTGAATCTCCGCACGCTGCAACTCTCGCTCCACTGTCACGTGACAACTTGCATTTTAGTGTTATGTTACAAAACATATTTACTCGATGCAGTGATTTAAGTAGATAAATATTATTTTCCCTGCGCATCATTTATGTCTCCAGAACTGGTGTCTTGTGATAGCATTTACTTCAACACTCCTATGTAGGAAACATACTGTATTGTCTGAAGAGAGAAGCAAGAGTATCTGTCAGCCAGAGGATAATTGTGCGCATTGTAAATAATGTGGCTACGGCCATATTTCTAAAAATACCATGCTGAACTACTACTAAAACACGATACTGCGATTAAAATGATCGCAGGTCAACTGATGTTGGCCCTACACAATGCAGGTTGGTTTAGAGGAAACCGGGGCGAGTTGTCACAAAACAGCATCTTTCAAGATTGTGGTTCGGTTTGTTACTCGATCGAAATATGTCAGTGACAACAAAACCGCGTATATATCCGACATATAGCAAATGAATAAATAAATGCTTACTGCCTTATACATTTGCGCAATGAAATGTTTTATGAGGTTTCCTAAAGCGTTACAATTCACCCTTATGCAATGCAAGTTGCAACTAGCCAACAGGACTAATGGAAGCATATATGTTTTACCGCTGAGAGCAAAATGTAACATGCCAGCATAAGAAATAAATGGCTTTAAATTGTTATAATACATATCTACGATATATTACTAGCTAATAAGACTTAGTAAAACCTAATTGATAAATCCCGTGTTGGAACCGCAATGAACATAATCATGTTATTAATCATGTTATTAATCATGTTATTAATCGCTCTCCCTTTTGTTGTAACTGAATTCACTCTTCATTTCGATCTAACTTTATTCACTCTCCTCTTCAGTGTAATTGTATTCACTCTTCCCTTCGCTTATCCCTACCCTTCGATGCAACTCTATTCACTCTCCCCTTCGATGTAACTGTATCCGTTATCCCTTTCAGTGTAACTGTATTCACTCTCTCCATTCGATGTAACTGTATTCACTCTCCCCTTTGATGTAACTGTATCTGTTATCCCTTTCAGTGTAACTGTATTCACTCTCTCCATTCGATGTAACTGTATTCACTCTCTCCATTCGATGTAACTGTATTCACTCTCCCCTTCGATGTAACTGTATCCGTTATCCCTTTCAGTATAACTGTATTCACTCTCTCCATTCGATGTAACTGTATTCACTCTCCCCTTCGATGTAACTATATCCGTTATCCCTTTCAGTATAACTGTATTCACTCTCCCCTTCGATGTAACTGTATCCGTTATCCATTTCAGTGTAACTGTATTCACTCTCTCCATTCGATGTAACTGTATTCACTCTCCCCTTCGATGTAACTGTATCCGTTATCCCTTTCAGTATAACTGTATTCACTCTCTCCATTCGATGTAACTGTATTCACTCTCCCTTTTGATGTAACTGTATCTGTTATCCCTTTCAGTATAACTGTATTCACTCTCTCCATTCGATGTAACTGTATTCACTCTCCCCTTCGATGTAACTATATCCGTTATCCCTTTCAGTATAACTGTATTCACTCTCCCCTTCGATGTAACTGTATCCGTTATCCCTTTCAGTGTAACTGTATTCACTCTCTCCATTTGATGTAACTGTATTCACTCTCCCCTTCGATGTAACTGTATCCGTTATCCCTTTCAGTATAACTGTATTCACTCTCTCCATTCGATGTAACTGTATTCACTCTCCCCTTTGATGTAACTATATCCGTTATCCCTTTCAGTATAACTGTATTCACTCTCCCCTTTGATGTAACTGTATCCGTTATCCCTTTCAGTATAACTGTATTCACTCTCCCCTTTGATGTAACTATATCCGTTATCCCTTTCAGTATAACTGTATTCACTCTCCCCTTTGATGTAACTATATCCGTTATCCCTTTCAGTATAACTGTATTCA
This sequence comes from Lamellibrachia satsuma, assembly GCA_033239005.1. NCBI lineage: Eukaryota > Metazoa > Annelida > Polychaeta > Sabellida > Siboglinidae > Lamellibrachia > Lamellibrachia satsuma. The sequence continues at coordinate 3,283,526 of BSQZ01000032.1, forward strand.
CTCTCCCCTTTGATGTAACTGTATCTGTTATCCCTTTCAGTATAACTGTATTCACTCTCTACATTCGATGTAACTGTATTCACTCTCCCCATTCGATGTAACTGTATTCACTCTCCCCATTCGATATAACTGTATTCACTCACAATGTATTGTGTTATCTACACGTTCAGTTCATCGACTACTTGAAAGAGAAGTCTCTGTCAATTGAGATCTGGGGGAAGCAGGGAGACCGTGCGACGACAGGAGGGCGGCCAGCCGCAAACAGACAATGCAAGGTAACATGATCACATGACGCAGCGTCATCTGATCGCACTCTTCATTGTAATTCTCTTTCATTTCAATATTATATACCGTATCAACGTTAAGTATTCATTCCAATAATGCTACTTCCTAGACTTGTTTTGAAGAGTTGGAATGTGTTGAATGTGTGTGCGTGCATGTGTGTATACGCGTGTGTGTACGCGTGTGCATGCGTGTACACACGCGTGCGTGCATGCGTACGTATACATTCTCATTATTAATAAAATGCAAAATTTATAACGTACGTGGGGCATACTGGACTATTATGAAGCTATTACACAAAATAAAGATAAGTAAGCAATGTGTCCCGCCCTCAGACACGACTCATAGCAGGATCCGTGACACTTTTAACATTCGAAATGCACTCCACTATTACACTTCATCGTATACTGTTCCCAACGTTCTGCGCGGTTTTTCGATTTCGATCCAAGTTACGTAAACTGTCCATTGCAATGTTCCAACGATGTAACAAGTCGCCAGCAACATTAACGTTACCAAGCCAACCAATCGCTTATACCACTGCGCCACTTCTTAAATGTTAATCTTGCTGTGGCAGTGGTGATATTCTGAGTGGCGTCACTGGTGGGGAATGACGTGTTCGCTCCGCCATGGCGGCAGATTACGTCAACAAAACTGAGCGTTGCTTCAGAAACACATAAATGAACTTATACAATATGATTCATGTAATAGCACGAGTTAATTTTACCTTTACGATTTATCACAATGTGTGCGTTACTCGTTCCCAGTCGCGCCTTCAGGACGGCAGGAAAATTACAGAAACAACAGCAGAACAGCTGCAGAAGAAATTGGTACGTCTTTCAGCTAGTTTGAAACAAGATTTTGGTGGGATAAAAGTAGGGTTTTCTCATTTTCGTTTTCGACGCCCATATGTTTTCGCTTCCTATTCATAACATAAAAATTATGTAGGATGGTTTAACCCTCATATGTGCGCGAATTTTGTTTAACTTTTTTGGTTACCTGAGGTACATTTGTATCCCAATTATTTGCTATGAGAAAAACAAAATATTATTAGAATATGCACAGTTAGTGAAAACCATCGATCGGTGACATTCATGCCCCGTTTACACGTGCGACACAGACCGGTCCAACACTGAATAAGAACAAGAAGAAAAGAAGAAGATTAATGACAACCTGGGGTAATTACGTACCCCAGGCATAAAAAGAAATATGATATTTCTAAATTTTACAAATTTTGCATTGTTAATGCTTTAGATAAGTTGTATGATGTTCAACAGTAAATATACATTGAAGTTTATACTGAAAATATAATGCAGTACATATTTGTTGTATGCCTAGGACAAAAATATCCTAATAACGTAAGTTTGAAATGTGAGCCTGAAATACAACATAACTATTATATCTATTATATATATATATATATATATATATATATATATATATATATATATATATATATATATCTATTATATATATATATATATATATATATATATATATATATATATATATATATATATATATATATATATATATATATATATATATATTGGTCTCTTAAATAATCAATTAAATAAAATATACTAGGAAACAAGTAGATATAATAATGTCCAGTTGAGAATAGTAAGAAACAACTATGCTTACTGAATATCGTGAATATGTTCATATTCTAGGACATGATACAAGCATTAGTGGACAAAGAACAAAGAAAGAGTCATATGGTGTGTATCATTCATTTATTCGTGGCTATATCATAACTGCCGTCGCAGTCACTTAATGTTCCTATAATTCAGTCTGCGCGGCCAGCCAAACATGAAATCCGTCAAATGGTCTGAATAATTGCAGATGTAATTGTTTGGAAATGTAAATGCCTACACACAGGAGATGTAAACGTGGATGAAAATATAAATGTTGATACTACTTCTGTCACAACCGCAACAGAAAAGGAATTAGAAGTAACAATTAGTGCTGCCTTGAAACTTTCAGAACAATGTGGAATAGCGGCTTCAAAAGGTAATCATATAACTGGATTGATTCGGAAAATATATATCTTGAAAAAGAGTTAATTTTAACAATAATTATTTAATAATCATTTAGAATGCTGCGTACATGTTTGAAAGTCATGACGTAAGCACGAAATAGACAAGTTAGAAAAACACTAAGAATAACAACTTAGCTCATTTAAGAAGGCTATTAAAATATTGATTGATTGATTGATTGATTGATTGATTGATTGACCACACATATGGAATGTAGACAAACTAGATGACACAAAGCAGCGTAAAGAAACAGTGGTAACTGGATGTCGGAATGTATTCGTTATCACGAATGACAATAAAAACATGCGGCAAATGATCTAATCTACTGATTATGTAAATTGCTAGTATTGTGAATCTGTTGATAGCAAAACTGAAACGTACTTCTGAAGGGCGAGTTATACTTATACCTTAAACGCATTAAGCCCAGTAAGCGAATGGCGTCCTTCTTCACTTGCCTACCAGATTTTGCGGTGGAAAATAGTTTTGTGAAATCATATTTGTGCTAATGCAATAATTATCTACTATACAATATCTGGAAGGTATAATAATGTAAACGTGTAAAATACGTGTAGTTTTCAGCTACCCTCCACCGAAAACCAGACTGTACATATCGAAATAACATATTTAGTTTGCACGATTGAAAGGCTGCTATTACAAATGTTAGTGAAAGTGTCACTATGAGTGTAATCATGCGTGCTATCGGGAGTGTTACTTTGTTTATTACTGCACATGTCACAGGACGTGTGACTGGACGTATTACTGGACGTTTGACTGGACGTGTTACTAGATGTGTTACTGGACGTGTTACTATGGGTGTCACTATGAGTGTTACTATGCGTATTATTGGAGGTGTTACAATGATTGTTACTAGAACTGTTACCATGAGTGTAACTATATGAGTTATTGTGAGTGTTTCTGTATATGTTTTAAACATGTCGTTGCACATCTTACTGTACGTTTGACTGGAGGGCTTATTATGACTGTTGCTATGCGTGTTATTGGAGATGTTAATTTGAGTCTTACTGGACGTGTTAGTATGAGTGCTGCTATGCGTGTTATTGGAGATGTTAATTTGAGTCTTACTGGACGTGTTAGTATGAGTGTTGCTATGCGTGTTATTGGATATGTTAATTTGAGTGTTACTGGACATGTTATTATGAGTGTAAATATACGTTTTACTGTGAGTGTTACTATGAATATTTGAAAGATACAACGTTTGCTCTGTATGTCGTGTGGAATCATGGTATGCTGACGACTACAGACAGATACATATGTTTTAGCGCAATAAGTTTAAATTAGGATTGATGGTATTAGTTTGACGCGTATGTGCACGTCGTAACTGTAATAATGTAGGATATGTATATCAAAGACTTGGAACTTAAAAATATTCGAGCACAAACAATCAATACAATCGTGATAGTATGGTGAGCTGTTTGAAACATATCAGGGTTGAAGTTTGTTTATTGATACACTGTCTGTGGCCTTCACGTAATGCATCGTGCTGGTTTCAGGTTGAAGCGATCAAGAAGATATTGCAGGAACCCGTAAATGCAGGCAACGGCGGCACATAGGTGCTTTATCAGTCTACTCGCTGCACTGGCCATTGAACTGTTTTGATATGTCGTCAAGCTTTATGAATACACGGTGTGCCCTTTGTATGTGCACCAATATTCCAACCGCTCTTTTAGTTCGAAAAGAAAAGTTATATGTGCGCAAACGTAGCAGCTAGTATCAATAGTTTTACTAGTGCATCCTTCTAAAGAAACTTGACTATGTATTAATTATAAAAATCGTGCAATATTTTGTGCAACTGCGTTAACACGGAGAAGAAATATATAGCACAGGCAATTTAAACATTCTTAAATGTCGTCGCGTGCAACATTACAAGGACGGTTCATTTTGTTGCTACTAAATGTAACATAGCATTTCTCACGCCTGCGTCTCGTGGAATTGAATCAATATCACTAATAAATCATACTATGTTGGCTACTCTAAACTGACGTGGAGCCTGAGCTAGTTTCTATAGATATATGTAATGACTAGAACACATGCATGTATGAGTAAAAATGGCATCCCATTTATTAAACACAAAGGTAATGATAGGTATGGGATGGCAAAGCGTACCTAGCTCGAATGAAAATGACCTTATGTTGGTTACATTTTAGGGACATACATAAAATCATACAGATAAGCCATATGATACATGACAACAGGACAGAGTGGACTAACCGCATGTACATCTACGTAAAAACAGAACGTCAGGGGTACATGAACTCCCACGGAACGAGGCAGACCTCTGCCCCAGGCGAAGCGTCAGTCTTTATGCATAATGCATTACTAAAGGAAGATGTTCCATGTCTTGGAAACAATCTATTCAAGTAGGTAGTAGACGTGTTCAACCAAACCAGCAGCAAGGTCAAAGTACACAGCGCCTCACCGTCAGTACATGGCAAGGCCACCGGATCTGCCAAACACCAAATGCGGGAACAGCCGACAGTTACGTATCCCATTGGTGACCATGTTAACGTTTTGCATGATTATAAGAAAACGGGGAGATAAAAAATTCTGAAACTTCTTACCTGCCGTTGCCATCATCTCATTGACATGCTGGTCGAGTTTAATAAAAATCACGTATTTCTAATTCTCTTAAAATGGCTGGACGTGCCATACCCGTCAATGTTTGCCAATGTCTGCATGACTTACACACGTGTATTGTGGCAAAAAAATGCCCAAAATTCTTCCGCCTATTAAAATCATATAAAAAGCTACATGTCAACTGGTTCTTTCAGCAAACATGGCAGTGTCCCTGCTCAAAAGCATTATATGACTTTTTTTAACTTCCTATATCCAAACTTAATATGCTATACATTCGTGTGTAACACACCAGGAAGTCTAACTGACGCATGATCCCATACATCGTCTTGGCAGCAACAGCCATGTCAAGATTACAGTTCACATTATAGTAACGGGCAGGAGCGACTCACGCAGCAGCTGAGCTCCCTGCTTTGGTTGGTCGTGTAGACTGTTGCTTCCAAGTAGATGGAATGAATATGACAGATTCCACTGCGTAGGTGGCCGATTCACGAGTCAATGTTTAGGAGCCCATGAAACAAGAGAAGACATGTAGCATGCAATTATGGCTTCTTAGAGGGAGAGGCGAATGATTTGATTATGGTGTAGCTATCGGACGAGGTAGAACGCCATCGACCCAGTACCAAACCCATTCTTAGCTGCCCAAGTAGTGGCCCAAATGGGAAGATATATTTTGAGTGCAACTTAGTAATTCCCGCAGTGCTACGCAACATGCTTGAGCCAAATGTTCGAGACTGGGTGTCGGCAAACCTACCCAGGGGCTCACTATCGTGACCTAGGAGCTAGATATACTCATTTAGCAACCGCTGAGGGCATGTACTGTTGCCTGTGTGGTGAACATCCAGAACGAAAGGGCGGCCTCTAATGTGTTTGTACGACAAGAAAGTGAGTCTGAGTTTTGACTGTGTTACACAACACTGCTTCATGGTGAGGTTGTGTTCTCCCCTCGCTGCCTCATGGTGATGTTGTGTTCTCCCCTCGCTGCCTCATGGTGAGGTTGTGTTCTCCCCTCGCTGCCTCATGGTGAGGTTGTGTTCTCCCCTCGCTGCCTCATGGTGAGGTTGTGTTCTCCCATCGCTGCCTCATGGTGAGGTTGTGTTCTCCCCTCGCTGCCTCATGGTGAGGTTGTGTTCTCCCCTCGTTGCTTCGCTGGTTCGGAGTAAAGCAAAGAACGTTAACGAAAACATGGCTCTGAGGAATGCGAGATTGAAAGTTGAGCACCCAGCTGTCGACAAAGCTTTAATCAATTTCTTTAAATATCCTGTAGAGAAAGGACACCTGGCTACACCGCCCATGTGCTTAGTGGCCAGGTAGTCAGATGTAGGATCATTAAAAAAACCTGCTGACTTAGGAACATAGGCAACGGCGGCCAAATATGTGAGGATTGTGCTAGGTGCTTGGACTTCTTTATACAAAGCGTCAATGAAACATCTAACAACGTGAGGAAGGGAGAAACTGGCGTTTGCCTTCTTTAAAGTGTTGACAGAAAGACACAAACGGTCGGTTATTGCTACGATATATGGCTATCGGGCGAGAGGTGTTGGCATAATCAATGGTTGTTACCGGTACATCTAATGAAAAGGAAGTGGTATCTTGCCTTGATTGAGGGTTGGTTGCATCAGCCATGTCTTGGATCCCTTTCTCCCGTTGCCTTGCTGCGGGCCCGTCGCTCGCATGTTGCGATCTCATCGACGGAGTCGTCTGAAGATAGTCGTCGCTTGCGCCGCTCTCCCTGGCTCGTCTGGGATATTGATGGGGCAGCATCGTCCACCACCCGTTGCTTTTCAAACCCTTGTGTTATCTGGGTGGATACTGCCGACATCAGGTGGTGTATTGAGCAGGGTCGACTCTAGACGGACATCCGCAGACCCCGCCTGCAGCTCCTCCTCCTCTGCCGTCTTACCTAGTGTCGCTTTCGGCTGGTAACACAAACAATCAGCATCAACTTGCGCCGCAGACCGACCAGCTATTATCCTATATTAAGAACTCTTTAGTCAGCAAGGCTTTAACATGGACTACTTTATACATTATGGTTAAACGTAGGTTAATCATTCTCTCCTCGAGGTCTGATCGGGCTAGTTCTGCGTTCACCGTGGCGCCCCATCCTCGTGCTTGGGTAATCGACGCTAGCAACCGCGGTCCCAGATTCGCTACTGGCAACAGATGATGGCGCCACCTCGCAGAGTTCTGCTAATCAAGGTAGATGTACATGCTATCTCTGTGTTGCAATTTCCCTATCTCCTAAGTTTGTGGCCCAACCATCTCCATCGTCTGAAATATGTGACATACGATCGGATGTCGAGATATTAACACATTATTCACTACATTTTCCTTATTTAATAGTAATTCTCTCGTGGTCCGAGGGGGGATAGTGTAGTGGTTATCACATCCGCTTTACATGACAGAGTTGTGAGTTCAAGATCCACGGGACATGGGCATGTTTGGTGTAAAAACCTGGCTTCCAACATTGGGAACTATGACTCGGATGGTCACGTTAATGTCGGTCTCGTCTCATTTAATTGGGGACGTAAAGGAACCACTGAGGACGACATTCACCCTGGCAGTGACCACCCTCAATGCCAGCATATAAATGTGATATAGTTATTTGTCTGATGTCAATTTAGATAACGTAGTTAATGAAGTATTATTGATGTGACTATTTCTCATGTTGCTAGTTGCATTTACTGTGTGGGTAGTTTGGAGTATTACTAATAATTCAGTTGTTTAAATCTAAATATTACAAGGGTCGCGTGTGCTCAGTGGGAGTGGTACTGCCGCTGTGGGCCAGGCGTGATTCTACACTTAATGACTCCGTTTTGGGTATCGCAAGTCCTGGCTCATTCCTGGATGTGGCCAGTCGTCTTTTGCGTCGTCTTTTATACTGTGTTTAATATCGTCTTTTATACCGTCTTTTCTTTCAACTTAATTTTTGATCTTAACTTTTGTATTAATTCTGGTCTCTCTTTTGGTTGTATTTTTAACTTTTGGTTCTATTTTTAACTTTTAGTTGTATTTTTAACTTCTGGTTGACATTTTGTACTTTGAGGTGGTACAGAAGTTAATAAATTGTGCAAGGACTGAGAAACTTGGTTTTGTATAATTTTAGTACTTAAGCTGTAATAAACGCAATTGTATCTTACAAACTTGCCTTACAGTGGTCTATTCTTAATTTAGGCATAAGCTTACCACCCGCAGCCTACATAAAGGTTGGCTTGGCAATAATGTTATGAAAAAGGCTGGCTAGTTGAATAAGATCTCAAAACACCATACAGTTATAGTAACTACAACATACATACAAGTCAGTTAATATAACGTTGCCGAGTGCAGGAAACGACTACAAAACAACAAATGTTTGCTTCCATGTGGTTTGTTTACATATCTTTTTGTTTACATTTGGGTTGTTTAAATGTGCATTGTTTACACGGCTGTCCCATACTATGAGGAGTCTGTATCCCCTTCGTCTCAATTCATGATGTTGCACGGGACAAACGACTTGCCATCCCATCTGGCGAGCAGAAGAAGAACCATGTCGTCCCAGAATTCAGTTCATGAAGAAGGCAACATAATTGTGTTTAAAATAAAATATATATTAATTATTCTCTCAACTTGATGAAAATTTTCACGGAATCGTCTTACAGCTAACTTTTACTGCCAGTCGCCCACAGAGAACCAACCAATCTATCGACGACGAAGGAGCTGCACTTCGAGCGCCGGGTCAACTACAAGTTCAAGTACTTCCCTGAAACCAATTGACATTTCTGCTCGGTCCACGTCTACGACCGTCTACGACCATCGCCAGGGCGGCGGGGGTCGCTCCATCGTAAAAAAAGACGACGCCCATAAATAACACGGTCAACAACGCGCTGGCGGGGAACAGGATTATACTTGAGATGTTTGTATCTGCCACTCGGAGCACGAGGTTGTGTCGTTAAAACTCCATTACCAACTCATTTATTCTATCGCAAAGTCCAAATATGCAGTGTGTGAATAGTTTACGAAACATCCTGCCCTGAGTAGTTTTGTCACCAAAAGGAAAAAGTGGTCCTCATTTTCAAGGAATTCGTATTTATAACATCTCGGTTGTTTAAAACAAATATAAATACAATGTCTTATTTTTTTACAATTCACAGTTTGGCGATGAAATTAAACCTTTATTGGATTATTTATTAACAGTTGTAAAACAAAATCCTTCACGACATATGATATTATTTTATATTAAAGGAACCCAGTGCAAACAAAATTAAAACAAAAATATATTTTACATACTAGCATGGTTTGTCGCCTCAGGGCAGCAGCGTCCAACGGAACTTATTTCTAATCTAAGAGCCCATTCGTAAATTCCTGTTTATATTACATAGATACACCTATACTAGATACATAGGTTCAGTCAACGGTAGCCCCCATTGCGCAGGCCCGACAACACATTTTATTACTTCTACAATTTTACTGACTACACCCTATGTCTTTATGTATGTATGTATGTATGTATGTATGTATGTATGTATGTATGTACGTATGTATGTCTCTCTGTCTGTCTGTCTGTCTGTCTGTCGGTCGGTCGGTCGGTCGGTCGGTCGGTCGGTCGGTCGGTCGGTCGGTCGGTCGGTCGGTCGGTCGGTCGGTCGGTCGGTCGGTCGGTCGGTCGGTCGGTCGGTCGGTCGGTCGGTCGGTCGGTCGGTCGGTCGGTCGGTCGGTCGGTCGGTCGGTCGGTCGGTCGGTCGGTCGGTCGGTCGGTCGGTCGGTCGGTCGGTCGGTCGGTCGGTCGGTCGGTCGGTCGGTCGGTCGGTCGGTCGGTCGGTCGGTCGGTCGGTCGGTCGGTCGGTCGGTCGGTCGGTCGGTCGGTCGGTCGGTCGGTCGGTCGGTCGGTCGGTCGGTCGGTCGGTCGGTCGGTCGGTCGGTCGGTCGGTCGGTCGGTCGGTCGGTCGGTCGGTCGGTCGGTCGGTCGGTCGGTCGGTCGGTCGGTCGGTCGGTCGGTGGAACAGACGGAAGCAGTTGTTCGTTGGGGCGAAGCACAATAACATTGCACTACTGACACATCACTTTCGGGGCGCCTTTGCAACCTGGCAGCTTTCACCATCCCTTCTTGTCCTAAAAAACAGGCCAGTGTCCGATGTTGTCCCCAGAACAAGCTATGATCATAGACAATATGGGCAATGCGTTCTGGAAAGGGTTAACGAAGATTTGTCATTAATATAAAAGTATCTCAAAGTGGACTGTAAGGTTTATTTACAGGGATTGGCCAATTAAGGGAACCAGATTGCTAATTTCCTTTGTATGACAGATGAAGCTTCCCCACCTGAACAAACCTATTGTTTACCCAAGCCTAGTTTTCATCCCAAAGGTTTCCGTAATTAAATACCCGTAGTGTTGTTACTTGTACTTTATAGAAATTCAAAATTTCCAGTAGATAATCACTTTTGGTGATGAATAGTAAGTGGAAGATCGAAAATGTACAGTATACTTGATGAAAGATCAATGATAGTGCAACATGTAAATAGTCCTTATGCACGGTTAATCCTCGTTCACCACAATAGTCACAACCAAAATGGTCCACCCTATAGATACGCTGGACCGATGAACGTAACCTTCCCGAAGAAATGCGGCATCGGCGTGCCGCCGTACTACAAACAGTACAGTAGGTACAACGCACAATACGACTGTCAAAAACTGGGAAAAACTGTCCCAAGCTGAGATTAGCATTGGTTAGTCACTGTACATAATAAAACACCTATACGATTTCCAAATGGTTCATGACATGAAATAACTTTTTTCATTTTAAACTTCCCTCTCGCAATACCCCGAGTACTTATCTCATGAAAAACGATATGCACCACATACTTGTACTAACCAGTCCCTACTCAATAGTCAGATCACTTGAAAACAACAGTGAAAAAATAATTTCAGACGGGTTTCAAATGGCAGAGGTTCTGAATGAGTATGTCAGCTAAGTTTTTATCAGAGAAGATATCAGTTCACCAGTTCCAGTTCTAGTTACTAAATTTTAGAGCGACAAATCAGATCATTTAGGGCAGTTATGTGTAACTCCTGAAATTATAGCAAAGAAAATTAGGGAGATGAAAGATAATAAATTGTAGAGCAAATTGGTACACCACTTCAAAGGTGTTTAACTTATCACTGGGAGAAAGAATAGTTCCTTCAGAGTGGGAAAGAAGCCAACATTACGGCGCTATTTAAGATGGGATCGAGGAACAATTGAGAAATTTCCAGACCAGTGAGCTTGTATGCAAATTACTAGAAACATTAATTAGAGACCACATGGTGGAATTCCTTATAAAACAGAAATTAATAAATATATCTCAAAATTGGTTCCTAAAAGCAAATTAATTTAGAACCAATATATTGTGTTTTTGGAAGAAGTTACAAAGTGGGTAGATGATGGGTCACCAGTGGATGTTGTCTACTTAGATTTTCAGAAAGCTTTCGATAAAGTGCAACATCAAAGATTGTTACTTAAACTAAAAAGCCCATCGCATAGGTAATGATATAATCGCATGGAGAGAAAAATGGCTTACGCACAGAGATTAAGAGTTGATGGTGAGATTTCAAACTGGAAATATGTTTTGAGTGGGGTACCACTGGGATCAGTATTAGGATATATACTATTTTTAATATATATATATAAATGATTTGGAAGACGACCGGTCTAGCAAAGTACAGACATTTGCAGATGACACAAAATTATAAAAAAATGTTACACACGATACAGATAAACATAGTTTACATGATGATCTTGACAAATTGGTTAAATGATCAGAAAAATTGCAAATGTTATTAAATTTTGAGAAATGTAAATGCATACACATAAGATATAGAAATATGGATGAAGAATATAAAATGAAGGATGGAGATGGATAAAGAATATCAAATGAACGATGCTGTACTAGGTAGAACCGCAAAAGAAAAGGACTTAGGAGTAACATTTAGTATTGACATTAAAGTTTCAGAGCAATATGTGATTGCTGCTTCAAAAGCTAATCAAATTATATGGCTAATTAGGAGAACTATCATATATAAGGAGAAACAGCTAATTGTACCCATGTACAAAACAATAGTTAGACCGCATTTGGAATATTGTATATAAATATGGAGGCCATATCGTAAGAAGACATAGAAGCAAATAAAGAATACAACGAAGAGCAACTAAAACGATTCAAGAATTGAGAGACCTTCGTTATGAAAGCCGCCTATTTGAATGTGGTTTGACAAAGGGGAGACCAAATAGAAGTGCTTAAAATAGTGAATGGCTATTAGGACGTTGATAGGAATATGATCTTCAAACTTAAAGAAAGCAGTAAAATAAGAGGACACAAAGCAGCATTAGTTAAGGAACAGTGTAGGTTGAACATGATAAAGTACTCATTCTCACAGAAGGTGATAAATGAATGGAATAAACTGTCAAATGATTGTGTTAATGCTAGTAGTGTAGATATGTTTATACATATAATTAACATTATATTTGATAAAAAGCGGGCTATGCATAGATTATACAATTATTGGTAAGGCTTCCTTATCCACTTGCCATCTGGAACTTGTAGTTTCGGATAGCAATTTTGTTCAATCTTGTTAACTCTTGTTAATACATATGGCTTAACTCCACCAAAAGTACTGGTACATGTACTTAAATACTTTTGACATGGAGGTCATCATTTTGGTGGTAACTCAAACAGCAGCTGAGCTGTACCACTTTTATATTCCCGCACCCTATAAAGTCGCGAGTGGCTATTGTGTCAACAAGTACACATTGCCACATCAGTAGATGGATTGCGACGTGCCGATGTGCATACGTGCATATGTGCCTGGCTAAGATCAGACTGATTATTCATATACGAACAGCCAACAAATGGCATTTTCCATGAAAAGATCTTCCCCACCTCGGTGGATCACTGATGATTGTTGCATATTGCACTATAAGGAGCTCAATACTTCTGATTTCAGGCAGCAATTTGACACGATGACATATGTAATCAGGATCACCAGTCACATGAGCGATGTTGGGTGCAACTACTTGTTTTATTAAACATCAAGTGTGCACTTCTTTGTATATTTTTAAACTGAATTCGCTGATTATTTGCGCAAAATCTTTATGTAAATAGATTACCAAATACTATCATCTGCGTGCTTTCGTTATTTATCCTATGTTGTAGTGGGGATATAAGTGTTGACCACATTTAAAGTAACATAATTCACGCGACATTTATTTTGTGAATCTAGTGCACTCTTGCAACATTACTTGAATCTGATGATTGAAATATACGTAGCAGGTGCAGCTCCATATTTCAATGAATGAAATAAATGTTATTTATTTAGAATATTCGGTATTGCTTATATTGTTACTGTAATATGCCGTTAGACGTATTGAAAAACTATATATATGTATATATATATATATATATATATATATATATATATATATATATATATATATATATATATATACATATATACATATGCATATACATATGCATATATATAGAGATATATATATATATATATATATATATATATATATATATATATATATATATATATATATATATATATATATATATATATATATATATATATATATATATATACATATATATATATATATATATATATATATATATATATATATATATATATATATATATATATATATATATATATATATATATATATATATATATATATATATATATATATATATATATATATATATATATATATATATATATATATATATATATATATATGACATGGTCGACCAATATATATATATATATATATATTAGTTGTTCTCTAGTCTAATTAACATACACCGCTCGATCTTTGAACGATCCAGGAGGCAGGTAATCAGTTTTGTTGGCAATGCAAATAAAACCGAGTACCTGTCTCCAGGACTGTTCAAAGATCGAGCGGTATATGTTAATTATATTAGAGAGCTACGTGTGTGCTAGCACGCACATACATACGTACATCATCTAGACGCACAAATTAAACACCACGTATACCGTTTTTTTTTAAACTATAGGCCGACATCCAGTTGAAACTGGAAACCACTCATCACGTGACTTTGCGAATTCAAATAAAGCGCTGCGTTGCTTGACAAAGAACATAAGATATTGGTACCGATTAAAACGCACGACACCACATTGGACATTCTCAAGCGTCACATAAAGGTAACGTTAAGTTGCACTGTTGCATATATGTGTAATGTGTCAGTAACATCATGTTCGAACGTTGCGACACCTGTAGTCGGCTTTAAGTTAGCCATTCGGTCGCTTACGTTTGTAGGTCCAACGCTGCAACGAGGTGGGGATTTAATACATTTTACGCGTTATCTTACGTGGGGTCGGGGAACTATCAGAAATCTATGGTCCATGCATAGCAACGTTATCTTCTTCCATGTTGGACGTCTCTTCGGATTCTTCAGAAGTTGACGAAATGAGAACTGCTGCTTCATTATCTCGCTCGCGAAAACACGCCAGCTGACTAACACTTAACGGCCCGGCGACGGGCGTCTATTGTCAACAAGTGAAAACGGTGCCTGGTTTCACATATTTGAACAACTAAGAGATGTTAGGACGATTAAAATCAATGTTACGTTAAAGCGAACATATGAGCAGTTCTACATTAATAAACGCATTTGGGTGTTGTACGAGTTTAACGCTAAAATGCAACGTTGTGAAATGGCACGACACTCTACTGTGCCCGTAAGCGACAATTTCCGGCAAGCGGCCCCGAAATACGGCAAACTTAAACGTTTTCATCGATCGCCCTCCTTCGTAAAAAGTAATGACGCTTAAGGTCTTCATCTGATAGATGCTCACTGTCCCACAGCCAATGGGCGACATTAGTAAAACACTTATGGCTCAACAGTTCCATTCCAGTATGCGTCGCACAGAGGGCAGATAACATTTCATTGAAAGCGATTATGTTACTCTCCAACCAACCCGTCATCGCCCGAAATTTACATGGAACGCTATGACAAAGGATCACTTACATGCATATGCGTGCAAAGTTAAATAACTTTTTAGCTAGAGCACCGATGTCGGCACACGAAGAATCATAATTACATGTTCCAGTATCAATTAGAAGGGTATGTGGTTCGAACCTTCGCCCAAATATTTGGCGAAAAAAAATACGGAGTTTTCAAACCGCCGACGCCCACAAGTTTACACGTGCCGCGGTCGTGTGCGAAAAACAAATTTCGCGGACTGTGCCTGCCATGAACTTCGCTAACCGGTGTTTGAACGGATGCACTAAAAGCATAGAGCGTTGCATAATAGGCATAATATGCATTGCACTAACCTTCAGCTTCAGTACAATGCGTCACGGCAAACGTGGATCGGAGAAATCGCTTCGTCAACTGCTGAACTCGATTTCAAAACTGGGCAGATATCGCTGAACTGCACCGCGTGAAAGCAGACACAGAACTGAAATGCAGCAGCCTGCTCTATTGCCAAGATAATTAAATCAAAGATTATTACTTAAATAAAACGCCCATGGTATCGGGGATGGCATAATCGACTGGATAGAAAATGACTGACTGACAGAAGACAGCGTGTTGTAGTAGACGGGGCGGTTTCAAACTGGAAAACAGCTTTGAGTGGGGTACCACAAGAATCCGTATTACGACCTTTATTATTCTTAACATATATCGATGAATTGGACCATAATATAACAAGCACCGGACTGAAATTCGCGGATGACACAAGTGCTTATAAATGTTAACAATGATGTTGATAAAAAGCGTGTACAAAATGATTTAGATAAATTAGTTTAATGGTCAGAAAGTGATAAATATTATACAATTTTGGGAAATGTAAATACCTACACACAGAACTCGGAAACTGAACATTGTAAAATGGGAGACATTTTTCTAGGTACTAACGTAAACGAAAAGGACTTAGGAGTAAAAATAAGAGCTGATATGAAATTTTTAGAGCAGTGTGGTATTGCACCTTGAAAGAGTAATACAATTCTTGGGTTGACTAGGAGAAATATAACATTCAATGAAAATACTTTATTACACCTCTGCACGAAACAGTAGCTAGCCTGAATTTAGAATACCGGATACAACCTTGGAGACCATATCATAAGAACGATATAGATACGTTGGAACGAACTGAGAGACCTTAGTTATGAACAACGTCTAAAATAATGTGGATTAACAATCCTAGACATAAGGAATTTAAGGGGAGGTCGAATTGAACTTTTTAAGATATTGGATGGATAGAAAAGTATTGATACAATTTTTTTTTTCACTCAAGAAAGATAGTACAACTAGAGGACATGAAGTAACGTTAGTAAAGGATCTGTGCAGAATGGATATCAGGAAGTACTCGTTCTCACGGAGGACAGTAAATGAATGGACCACGTTATCTACATATTGTGTAATTGCTAACAGCCTGAATATGTTTAGAAATAAGTTTAGCACATGTTTTAAGAGGGCGGGTTACACGTGATAAAATGTTGGACTGTCGATAAGCCAATGGCTTCCTTGTCCACTTGCCATCTGGGCCTTTGTTTTGGATGCAATCTTGTTAAAGAGGGTACGTGATCGCGCCAAAAAGCCGGCACTACCAACCATTGAACGGGCTAATCCCACGTACGTGACACGCCCTGGTCACAGCAGTGCTAGTAATTACCGAGGTACGTCACTCTACGAATAAACATGGAGAAGCCATTTTGTAAATAGACGTTCAGCGCCAATTTACATCTGCGCATCCGGTAGTTCGACTCTTTAGTTACATTCCCGGGTGAGAGGGCAATCGACATAAGTGCTTAGAAAGGTTAACAATTATGATGATAAAGAACATGTACAAAAAGATTTAGATACATTTGTTTAATGGTCTGAAAAATGGCAGATGTTATTAAATTTTGGGAAATGTAAATGCCTACATACAGGACACCGGAACGGTGAACTATAAAATGGGAGAAACATAACAGAACACAACAGAACAGAAAAGAACTTTTATTAAATTTCATCAGTTTAATTGGCATGTGTTTGTTTTTTTCTGTACAATTTCGTTATAAATTATCTCATAATTTAAATTTGTATTCATTTTTATTTAGTTTATTGTAAACTTCGCTTGATTAAATTTAATGTTTAAACTTATGCAGTGCCTCCTCATTTAATATATTTATTTTAACACAGTTTTATTTTATTTATTTTAACATATTTGTGACATAATGAAGCGTCTATCGATATAAAATTCGGCTGATGATCAGAACAACTTTTGATTAGTATCCCTGCAGTGCTTTCAGTTATAAATTTGTTAAGTTTACAGAAAAAATGATCTATTAAGGCGCCATTTGTTCTCGTGAATCTGGTCGGAAGAGTAATTTGCGGGTAAAGGCTGTGTGATATTTTAAGTTTTCATCGTACTACTGCTTGGCAGTAAGTGTGTGTTTTCCAATAGTTGTATGACCAGGCGACACAGTACTGGTTGTGCTATAAGTTGTAGACACAGCGACATTTCACATTCTTCGAGGCTAATCGCGCTTGAATAAACGCATATGCTCGCTAATTGGTTATTAGTTTATACAGTTGATACTTTTGTATTATATGTATTTATTTTTGTTAAAGATGCTTGGGCTAGTTTTGCGTATTTTTTATTTTGTTGTTGTCAAAGAAATTACTATATGTATTATTTTAATTTATTTTGAGCAAGGTTATATTACAATCCCCTGCGATAATTAGATAATTATTAAATTGTTTTCCAAAGATGATATAAAAGATGTCATTTCATTTATGAAAGAATTTAGGCTGTCATTTCCTGTTCTTGGAGGTTTATATATGTTTCCAATTGTTATGTTCTTACGTAGACTACCACCATTTATTTGGACTATCAGACCTTCCAAGTGTTCGTAAAGTTCGATGCAATGTTCGCAAAATGTTCATTGAATTTATCGGCCATCATATTTGCGTGTGGATGCAGCTGAATGACAGTCTGTCTCTGTTGAACCGCGCTCGCCGTAGCCGTTGAATATTTTATGTGATTCCATATCACGCGTGGATTTGGTATCTGTGGTTTAAGTGACTTGGTGTAAAAATCACATTTCGCCTTTCGAATGTCATGATTAACATGGTTCTTGGCAGTCTTGTATATCGCCGATGCGCGATGATCGCTTGAGTGTTTTGTGCGGCCGAACAGATTATCTCTGGCCACTATTAATCTAGCCAGATCTGCGTTAAACCATGGAGGTTGCTTGATAGTTTTGACACGCCTTTCAACAATCGGGGCTCGTTCATTCAGCACAGAAATGTACAACTGCTCGAATAGGTCCGGCTTTACGTCAGCGTCGTCCGTCATATTGACTAATGACCACAGACATTGGTTAGCTGCTCTGAATACCGGCGTTCATCAACGTTTTCTATGTCAAATTAGCGGATGGTTTTGTGCATGTTCGTCTTGGCAAAAGAGCCGTTATGTTTTCTAACGACGGTCACTGGGCAGAGATCTAGTAGGTTGAAGGACGCCACAGAAGATGTCATCACGTTGGAAGGTTGCCTTTGTATACGTGGTCGAGACACGAATTTTATTCCGGGCGTGTGACTTCGCATATCATTTGGCCCAACATGACCAGGTCATTATACAACGCGTATCTTGTGCCTTTCATCAAATCCATATTCACGTCTCCCAGAACATAGACGTCAGATCTCAGACATAACGAGTTTTTTTTTAGTATTCGAGACAATTTCTCGATCTGTTCGTTTCAAGAGGTCTGTAAATAAAACATACAAGAAAAGATGTGCACTTATGTGGCATGATTTCAGTCCATAATTATTCTAGGCCATCGCATTCGAGATCACGGCGACGAATACAGTTCGACGCTGTCGAAAGGTATGCGAGCCGCCCTCCACCTCGCTTTCCGCTGCGATCGCGTCTTTCTGGCTGATGGTAACCGTCAATCCCAAGTCTCGCGTCATGGTCGTTCGACGTGAGGGACATTTCTGATATGCCGATAACATCTATTGGGCGGTGGTCCACCTGAATAACTCCTTTCAGTTAATGCATTTTATTTGATATGTGATTGAAGTTCCGGTTAGCTATTCCTATGCGTTTTCGAGCTGACCCAAATCCCGTTGTTCTTCCAATCGTTCCCATTTGAGATGTGTGCGCTTTTGTTGTCGAGTAGAACTATAAAAACGGACGTCGAACACAAAGCGGCAGGCCATGCACACAATTTACCCTCATGCCCATTGACCAAGTGTTCTGTCGGTGGCTGCAAATTGACCTATTGTTCAGTCGGTAACGAAGGTCCATCCCGCGTTGCTGCCAGGACACACACCGCGCTGATCACAGGAAGCAGCGCCATTAGTACAAACACAGCCGTCACGGCTGAATGACCCCGGCGACACATTTCACTGTTTGTAACGTCTCCACGTTGCAATTCTACAGGCACTCCACCCTGATATAGCACGAACGGTCCGATGCGAACTCTATGCTGTGTCGCTTCAATAAAACTGTCTGCAGCCACGTGGAACAAAGTGCTGCATCTTCGACTATATCGAATGCCAGATCTGTTTGTGATGTCAGACAGGTTGGTAAGACGACCTTGATCCGGAGCTCATCGAGGTTAACGATCTTGACGTTATCGCCATCACAGATACACGGTTGAACCTTGACGACTCTGTGTCCGCGGGTTGCATAACGCCTGCCGGCTACCAACTGTGACATGCTGACAGAGAGCGCGGCATCGGTGGTGGTGTTGCTGTCGTATACAAGGCGGGCTTCATGACGCGTCAACCGGAGCTACCGAAAACAAGGACATTTGAGTCAATATATATCCTCCGTCAAACAGTCTGGCTTAGAGAGTGACATATTGGTTTCCTTGTCACATCGGCTATGCACACTGCAAAACTGGAATCCCACACGAGACAAATCACCTATGCATCTGGTGACCAGAAGCAACTATGTAAGATAGTTGCGAAGCTGTTACACACAGATAAAGGGAAAAGTGCTGTCAGTCGACTGTTTTTGAGCCTGCCATTGAGGCTGAAATCAGAAACTTGTTGCAGTCATCGTCGGTGAAATAATGAGAACGTGATCCCATTCCGACATGGCTTCCTTTCCGTCTGTCATAAATCTTTTATTGATAGGCATTGCTTGGTACCGAGGCTACGTTGCTCCAGCGTGTCACAAAGACAGACAAAAAGACGAAAAACATCGACGGCCACTTGTCTTCACGGTTCATCGGTCAAGTGGAGGAACTAAATAAATTATACGAAATAAAGTTTGCTAACACAACACATTGGCACATCTCTTGTGCAAAGTTAACTGTAATTAGTCAAACAATGTGCGGTTTATTGTCCGTAACGAGGACATCGTACGACAGCGCCACCACACGGAGTCGGATTAATTAAATGTGTGTTCCGGGTCGGTTTCCATATTTAACCAATACGTGGTGACAGTGGCAATAATATATATTTTGCACACTGTGCGGTTTCATCGAGATAGTTCGATTTAATTGGCATAGTCCCACAGTGTATTTATACTCACTTGTCAGGTGGCCACTTGTACTAGAAAGACAGGGTCATGTGTTCCGAGGATAACGAGTATCGTCCTTGTTGTCTTGGAGGATTCCGTGGATACACATGTAACAGTTTTTTTCGTAAATGTCAATGTTCATGACGTATAAAGTAATAGTTGCAGTTGATGAACGTTGTTACAGCAAAGAACGTGTGAATCGCAAAACAAGTGTAACGCTTTTGTTATTACATTAATTGGAGTAAATACAGTTATAAATATTATACACAGTGTGCATAACAATGTAGGTATGCACAGCCTCGTATAGTAAGCTTTTCATTGTTAGCTACCAAAGGTGACACACCCCCAAATTAACTTGCCCTAGTACAATTATTGTAAAAACTTGCCCAACACACACTTTTTTGTAGTTGAAAGAACGTGGACGATAACAAATCCTGAATTTTAGTTTAACTTCCATTTGGCACAACCCCTGATACTATATATGTGTTTAATGTTTCATTCACGAAACATAGAAAGTGGCTGCGTAAGATGATATTATGTGAGCATATCAAGCTTTAGGTGGATAAAAATATGTTTTGTCCACACCTCGTTAATTTTGTCTTCTTAACTCCCTATTTTAGGATAGTGTATCCGATTGTGGACAACCAACTACTGCCGAAGGTGATTCCATATGTGTGTTGTCTCTTCGTGAAACGCCTCTGTAGCAACGTGCCACTGTATACAACACTGCACAAAATATAAAAATTATAAGGCACCAGATTGTATTTGTAAAGTATGCACTGTTTTGTTTACAGTGTCTGACACATTTGAGGAAATGTTGAGAAGAACATCTACACCTGTGTTCTTGATCTGTCTGATCCTGAGCGTCTGCCTAAATCCATTGGCCGCTCAGACTACTACTGGCCAAAGTGACAAAGGCAATGCCCTCCAGGTGGTGCTCGTGGAACAGATGATTTCACTGATGGAGACTATGAATGACCATCAAATGGCACTCATGGAGCAGATACATTCCACATCGCGCTCAGTTGACAGACAGATGGAGGAATCCAAATATGTGGGTGACCGCCAGATGGCACTGTTTCGGTCGATTGAGAGGTTGATGGAAGAAGCCAATACAGGTGATGACACTGACATATACAGTTTGTTAACTGCAGTGATCAAACAACAGTCAAAGTATGACTAAATAGAATATCGCGATCTTCATTTATAACAACAATTCGACAAAAATCTTGTTGTGGTGTATTTTACACATAATATTCATTCAGGATGATGTCGTGTCAGAGTTATTCAAGGAAAGTCAACGAATACACTAACTAAAGTGTCCATGCATACACTATGTGTTCAGCTATGACTGCATTTTATCGGCAACAAAACAAAGAATGATGTTCTATGTTTAAGACAAAGCTGGTTGTACCAGTGATTATACAAGTTTGTTATGTGGTGTTTAGGACTTAAGTGCTTACCAAAAAGCAGTGGTGAACGAACGTGCTACACGTTTGTCCAAAGTGCATTGCCACGTGACGAGGCAAGGGCCTATTGCCGAAACCTGGGTGAAGGAATCGACCTTGTCTCCATAGAGTCGCAGCAAGAGAACACCTTTCTCGATTCTGCCAAAAAAGGTTAGCCATGTACTAAATCATAGCGAAACAATAGTCACGGTTTTCGACCTATTTGTAACTACAATGTGTGTATGTATGTATGTATGTATGTATGTATGTATGTATGTATGTTGTATGTATGAATGTATGTAAGTATGTATTTATGTGTGTGTATGTATGTATATATGTATGTATGTATGTATATATGTATGTACGCACGTATGTATGTATGTATGTATTTAACAAGATTTAACAAGATTTGCCATCCAAACCAAAGGCCCAGATGGCAAGTGGACAAGGAAGTCATTGGCTTATCGAGAGTCCAACAATGTTCACCTACTTATAACCCGCCCTCCTGAGATATGTGTCAACCTTGTTTTTAAACATATTCACGCTGCTAGCAGTTACACAATCTGTAGACAATTTGTTCCATTCATTTATTGTCCTCTGTGCGAACGAGTGCTTCCTGATGTCCAATCTACATTGATCCTTTACTAATTTTACTTCATGTCCTCTAGTTCTGCTATCCTTCTTGAATGAGAAAAACATATTTCTATCAATATTTTCATACCCATTCAATATCTTAAAAACTTCAATCTGATCTCCTCTTAACCTCCTTGTCTCTAGAGTTGTTAAGCCACATTCTTTCAGGCGTTCTTCATAACTAAGGTCTCTAAGTTCTAGAATCATTTTAGTTGCTCTCTTTTGTATGCGTTCAAGCGTATCTATATCCTTCTTACGATATGGTATCCATGCTTGTATACAGTATTCTAAATGAGGTCTAACTATTGCTTTATAAAGAGGTATAATTAACTTTTTTCCCTTGTATGTTATGTTTCTTCTAATCAATCCAAGAATTTGATTACCCTTTGAAGCTGCAATACCACACTGCTCTGAAACGTTCATATCAGCGCTTATTATAACTCATAAGTCCTTTTCTTTTACAGTAGTACCCAGAACAGTATCTCTCATTTTATAGTTTACATTCAAGTTCCCTTGTTAAGCATGACCTCGCTTTAAGGAATCCATGTTGAGATGAATTTAATAATTTATGCTTAAAGAGGAAGTCCACCATATGGTCTTTAATTAACCTTTCTAATAATTTACAAATCACTGACGTTAAACTCACTGGTCTGTAATTCTCTGACTTATTTCTCGAACCCTTTTTAAATAATGGTATGATGTTTGCTTCTTTCCATTCAAACGGAACAACTCCCTCTTTTAATGACAAGTTGAATACTCTTGCAAGTGGTATACTGATTTGATCTACTGTTTCCATTAGTAATTTTGGAGGAATCCCATCCACTCCCGGTGATTTGTTATCCTTCATTGCCTTTATTTTCTTAGCTACCAATTCTGGAGTTACTACTAACGGACCTAAATAGTCAGATTTAGCCCCCTGAAATTTAGCATCAGCAACTGTTAATGAACTAATATCTTCTTTGGTAAACACTGAACTGAAGTAACCATTTAGGTCTTCCGCCATTAAAATGTATGCATGCATGAATGCATGTGCTCCATATTATACATTTGCTCTACGTTAGCTTTTGTAAATCCACATTTTACTTGTAGTGAGTACGGACTTATCGCTGGTGCATGTTATCCCTAACCATTGTCCTCTTCATTTTTACAGTCTTATTTTCCTGCAATTTCCCCTCTTGGTGTATGTAAAAATGTCCGCATACAGACATATATATATATATATATATATATATATATATATATATATATATATATATATATATATATATATATATATATATATATATATATATATATATATATATATATATATATATATATATATAAGCACAACCCAAATATTCCTTTGGTTTCAGAGTTACCAGATAAATGTTCGAAATACCACACGTCCGGTCAGAAAAAGTACGATGTGTGGCAGTGGACTGCAACAGGCCAGCCGTTTAATTACACAGCCTGGACAGATTATTATGAACAATGGTACAGCAAATTCAACTTTTCCTATATTTGGAAATACAATATGTGGTATAAAGGAGATGATTCAGAATCCTGCTTCATATGTGAATACCCTCTGCGGGGTTAGAATCTCGGTGGGTAGTAAAGCGGTGTTTCTGATGTTTTCTTGTAAAATCACCAGCATCAAGCGTTACTACTTTTGTAGAACGTCATTAACGATAACGGTCTTGGAAAGGTAGGAGCAAACTTCGATGCACTAGGTGTTTTAAATTTGTATTTAAGCTAAGACACTGACCAATCACAGTAACTCTATCCATGTTTTGCAGATACACAATTATATGTAAGAAACATAGCAAAAGAAACAACTTTGTTAAGAAATCCAACCATAACCAAATTGTGTGTTTATTTGCCTTTTCACGGTCGATTCCAATTTCCATCAATACTTAATTTGTGCTTTATGTCCATCACATGTCTAAAGATATCATACAAGATGCAAAGTGAGCGAAAGCCATTCAAACGCTTTACAAGCGTGTCATATCAGGAGAAGAAACTGCACTCGATGTTTACAACCACGTGTTTCAATTAAGTTTACCAATTTTAAACTTATATTTAAACACAAACACTGACCAATCACATTCACTCTATCAATGTGTTGCAGATGCACAATTATTATTAAGAAACAGAGTAGAAGAAACAATGGTTTCATAAGAAATCCGACCATAGACAAGTTGCCCTGATGTGTGTTTGATTGGCCTTTCCTCGTCGATTAAAATGTTCATCAATTTCTACGCTATGCCCAATACAATTAAGAGCATCATCGATAAATTTTTTCCTTGAAAAAACAAGGAAAACGGTCTAGAAAAAAACACTTATCAAAAGATGCTATTAGAAAAATTGTGTTTAAGCAAACTATGTGGAGGGTTTATAGGCGTACCAGAAAGGATGAAGACTATGCAAAATTATAAAGAGGCACTTAACCTTGTTACAACTGAAATTAGAAAATATAAAAGAACCTTTGAAACAAAATTGGCAGGTAATATAAAAAAATGAGAGGAAGAATTTGTATGTTTGTGTAGGCAGAAAACAGAAAGTTCGAGATAAGGTCGGACCACTGGAAAACAACAGGGGAAACATAATTACAGACGGGTTTCAAATGGCAGAGGTCCTGAATGAGTATTTCAGCTCAGTTTGTACTACATAATATATTAGCTGACTTCCAGTTCCATTTACTAAATTTGAGGGAAATCAGAACATTTAGGGCAGTTATTTGTAACTCCTGAAATGATAGCAAAGAAAATAAAAAAATGAGAGATAATAAATCACCTGGAGTTGATGGGATACCACCAAAACTGATTAAAGAAATTGTTGAGAAAATTAGTACACCACTTGCAAAATTGTCACCATAAGAAGTAATACTTCCTTCAGAATGGAAATAAGCAACTATTACGCCGCTATTTACGAAGGGATCCAGGAAAAAGCCACAACATTGCAGACCAGTGAGTTTAACATCAGTTGTATGTAAATTACTCTAAACATTAATTAGAGACCACATGGTGGAATTCCTTGTAAAACATAAATTAATAAATACATCTCAACATGGGTTCCTAAAAGTAACGTCTTGTCTAACAAATCTCTTCTGTTTTGTTTTTGAAGAAATTACAAAGAAATTACGGTCACCAGTGGATGTTGTCTACTTAGATTTTCAGAAAGCTTTCGATAAAGTGCCGCGTCGAAGAGTGTTACTTAAACTGAAAGCCCATGGTATAGATCATGATGTAATCAACTGGATATAAGAGTGGCTTACACACAGCAAACAGAGAGTAATAGTAAATGGTGAGATTTAAAACTGGAAGTCGGCTTTGAGTGGGGTACCACAGGGATCGGTATTAGGCCCTATACTGTTTTAAATATATATATATATATATATATATATATATATATATATATATATATATATATATATATATATATATATATATATATATATATATATATATATATATATATATATATATATATATATATGTGACGCCGATTTCGACGGATATAGTCTATGATAGAAACAGGATTTACATACATGAGAATATATATATATATATATATATATATATATATATATATATATAAATTATTTGGAAGATGACATATTTAGCAAAGTACTCAAATTTGCAGATGACACAAAAGTATTCAGAACGGTTACTAATGTTACAGATAAACAAAGTTTACAGGATGATCTAGATAAATTAGTTAAATGGTCAGAAAAATGGCAAATATTATTCAATTTTGGGAAGTGTAAATGTATACACATAGGACATGGAAACATGGACGTAAAATAAAATGGGGGATGTTGTACTAGGTAGAACCACAAAAGAAAAGGATTTAGGAGTAATATTTAGTGCTGGCATGGACGTTTCAGAGCAACGTGGGATTGCTGCTTTGAAAGGAAATCAAATTCTAGGGCTAGTTAGGAGAACTATCATGTATAAGGAGAAACAACTAATTGTACCCATGTAAAAAGTAATAGTTAGACCACATTTGGAATATTGTATTCAAGTATGGAGGCCATATCGTAAAAAAGACATAGATAAGCTAGAAAGAATACAACGAAGAGCAACTAAGATGATTCCAGAATTAAGAGACCTTAGTTACGAAAGTCGCTTATTACAATATGGTTTGACAACACTAGAGACCTGGCGATTAAGGGGAGACCAAATAGGTGTTTAAAATAGTGAACGGTTATGAGGATATTGATAGGAATATGTTCGTCAAACTTAAAGAAGGAAGTAGAACCAGATGACACAAAGCAGCATTAGAGCAGTGTAGGTTGGACATGAGAAAGTACTCTTTCTAACAGAGGGTGATAAATGAATGGAACAAACTGCCAAATGATTGTGTTAATGCTAGTAATGTGAATATGTTTAAACATAGAATTGACAGATATTTGATAAGGCGGGCAACACATAGATGAGAAAATTGTCGGACTTTCGATAAGCCAATGGCTTCCTTGTCCACTTGCCATCTGGAACTTGTTGTTTGGGATGGCAATCATGTTAAATATTGTTAAATGCCTAAAGGAGATCATACATAATGCAAATTGAACGAAAACCATCCAAACGCTGTACACGAGGGGTGTATCAAAACAATACATTGGCTCATCTGTTGTGTAAAGTTTACTGTAGTCAGTCCAACAATGTGCGTTTCTTTGGACGTAGGGAGTGAGGAAATCGCACGATAGCGTCACCTAACGGAGTCGGCATTTATCACATGTTTGTTCTTTGTCGGTGCCACCCCTGTTGTTTTGGTGGATTCCGTCACTATACTAGTGACTCTATGTGTTGGTAACGGCTGATGGATCGGGAATGTAGTATTTGGCCAAAAGTCTAATTGAAGGGTATCCATTTGGGTACGTTTTTTCTGAGAGATAAGTGATTTTTCTCGAATTAAACACAGCATACCGTGTAGTTCCATATAGAGTATACACTATTAATTAGAGTATATGTAATATAATTTGTCTTGGTCGTAGGTTGGTTCAACGATGTCTTGAGGTTAGGTGGGTCCAACGATGTCTTAGGCGTGGGTGGGTTCAACGATGTCCTGGACGTAGGTAGGTTCAACGATGTATTGGGCATACTTGGGTTCAACGATGTCTTGGGCATAGGTGGGTTCAACGATGTCTTAGGCTTAGGTGGGTTCAACGATGTCTTTGCCATGTCTTGGGTGTAGGGACGACGGGGCCACGCGTCTCGTTGGTCATGGCTCCGAATACAACCAACACATTAAAACATCACATTAACTCTATATAGCATCTATGGAAGTATTGAATCATGTTATGTTTAAAGCTTCAGCAAGTTAATTGGATGATAGCCAATTAATACACGGATCACGTTATTCATTTATTCCCGTTGTGTTATTTTCGGGATATCAACATGTAAAGTTGACATTTCGAGATTCAGACGGCGGCATCCGTAACATCCACCTCATTTTTAGCTGTACTTAGATTAGAAAAACTGTATAATCTATGCTATTACAAATACGGGAAAATGACACCATCCTCCACCTTGGTTTTTAACAGTTCTTGGATTAGATCGATGTGTATAATTAATGATATTATCAATATCATTTTAGTGTGCATTTTCTACATAGTTAATATTTCATTTTGTTCATGTTGACCTCGATGAAAATTCATGCATCTCTGTTTTAATTAATTTGTTAACAGCATACAGTCTAAATAATCTTGTTTAGCTGTTTCTTTGTTAGATAGAAGTAGTAAATCGATGATATTATAAATATCGTCTTGGCGAGTAATAATCCATATTAACCCTATGCAATCAAACTTTAAATGTAATGATTTCTTAAATTTACTGACAATGTGGTAAAGTTCTTGTGCGAACTATCGCTATTGTAAAATCTTCTATTGTATTCATTTAGTATTGTGAATGTATTCAACATGATATATCATCCTTGAATGTTTGTACATGTCAGCATTAAAATTATCCCACAGTTGGGATTGAAATTTGAACAGTAGTTTGCTATGGTATTTTTACCGGTTACATTTATTTCGATAAATCTATTCAAGAATTGAATATGCAGACACAAGTACGTCAAGTCATCATTAAACTATTTACATTTATTAAGTGACAGCTTTATACAAAACTGCGTTTGCGACGTATTTTGATCATTATAAAGAAAACGAACACACTGGTCGATGAAATTTACTAAAATCTATTAATTTTTTCATGCGATTAAACGTTGTTTAGTAAATTTAATGTGCGGTGATATATTTAGGGAATAATACACTGTTTGTTGATGTCACTAGAGTGTTACCAGCCACTGGTGACACTCGAGTGACATCAACAAACAGTATGTTATTCCCGTTATATAACGGTGAATTACCATTTGAGCATACATTTTCACTTCCTACATTTGTAGATATGCTGATTGGCTAGTTTCACGAAGCATTCCTATCGTTCGAAGGAACTGATGCAGACGTTTGACGCAGTTCACGTATATAATCACATATAACACGCTAAGCTTTAGAATAATAGCATGCCTATGCCAACGCGTGTTCGGTCGCGTTCGAAATTATACAAACGTCAGATGGATTCTCAGAACGAAGCTGCCATGCATTATTTGATTTGGTATATCACGGTAAAGTGTTCCAGGCCAATTAGGTAGTTTTATTACCGTGATATACCTAACCAGATATTGCACGGCAACTTCGTTCTGATAATCCTACTGCAAGATATATGCTTCCCCCATCTTAACTTCTTCGGGGCCGCACGCAATGGTCCGGGAGGAATTTCTCACATATGTAGATGCATTTTAATTGTCCGTCTTCTTTGCGCTCGACAGGTCGATATTTAGAACTGATTTTATACTCACTTGAACTATGAGTACATAGAGTACTACAGAAGTGTAGTCAACGCATTGTTCTCCAGGTTCGAAGCGATTTTAATCGTGTAGGGGAACGCAGTGTTATTTGAGCCATTTTTCATTTTTTTATGTTTAGGGCGCAATCATATTAAAAATTAAAAATTGTTTTAATCACACAAACTATAATTATAAGCAGATCATTTTGTACCAAGATAATATATCTAGTATGCATAGATAATTTTTGTAATGGTGATTCAAACAGGGTTTGTAAACTGGCTCAACTAACAATTGGAGTGGAGTAAGTTGAACCACAGTGTTGCGTAAATGCTTTATTTGAATAATTTAAGTAGGCCTTTTATAAAATATTCATAGCAACTCAGCCAACACATCTACCCAAATGGTACAACACGTCTCTGACAAGTCTACACGCTTAATTAATAAGTCAACACAATTAATATATACCAGTGTAACCAACTGCTAATATCATCCGATATCCCAATTTGTTCGGAGAAATTAGTTTCTTGATGTATTTTTTGGTAAAGAACACTCGATTTCGTCTTTTAACCGCTGCTCAGCTAACCCTCTCTTCAGCCTTGGGTGGCTCAACTAGCCATGTTTTGACAATTAAGCTTATTTAATTAACTTCTCATTAACGCGCGAAGTGATGTAAATAATCTTCTTCTCTGTGCATAGCTGAACCATATGTAAATGCAAAAAAATAAAGTATGGCCACATGCGTTGATAGTTTACACACCAGCACGTATTAATTAAAATTACCATAAGTTTCAAAAAATATCAAAAACATACTTGTAGCTCACATGTTGTAGCCTTTGTGACAAACGTTACTTCAATCTTGTTCTAGTAACATGTTCAATCACTGGGTGGTACCATATAACTGTCGCTGCTTTTGTTTCCTAGGAAACATGGGTGGCTCTACTAACCCAGTGGCTCAACTAACACTGCCTTCCCTACATCAGACGGCTACGTATATAGTAGTAGTATAATCACTCAAGATAAAAATGAAAAGAAACTCTTAATATAGATATCCCCGTAAACATAAAGAAAATCCGTGTATGTCAACGTCACTTAGACACTTCATGTCTGAAAATTAAAGAGGAAACATGGTTAAATCTGACAGGTAATTTTGAAGCCTAATGCTAAAGCAAATATGGCCCGCCACGACCACCCTTACTGATAATTTGGTTGCCTAAAGATGTAGCTTGTGCCGGCCCTTGTAATCCCTCCTCCGGGGTGTTTATACTCTTAGTTCACTAAATTCAGACGCCGTCACTACAGGCGCTGCGATTGCTTAAATACCCAATACGCCATTGATCAAATTGTTAAATCTCCCACCGTCTCAACCGATGGACAGTGCCCTTTTCCTGAAGTGTATTTATCAAATGCTGTTGGAGATGTGCCAATCCATGGTTCCCACACTCTTTCAGTTCCCTAATTACGTTAACCTCCGAGGTCAGAGCAATTTAGCAAATGTCAGGATTAGAGGGCGGTGTTTGCTTTTCATTAAGGGGGGACTAAAGGGTCTACAAATTATCATCAATATTTGGCACCATATAGATTTTGTCACTATCAACTTGGGTGGTTTAACTACAAGCTTTTCGAACCCTGCATTTATGTTGCTAAGCAAGGCTTTATATATCGATTAAACACCTCCTACTTACTTCATAACATTAGTTGTTAAAAACTAATTTAATCAAACCGGCATATACTTTACACTATGTTAAACATACGCATGTGAACGTCGAGTGAATATCAATATAATAATTACTTGCGATAGTAAACGTAGCTGTCAACTTAATTTGTTAGCGTCGAAAAGTGTCATGCCATTTGCCTCGGACGCATGCGCATCTCCTTTAAAAAGGTAACTCCGCCCATATTATGGTAATTACCCGGAGGTCGCCTAAGGAAAAGTGCGCTTCCGGCTTCCATGTGAAATTCGACTGTAACTCTGCGAATTAATTTTAACAATGCAAGATATAAATATTTTTTTCTGACATTAAATAATTACTCATACATTTTATTTTAGTAGCAGCATATAAGTGAAATGGAGCGCGCGTTTGTTGTTAATGTCATTTCGTAGATGGAAGCTCCATAGCATTTAGCTCAAGGAACATGCATGTGTTGTTGGCTCAGTGTTCTGGCGCAGATAATCTGTCCTACTAGTAATATCACCCATTAGCAGCTAATGTTTTTCCTGGTTCATTGTTGGAGTCCAATGGTTGCTCCCCTTCGATGTAACTGTATCCATTATCCCTTCCCATTCGATGTCAATAGAATGCATGTCTTGACGTCCCTATATAATTTTCTTCACAAATTAGGGTGTTACATTACTTTAATCAGCCGTTGCAGCTGCTTGATACCACGACGTTTACATTGCGTCGGGTGCGTAGTAATACCGCATGACTAGTCTCTGCGTGATTGGTCTGCCACACCAAATTTGGATAGAAAAAAAATCGGTTATGGGAGTCCAGCTTTGGGACCAATATTGGTCGTGACATGTCTCGTTCGGCGTATCAAAATCCCCCTCAGCATGTTTGGCTGATGACTCAAAACGACACTTGACCTGAAGACCTGCGCATATTCGTGTGAATAACTTGTTGCCCACTTTTTAAAATATTGTCTAATTATTATGAAACATTATTGCAAACAATCAATATTGTTATTTGGAAACGTGTGCTTCAAAACACACACACACACACACACACACACACACACACACACACACACACACACACACACACACACACACACACACACACACACACACACACACACACACACACACACACACACACACACACACACACACACACACACACACACACACACACACACACACACACACACACACACACACACACACACACACACACACACACACACACACACACACACACACACACACACACACACACACACACACACACACACACACACACACACACACACACACACACACACACACACACACACACACACACACACACACACACACACACATTTGTCTGAGGAAATGTCAAGAACACATCTACACATGTGATATGTGTCTATGTGGCCCTGTGCGTCTGGCTAAGTCCCTAGACCGCTCAGTCTACTACTGACCAGTGCTCTGAAGGCAGTGACCGCCAGGTGGCACTCCTGATGCAGATGCATTCCACTCTGCTCTCAGTTGACAGAAAGATGGAGGAATCCAAGTATTTGGACGACCGTCAGGTAGCACTGCTGCGGTCAATTGCCAGACGGATGGAGGATACTGACAGATAGAGATCTGACCACAATATTCGCGAATTTCAAATATAATAATTGTTTGACAAAAGCCACGCTACGCCATACGACGTATCGCTCTAGTGTATTTTACACATAATATTGATTCAATGTGTTCATGTATCCAAGGAAAACCAAATTTAAATATTAATAATAAAAACAGTAATAATATACAATTTTATTCAAGATAAACTAGATAAAATGTACATTTGATCTTGCTGAAGGTTGGTAGTTTAAAACTTTATTACGCTTAAGATTAAACAATTTCAAACGAGAGTATAATTTTAAAATGCGGCAAACCTTGTATAAAAAGGATTCAAATAAGTTAAACAAAAATGCAACCTGAAAAAACCTAGGGTATACTATTTAAAACCATGAAATTATATTAATGGTATATAAAATACTTATATTGCTCTAAAATTATCGGCAAACCCAAGCTCTGCAGCACAGCAAAACAAAGGTTCCTAATGGTAGTTCATATTCGATAAGCAGTTGTAAACAGTTAGATTGATAAGCTGGGATGCTATGGAGGATAAGCAAGCTTAAGAAGGTGGGTTTTTAGTTAACTGCGAAATATTGTTATATTTCCTACAGACTTTACACTAAGAGGGAATGAGTTCCACAGAGTCGGTGCAGCGACTGAAGAAGCTCTAGTTTCGACACTGGTCTTAACACTGGGAACAAAAAGTAGATTAGAATGAGATGATCGAAGCTGGCTAGGCTGTCTTCCAGGAGTGAGCAGTAAATGTAAATATGCTGGTTGTTTCGATGACAGTGCGTGATAGGTAATCGGTAATAGGTAATCGTGCATATCTTAACAATAATGCTACATCGGACAGGAGCCAATGCACTGATTTAAGAAGTGGTACTGTGTGAGAGTAACGAGAAGACCGGGTAACTACCCTTGCCAAACAATTTTACACACGATGAAGTTTTTTTTTAAAATTACTCATACTGCTCAACCAAATCCTTCTTGACGTTGATCAGTGCACTACAGGATCCCTTACAGCAATATTTAGAACCGGTTTACTGTGTGTGGTTATCCTACAGTAAAGCTTAACAGTTTGATTGCTGTGTTGTTTCGAGCTTGGTATCTGGGTATTGTTTTTTACTTTGCTAGACTGTTGTAAACGTTGTGCTGACCACCCAAGTTGATATTATTGTATGTTCGTTGCGTGACCTCGTGTGCCGCTTCTTATTGGCAGGATGTAATGATAAATAAATAAATAAATAAAGATTGTGTTTATCAGCGAAACGTCCGATTCGATCTCTTTTCTGTTGCACGTTGTTGAAGGGAACATTTTCAACGGTATTGATACGGAACTACTTTCGCATAACTAAATTGCCCCACTTATATTACTGTATCTGTCTCAACGTAACAATTCATGCTTGTTTTAAGGCATTATACAATCAATAGGCCCACTTAAACAATATCACATGCTAAACGGCATGCCCGCGTTTGCTTATCCAGTATGTTTCATCATGCATTATTATAGAATTTACTTCTTCGTGGATATTTCATTGCACTCTGCGCTGTACTTGGATGATTTTGATATATATTGCATTTCCTTTGGTAAAACAATGTTGTTCTTGTGTTCGCAAATATATACATTAGGGTTATATGTTATTCATCTTAATGTACATTCCATAATAAAAAATTGTTGGCTCCATAGTTCATTATAAGAATTTAAATGTTACAAGTTTAAGTAACACCTATTATGTTCAACCTGTTTACATTATTATTTTACTTATGTTTGGAACAACTGCTATGGCCGGGAGCCAGATCAAATAAGATGCTTTACTGTAGTATTACCTGACTGCCTTTCCAGTTTGATAATTACTCCCATTGCGGTGCACGATATCAGTATATCCACTAATTATGTCACAAAATGTGCATGATAGCTTATCGGAAGACAGAAGACAGTAAATTTTGGTGGGTCAGTTGCAAACAACCTGAATCACATTCCCAGTATATGACAATAATGAAGACATGGCTATGTTAACGTACTCGCCGTACATAGACACTCTAAAACTAAATAATGCTCTTGCTTCTACTAAAGATAATTTTACCGTTTTCAGCTTAAAAATTCAAAGCATTAATTCAAAGTTCATTACCTCTCTCCACTTTTATCGGACTTATGCAACAAAGGCACTGGCTTTAACGCAACATGTCTACAGGAAAGCTGGCTCTGAGGAATTTATATACGATTTATACGAGTCATCCGCTATTTGGGAAGGCATCTTTCTTGATATTTATGGGTCAAATCTTAAAAAACATATCACAATATGTAATATATACAGACCTTCACAAAAGTTCAGAAACAATAGTAGTTGGAGATTTTAACCTTGATCTGCTGAACGTGAATGATAGGCAAAAAATTGGAGATTATTTTTATATATTCTGTAACAACGGTTTCTACCCAAATATTACTTGACCGACTCACCTTTCTTCCAATAATTGTACACTTATCGATCAGATATACTGTAAGCCCTCAACTGCCACTAGAGCTTGTACAGCAGGTATATTAATGATCATCATCTACCATATTTCATAAGCTTGACAAATTACAATCCAAACAAAGTAAATCGCAAATCACTTTGCAGTTCTAACAGTTATAACAGTTATAACAGTTCGCTATAATAAGCATAAACATAAACCGTTTTACAAAAAATAATGAATTCACTAATTTCTCAACCTTTGTCTCTCGTTATTAACCAATCCTTAAATACAGGAATATTTCCCCCAAAATAAAAAAATGCGAAAGTTATACCTATGTATAAAAGGATGATAAAACTCTGCACATTCATTCAAGCGTTCTCAGTTTTGGAATTATTCTAGTTCTAGTTCCCCTCTGTATTTATTTAAACGAATATATAATCATCTTACTATATGGTCTCCAGGCATGTATACAGTATTTTAAATGAGGCCTAATTGTTGCTTTATACAGATGAATAATTAGTTTTTTCCTTATATGCTATAATTCTCCAAGTCAACCCAAGAATATGATTACCCGTTGAAGCCACAACATCATATGATTACCCTTTGAAGCCGCAACATCATATGATTACCCTTTGAAGCCACAAAATCGTATGATTACCCTTTGAAGCCACAACATCATATGATTACCCTTTGAAGCCACAACATCATATGCTTACCCATTGAAGCCACAACATCATATGCTTACCCTTTGAAGCCACAACATCATATGATTACCCTTTGAAGCAACAACATCATATGATTACCCTTTGAAGCCACAACATCATATGATTACCCTTTGAAGCCACAACATCATATGATTACCCTTTGAAGCCACAACATCATATGATTACCCTTTGAATCTACAACATCATATGATTACCCTTTGAAGCCACAACATCATATGATTACCCTTTGAAGCCACAACATCATATGATTACCCTTTGAAGCCACAACATCATATGATTACCCTTTGAAACTACAACATCATATGATTACCCTTTGAAGCCACAACATCATATGATTACCCTTTGAAGCCACAACATCATATGATTACCCTTTGAAGCCACAACATCATATGATTACCCTTTGAAACTACAACATCATATGATTACCCTTTGAAACTACAACATCACACTGTTCTGAACCTTTCAAGTCAGCACTTATTGCTACTCTTATGTCTTCTTCTTTTATTGTTGCAGCTAGAGCAGTATCCCCCGATTTACAGTTTACATCTTAGCTCCAGTGTTCTGTGTGTAGGCAATTGCATTTCCCCAAATTGAATAACATCTGCCATTTGTCAGACCATTTAGCTAATTTATCTAGATCGTTTGTAGATGTTGTTGACCACCATCATTGTTAACTTTTCTACACACGTTTGTGTAATCCGCAACTTTCAGTGTGTTGTTTTTTATATTATCGTCCAAGTCATTAATATATATTAATAATAATAAAGGTCCCTGTTGTGGTATCCCACTCAAAACTGATTTCTAGTTTCAAACCTCCCTATCTACTACAACACGCAGTCTTCTGTCAGTCAGCCATTGTTCTATCCAGTCTATTATGCCATCCCCGATGATATGGGCTAATAGTATAAGTTGTAATCTTTGATATGGCACTTTGACGAAAAGCTTTCTGAAAATCTAAGTAGATACTATCTACTGGTGATCCTACGTCTATCCACTTTGTGATTTCTTTCAAAAAGCATAACACATTTGTTAAGCGTGACCTCTCTTTCAGGAATCCATGTTAATTTGGATTTAATAATTTATGTTTAACAAGTCCACCATACTGTATTTAATTAGCCTTTCTAATCACTTACAACTCACTGTTGTTAAGCGAACTGCTTTGTAATTATCCAACTTATTTCTCGAAACCTTTCTAAATAATGGCATGATGTTTGCTTTTTTCCATTGAAAGGGAACCAATCCCTTTTTAATGACAATTTTATCACCCTTGCAAGTAGTACACTAACGTGTTCTACTGTTTTCATTATTGGTCTTGGCGGAATTTCATCCGCTCCATGTGATTTATTGTCCTTCAATGATTTTATTTTCGTAACAACCATTTCTGGAGTTACAACTAACGGATCTGATCAACTGGTAAATGATAAATATTTACTTAATTGTTTCTTGTTTTTATTGTAATTATTAAACTACTGTAATTATTTGCAATTATGTTGTATCAATATAGTTTTGCTTAGGAGAATAAGATGAAGAAAAACATTTCTCCACTTGTATCGGACTTATGCAACAAAGGCACTGGCTTTAACGCAACATGTCTACAGGAAAACTGGCTCTGAGGAATTTATATACGATTTATACGAGTCATCCGCTATTTGGGAAGGCATCTTTCTTGATATTTATGGGTCAAATCTTAAAAAACATATAAAAATATGTAATATATACATACCTTCACAAAAGTTCAGAAACAATAGTAGTTGGAGATTTTAACCTTGATCTGCTGAACGTGAATGATAGGCAAAAAATTGGAGATTATTTTTATATATTCTGTAACAACGGTTTCTACCCAAATATTACTTGACCGACTCACCTTTCTTCCAATAATTGTACACTTATCGATCAGATATAACATATCACAATATGTAATATATACAGACCTTCACAAAAGTTCAGAAACAATGAGAGAAGCGAGAATGTATCGACTCTATCGAGACAACATCGACTTCCTCACTAAGCTTCCGGCAATAGGTTTTTGCCTCATCCCGTGTCATCTTAAATTGGACACACTTGTAGCAAGTTCGATTGCCATCGTTTTTTCGCAAGAACTTGAGTCCTGATAACACAGGTAATAGTCAATGATACATCTGCATTTAACTTGTATAATCTTTGTTTTAAATATAGAACATCAGGCGATGCGTTGTTGCTGACAAAGTGCAATCGTAACACAACACTTATTTTACTCAAGTATATGAATGCAAACAATATGTGGTGTATTAATATCAAGAAACACCTGACCGAATATCTAAAGGAGATCTCTACGTAAAAGCTCCACGAACAGCAGGGACCAAAATCTTGGAGAACTCCACAGCAGTTACTAATGTAAATATCTGGAGTATTCTCAGCCCCAAACTATTACATTGTAACGCCATACATCCTTTTAAAACACGTTATCTAAACAATATATTTAACTCAGTACATATTTATTTCATACTGCATTTCCACCATAAATCTTCGGTGGTCCTGTGTTCTGATAATAACTGTATCGCATTCCTGTTCACGATTATGCTTAGTGATCCTTAATGATTCTTTGTTGCGCCTCTGAGCGATAAGTTTATTATTATTATTACACAATAGTGACGCACGAGACCATGAACATTTTAAGTGGGTAGCTTATTGATATTATGTATTTTACACATATCATTTCTTAAACAGCTCAACTAATCATTTTATTTAACTTATTTCAAACCTGTTTTAATATATCTTTGCAATATTTTAAAATATACTCTCGTTTTAAATTATTTAATCTTAAGCATATTTATGTTTTAAACTAGCAATCTTTAGCAAGATCAAATGTACAATTTATCAGGTTTATCTTGAATAAAATTGAATATTATTACTGTTGTTATTATTATTATTATTATTAATAGAAATTGGCTTTCCTTGGGTACATGTGACAGGACTTTGAATCAATATCATGTGAAAATACACTAGAGCGTGTGTGTGTGTGTGTGTGTGTGTGTGTGTGTGTGTGTGTGTGTGTGTGTGTTTGTGTGGATGTGTGTGTGTTTGTGTGTGTGTGTGTTTGTGTGTGTGTGTGTGTGTGTGTGTGTGTGTGTGTGTGTGTGTGTGTGTGTGTGTGTGTGTGTGTGTGTGTGTGTGTGTGTGTGTGTGTGTGTGCGTTTTGTGCAGTACACTTTTCTAAATAACAATATCGATTGTTTGCATTAATGTTTGATAATAATTGGTGAACACTAGCCAGAAACAAAATATGGCTGAGAAACGTAAAACAAGATAATATTTTAAAAAAGTGGGCAACTAATGATTTATATGAATATGTACGGGGTTTCAGGTCAAGTGTCGTTTTGAGTCATCAGCCAAACATGCTGAGGGAGATATTGATACGCCGAACGAGACATGTCAAAACAAATATTGGTCTCAAAGCTGGACTCCCATAACCGATTTTTTTCGAAAAAAATTTTGGTTAGATAGACCAATCACGCAGAGTTGAGTCATGTCGTATAACTACGCACCCGACGCATCGTAAACGTCGTGGTATGAAGCAGCTGCAACGGCTGATTAAAGTGATGTGACACCCTAATTTGTGACGAAAATCATACAGGGACGTCGACGCATGCATACTATTGACAGGGTTTGGGTTTGGTATTGGTCCGGCTGCTTGGAGAGCAACCCTTGGACTCTGCCCCAGGACAAAACATTAGCTGCTAATGGGTGATATTACTAATACGACAGATTATCTGGGCCAGAACACTGAGCCACAACATATGCATGTTCCTTGAGCTCCGTAACTAAATGCTACGGAGCTTCCGCCTACGAAATGATATTAAAAACAAATGCGCGCTCCATTTCACTTAACTGCTGCTACTAAAATAAAATGTATGAGTAATTATTTAATATCAGAAAAAATATATATCGCTTGCATTGTTAAAATTAATTCGCAGATTTACACTCGAATTTCACAAGGAAGCCGGAAGCGCATTTTTTAGTAGGCGACCTCTGGGTAATTATCATAATATGGGCGGAGTTATCTTTTAAAAGGAGATGCGCATGCGTCGGAGGCAAACTGCGTGACACTTCGACGCTAACAATTTACGTTGATAGCTACGTTTACTGTCGAAAATAAGTAATACTTATATTGATATCCACTCGACGTTCACATGCGTATGTTTAATAATTAATTTTATTAAGTCATTAGGAGGTGTGTAATCGATATATAAAGCCTTGCTTAGAAACAGAAAAACAGGTTTCGAAAAGCTTGCCGTTAAACCACCCAAGTGGATTGTGACAACATCTATATGGTACCAAATATTGATGATAATGGGTTGACCCTTCAGTCCTCCATTAATGGAAAGCAAAGATCGCCCTCTAATCCTGACATTTGCTAAATTGCTCTGACCTCGGAGGTTAACGTAATTAGGGAACTGAAAGAGTCTGGGAGCAATGTGTTGGCACATCTCCAAAAGCATTTGATAAATAAACTTCAGGAAAGGGGCACTTTCCATCAGTTGAGACGGTGGGAGATTTAGCAAGTTGACCAATGGTAAAGGGTATTGGGTATTTAAGCAATCACAGCGCATCTGGTGACGGCGTCTGAATTTGGAATACTGAGAGTATAAATACCCCGGAGGAGGGATTGCAAGGTGTGGCACAAGCTACATTTTTAGGCATCCAAATTATCAGTAAGGGTGGTCCTGGCGGGCCATACCTGCTTTAGCATTAGGCTTCAAACTTACCGGTCATATTTAAACGTTTTCTTGTTAATCTTCATACATTAAGTGTCTAAGTGACGTTTACATTCACGGATTTTCTTTATGTTTACGGTGATATTTATATTTTCTTTATGTTTACGGTGATACCTATATTCACGGTTTCTTTGCGTTTTCATCGTGAGTGATTATACTAGCCGTGTGGGGGGAAGGCAGTGTTAGTTGAGTCACTGGGTTAGTTGAGCCACCCATGTTTCCCAGGAAGCTACAGCAGCGACAGTTACATGGTACAACCAGGTGATTGAACATGTTTTTAGAACACGATTGAAATATAATACGTTACATTTGTCACAACGGCTATAACATGTGAGATAAAAGTATGTTGTTTATGTTTTTCGAAACTTTTGGTAATTGTGATTAATGTCTGCTGGTGTATAAACTATTAACGCATGTGTCCAGACTTTTTTGCACTTACAAATGGTTTAGCTAACCAACCCTATTTGAATCACCTATATCAAATT
Organism: Lamellibrachia satsuma; assembly: GCA_033239005.1. NCBI lineage: Eukaryota > Metazoa > Annelida > Polychaeta > Sabellida > Siboglinidae > Lamellibrachia > Lamellibrachia satsuma. Next base: position 3,324,528 of record BSQZ01000032.1, read on the forward strand.
AACTATGCATAAAATATATATTATCTTGGTATAAAATGTTCTGCTAATAATCATAGTTTATGTGAGCAAAAACAATTTTGACTTGTGAATATAATTGCGCCCTAGACATCAAAAATAATGAAAATGGCTTAATTAACACTGTTTTCCCCTACACGATTAAAATCGCTTTGAACCTGGAGAACAATGCTACTACACTTATGTAGTACTCTTCTATGTACTCATTGTTCAAATAAACCTCGACCTGGCGAGCGCAAAGAAGATGGACAATTAAAATACATCTACATATTTGAGAAATTCCTCCCGGACCATTGCGTGCGGCTCCGAAATAGTTAAGATGGGGGAAGCATATATCTTGCAAAAGGATTCTCAGAACGAAGTTGCCGTGCATTATCTGGTCCTCACGGTAGTAAAACTACCTAATTTGCCTAGAGCATTTTACCATTGATATATAAAACCAGATAATGCATGGCAGCTTCGTTTTGAGAATCCATCTGACGTTTGTATCATTTCGAACGCGAACGAATACGCGCTTTGGCATAGACAAGCGATTGTTCGAAAGATGTGCGTGTTTTCTGAGATTATATATGTAATCTGCTTCAAACGTCTGCATCAGTTCCTTCGAACGACTTAAATGCTTCGTGAAACCAGCCAAGCAGCATATCTACGAATGTAGGAAGTGAAAATGTATGCTGAAATGTTAATCCACCGTTATATAACGGGAATCACATACTGTTTGTTGATGACACTCGAGTGTCACCAGCCATATAACATCACTCTTACCTGCTGCACTCTCACAGTTACCTGGCTGGTAACACACTAGTGACATCAACAAACAGTGTAATAATCCCTAAATATATCACGGCACATTAAATTTAATAAACAGCGCTTACTCACATGATACAATTAATAGTATTTAGTCAATTACATTGACCAGTGTGTTCGTTTGTTCGTTTTCTTTATAATGATCAAAATACATCGCACATGCAGTTTTGTTTAAAGCTGTGTATATTACCGTCACTTAATAAAGGAAACGCAAAATGTGTGAATAATGTTTTATTTACAGCCATGTCCGTCTTTTTTAATAGTTTAATAATGACTTGACGTGCTTGTGTGTGTATTAAATTTTTGAATAGATTTATTTAATAGTTTAATAATGACTTGACGTGCTTGCGTGTGTATTCAATTCTTGAATATATTTATTTAATAGTTTAATAATGACTTGACGTGCTTGCGTGTGTATTAAATTCTTGAATATATTTATTTAATAGTTTAATAATGACTTGACGTGCTTGTGTATGTATTCAATTCTTGAATAGATTTATTTAATAGTTTAATAATGACTTGACGTGCTTGTGTGTGTATTCAATTCTTGAATAGATTTATCGAAATAAACGTAACTGGTAAACAAATCAGCAAACTGCTGTTCAAATTTCAATCCCAACTGGTTAATTTTAATGCTGACATGTACAAACATTCAAAGATGACATATCATGTTGAATACAGTCACAATACTAAATGAATACAATATAATATGTTACAATAGCGATAGTTCGCACACGAACTTTACCACATTGTCAGTAAATTGCAGAAATCATTACATTTAAAGGTTGATTGCATAGGGTTAACCAAACTGGATTACTACTCACCAAAACGATATTTTTTTTATCTATCTAACAAACAAACAACTACAAAATCAGACTGTTTGCTGTTAAAAAAAATATTAAAACAGAGATGCATGAATTTTCATCGAGGTCAACATGAACAAAATGAAATATTAACTGTGTAGAAAATACACACAAAAAAAACGATATTTATAATATCACTGATTATAAACTTCCATGTAATCCAAGAACTGTTAAAAACCAAGGCGGAGGATTGCGTATTTTTTTCGTATTAATAATAACATAGATTGGACATCAGGAAGTACTCGTTAGCAGCGTGAATATGTTAAAAAACAAGGTTGACACATATTTCAGGAGAGTGGGTTACACATAGATTAAACATGTTGGACTGGCGATAAACCAGTAGCTTCCTTGTCCACTTGCCATCTGGGCCTTTGCCTTGGATGGCAATGTTGTTAAATCTACATAACTATCCACTGGGATTCTAACCACATAGAGGGTATTCACAGATGAAGTACTCTTCTGAATCAGATCGCCCAGTCCACTCTTTAGCGCCATATGGAATATAGCAAAAATCGCCGTTGTAGTAGTACTCGTAATCTGACCAGTCTGTGTAATTAAATGGCTGGCCTGTTGCAGTCCATTGCCATACACCAGACTTTTGCTGACCGGACGTGTGATATAGCCCAGGTAGAAACCCTGAAAATAAAGGCAATATTTGGTGTTTTTATGTGCCCGCATGCGGATATTTTAAAACCAATAGTGGAAAGGGCAGGAAAATAAGAAGGTGAAATATGGAGAAAATTAGTGGTTAGGGATGACAAGCACCAGCGATAAGATAGTAGTTACTAAACGTAAAATGTGGATTTAAAAAAGCCAACATTGAGCAAATGTGTAATATATACTTACCTACATACATACATACACGCATACATACATACATACATACATGCATACATACATACATACATATATACATACATACATACATACATACATACATACATACATACATACATACATACATACATACATACATACATACATACATACATACATACATACACATATACATACATACATACATACATACATACATACATACATACATACATACATACATACATACATACATTAATACATTAATACATGGCTAACCTTTCATAACAGTATAGATAAACTTGTTCTCTTGTTGCGACTCTAGGGAGACAAGGTCGACTCCATCACCAAAGTTCTGACAGTAGGTTCTTGCCTCGGTCCGGTTCATTTCAATTAGGACAAACTTGTAGCACTTTCGTTTACCACTGTTTCTTGGCAGGCAGTGAAGTCCTAAAATACCACATAACAACATTCAATGATACACAACTTGTTTAATCACTGCAACAACCAACTTTGTCTTAGAAATAGAATATCATTCGTCGTTTTGTTGCTGATAAAGTGCAGCCGTAACTGAACACATAATTTGCTTAAATGTTCGCATGCAAATTTTAATTGGCGCATAAAAGAACTTTCCTTGAATAACTCTGACACGATATCATCCTGAATTAATGTTATGTGTAAAATACACCTGAACAATATATTTGTCGAACTGTTATTAAATATGAAGATCTTGATTTCCTAAATAGCCATATTCGGATTGCTATTTCATCATTGCTATCATCAAACTGCATCTGTCATCACCTTCGTTGGCCTCCACCGTCCTTCGTTCAATTGAGCGCAACAGTGCCACCTGGCGGTCACCCACATAATAGATTTCCTCCATCTTTCTATCAACTGAGCGCAGCGTGGATTGCATCTGCTCCATGAGTGCCACCTGGCGATCATCCACGAACTTGGATTCCTCCATCCGTCTGTCAACAGAGCTCAGTGTGGAATGTATTTCTTTCACGAGTTCCATCTGGCGGTCATTTATTGAGTCCATCATTGAAATCATCTGTTCCATGAGTACTACTTGGCGGCCAATGCCTTCGTCACTTTGGTGTTGGTCGGTAGTAGACTGAGCGATCAAGCGACCCAGGCAGACGTTCAGGATTACACAGACGCAGAACACAGGTGTAGATATGCTACGCGACATTTCCTCGAATGTGTCAGACACTGAAACAAAAAGCATATACTTTACAAGTATAACTTCGGTGTCGTATAATTAGTATATTTTGTGCACTGTAAAACGTCTCTAGAAACAATACTGCCTGCAATAAATGTCTTGCTCCTAATACACATGCGTGCTTAGGGGAGACGTTGGCTAGTAGTATACAAGGGAACGTTGTTGCCGAGTCGTTTTACCTAAGCATAGCGCACATAAATTATGGAGTAACCATAGACTGTACTTGGTTGCGGGCCCACCATCGGGCACACTGTCCTATAATCGGGAGCCAGGAAGACACAATGAACGAGGTGTTGATAAAAACGTATTTTTATCCACCTAAAACTTGTTTGGCTATGCTCACATAATATCATCTCACGCAGCCACGTATTACGTTTCGTGAATCAAACATGAAACATATATACTATGAAATAGTTAAACTGAAATCCGGGATTTGTTGTCGTCCGCTCGGGAGCTCACATGTAAAATCGCATTATGTGTATATAACCATTCACTATTTCATACTCCATTCAATCATAACCATTCAATATTTCATACTCCATCCAATCATGTATGTTCCTTTCGCAATTATTTGCTACACACGAATACGGGGAATGTGTCACATTTGGTAGCTAAAAACGAAAAGCTCTATATACGAAGTTGTGAAAACCTATGATATAACAACTTGCCGCGCTTACGGGGCTAGTTGTTACAATCGACCACTCCTGGGAAACTTTACATATCTATCTATCTGTTATATGGAACATTATTGACACGGTACATTTTATTAACACGAATAATAAACGTAATGTATGCGTTTACATAAATAATGCATCTTACAAGCTTTTCACAAAAGTGACTTTAACTGAACAGTTTTACAACTAGCCCCGGTCTCCCCTACATAGTTTATCTCCCTGTTATGACACCATTTGGGAATCAGCGTCCACAACCTATTTAGTTCCTCCAGTGTTTACAGCAGATACTCCAATTCTCAAGCTTGCCTCTCCAAGGTCCACAGGTCATAACATATTGCAAACACTCAGGAAAACATTGACCTTATTAAGGAATCTAACACTGACTTATTAAGGAATATAACATGTTCATATACCGCGCGTATATCGCGTTAACTGCATGTCGTATGCATTAACTGCAACTATTGCTTTATACGTCATGAACATTGACACTTATGAAAAAACTGTTACATGTGTATCCACGGAATCCTCCACGACAACAAGGACGGTATTCGTTATCCTAAGAACACGTGACCCTGTCTTTCTAGTACAAGTGGCCATCTGACAAGTGAGTATAAATACACTGTGGGACTATGCCAATTAAATCGAACTATCTCGATGAAACCGCATAGTGTGCCAAATATATATTATTGTTGCTGTCACCAGGTATTAGTTAAACATGAAAACCGACCATGAACAAACATTTGATTACTCCGACTCCGTGTGGTGGCGCTGTCGTAAGACGCCCTCGTTACGGACAATTAACCGCACTATTGTTAGATTAATTACAATTAACTTTTTACAAGAGATGTGCCAATGTGTTGTATTAACACACTTTATTTCGTATTATTTATTTAGTTCCTCCATTTGACTGGTGAACCGTGAAGACAAGTGGCCGTCGACGTTTTTCGTCTTTTTGTCTGTCTTTGTGATACGCTGGAGCATCCTAGCTCGTTCCTCGGTGCCAAGCAATGCCTGTCAAACAATCAATCGTAAAATTTATATAAAGCACCACTCCAACAGTCGTTGCTCATGGCGCCGTACAAAATGTTCTATTAAAATGTATTTTTGACTGTGTTTTAAAAACATCACCTGAAAGCCCTCTTAATGTTGTGGCAACAGGTTCCATAATGTCGGGGATGCCGAACGTTCGGTCTCCCCATTTTCGCTTAGCTCGCTGGCACAAAGCAGATTAAATTCACTCGAGCGCAACGATCTAGATGGCAGACGTCGGGTAACACAGTTGGCGACGTAGTCGGTGCACGCCCATTGAGTGCTCTGTGTACGAGGAGTAGGATCTTGAATTCAACTCGCACTGCTATCGGCTGCCTGTGCAGTTCTCCAGTAGCGGTGTCGCGCGGCAGAACTCCGTGGCACAAACCACCAGGTGGGCCGCCCAGTTCTGCACTCTCTGGAGTCGTTGGATTTGTTTTGAATTGGAGTCTGTACAACATCATATTGCCAACGTCGAGTCTGCTCACACATGCGTACACAATGTGCTATGTTGCACTAGGGGTTAGGTAGCGCCTAATCCTTGGAATATTGCGTAGATTGTAAATAGCAGATTTACAAACCGCCACAACATGCAACTCCATTGTCATGGTCTCGTCGAATTGTACACCAAGATTCCGCACATTATGAGACACCGTGATCAAACTACCGCCGATGGGTACTGCATGTAGCTAGATTATCTTCATCTGCTGCTGCGCAGAACCGAAGATAATGACAGAAAGCGTTTTATCATCATTCAGCTTCAGGAAATTGGAGCTCACCGTGCAGTGCGTGTAGAATTGCAACGTGGAGACGTTACAAACAGTGAAATATGTCGCCGGGGTCATTCAGCCATGACGGCTGTGTTTGTAATAATGGCGCTGCTTCCTGTGATCAGCGCGGTGTGCATCCTGGCGGCAACGCAGGGTGGACCATCGTTACCGACTGAACAGTAGGTCAGTTTGCAGCCACAGACAGAACACTTGGTCAGTTGGCATGAGGGCCACTTGTGTGCATGGCCGGCCATGTTGTGTTCGATGTCCGCTCTTATAGTTCTACACGACAACAAAGGCGCTCACCTATCAAACGGAAACGATTGGAAAAATAACGGGATTCGGGTTAGCTGGAAAAGGCATAGGAATAGCTAACCGGAACGTCAATCACGTATCAAATAAAATGCATCAACTGAAAGGGGTTGTACAGGTGGACCCCTGGCCGGCCAATACATGTTATCGGCGTAACAGAAAAGTCCCTCAGCCGGAAAGACGCGATCGTAGCTGAAAGCGAGGTGGAGGACTGCTCGCATACGTTTCCACAGCGTCGAACTATGTTCGTCGTCGTGATCTCGAATGTGAAATCATGCCACCTAGATGCCCGTCTTTTCGTGTGTGTTTTATTTACAGACCCCCCACAACTGTGGTACGAACAGATCGAGAAATTGTCTCGAATATTGAAAACTCACTGTATGGGATATGACTTTTGTTTTATTTACAGACCCCCTAAAACTATGGTACGAATAGATCGAGAAATTGTGTCGAATATTGAAAACTCACTGTCTGGGATATGACGTCTATGTAGACGTGACTATGGATTTGATAAAAGGCACAATCTACACGTTGTATAATGACTTGGTCATGTTGGGACTAGACCAATTGATATGCAAAGTTACACGCCCAGAATCAAATTCGTGTTTCGATCTCGTATACGTAGGCAACCCTTCAAACATGATGACATCTTCCCTGGCGTCCATCCTATCAGATCTCTGCCCAGTGGCCGTCGTTAGAATACATAACGGCTCTTTTGCCAAGACGAACATGCACAGAACCATCCGCTAATGTGATTTTAAAAACTTTGATGAACGCCAGTACACACAGCAGCCAATCCCCCGTGGTCATTGATCAATATGACGGACCACGTTGACGTAACGCTGGACCTATTCGAGCAGTTGTACATTTCTGTGCTGAATGAACATTCCCAAGGTAAAACCTGCAGCGACACAGCAGGCTAATACTATATGTTGACAATAAATATAGATCCGAAGTCAAATTAAATCTTAATATGTACGAACACTTGGAAAGTCTGATAGTCCAAATAAATGGTTATAGTCTATGTAAGAACATGACCATTGGAAACATATGCAGACCTCCAAGAACAGGAAATGACAGCCTAGATGCTTTTATAAATGAATTGACACCTTTTATATCATCTTTGGAAAACAATTATATTAATACTCTCTTTATCACAGGGGATTTTAATATAAACTCGCTCAAAATAAATGAAAATAATATATATATATATATATATATATATATATATATATATATATATATATATATATATATATATAGTAACTTCTTTGACACCTTAATATCACACAGCCTTTACCCGCAAATTACTCTTCCTACCAGATTCACGAGAACAAATGGTGCTTTAATAGATAATTTTTTTCTGTAAACTTAACACATTTATAATTGAAAGTTCTGCAGAGATCTACTCAAAAGTTCTTCTGATCATCAGCCGTATTTTATATCGATAGACGTTTCATTCTGTTATAAATGTGCTAAAATAAATAAAATAAAAATGGCACATGCCAATTAAACTGGTGATATTTAACAAACGTTCTGTTCTGTTCTGTATCTCCCATTTTATAGTTTACCGTTCCGGTGTCCTGTGTGTAGGCATTTACATTTCCCAAAATTGAATAACATCTACCATTTTTCAGAACATTAAACTAATTTATCTAAATCTTTTTGTACATGTTCTTTATCATCTCCATGGTTAACCTTTCTAAACACTTACGTAACTAGAGAGTTGGCGCATTTGGCGTCGAACTACCCGGTGCACTGACGAAAGTTGGCGCTGAACGACAATTTACAAAATGGCTCATCCATGTTTATTCGTAGAGTGACTAAGCTCGGTATATGCTAGCGCTGCTGTGACCAGGACATGTCACGCACGTGGGATTAGCCCGTTCAATAGTCGGTATTGGCCGGCTTTTTGGTGCGATCACGTACCCTCTTTAACAAGAATTAATAAGATTGCCATCCAAAACAAAGGCCCAGATGGCAAGTGGACAAGGAAGCCATTGGCTTATCGACAGTTCAACGTTTTGTCACGTGTAACCCGCCCTCTTAAAATATGTGTCAAACTTGTTTCTAAACATATTCACGCTGCTAGCAGTTACACAATCTGTAGATAACGTGGTCCATTCATTTACTCTCCTCTGTGAGAACGAATACTTCTTGATATCCATTCTACACAGATCCTTTACTAACGCTACTTCTTGTCCTCTAGTTCTATTATCTTTCTTGAGTGAGAAAAAGTATTTCTATAAAAAAATGTATGCCCATTTAATATCTTAAAAATGTCAGTTCGATCTCCCCTTAAATGTCTTATCTCTAAGATTATTAAACCACATTATTTTAGACGTTGTTCATAACTAAGGTCTCTCAGTTCGTTCAAGCGCATCCATATCGTTCTTATGATATGGTATCCAAGCTCGTATTCAGTATTCTAAATTCTTTCAAATCTCTTTCAAGGTGCAACACCACACTGCTCTGAAAAAAATCATATCAGCTCTTATTTTACTTCTAAGTCATTTTCTTTTACGTTAGAAAAGGACTTAGACTTAGAACAGTGTCTCCCATTTTACAATTTACAGTTTCCGTATTCTGTGTGTAGGCATTTACATTTTCCAAAATTTGTCATTTTCAAACCATTAAACTAATTTATCTAAATAATTGTATACATGTTGTTTATCAACATACTTTTTAAACATTCTAAGCACTTGTGTCATAAACTGTTTCAGTACGTTGCTTGTTATATTATAGTCCAAGTCATCGATATATATTAATAATAATAAAGGTCGTAATACAGATTCTTGTGGTTCCCCACTCAAAGCTGATTTCCAATTTGAAACCGCCCCGTCTACTAAAACACGCCGTCCTCTGTCAGTCAGTCATTTTATATCCAGTCGATTGTGCCATCCCCGATACCATGGGCCTTTAATTTAAGTAGTAAACTTGGATATAATTATCTTGGGAATAGAGCGGGCGGCTACATTTCACGCAGTTCAGCAACAAGTGCTTAGTTTTGAAATCGAGTTCAGCAGTGGTCGAAGCGATTTCTCCGATCCACGCTTGTCATGACGCATTGTACTGGAGCTGAAGGTTACAGACATACTATGCTTATTGCACAACGCCCAATATTTTTAGTGCATCCGTTCAATCACCGATTAGTGAAGTTCATGGCAAGCACAGTGCGCGAATTTTTTTTTAGACCAAGACCGCAGGACGTGTAAACTTATGGGCGCCGGCGGTTTGAAAACTCCGTATTTGTTCTCGTCAGATATTAGGGCAAAGGTTTAAAATTTCGAACCACATAATCCTTCTAATTGATATTGGAAAATGTGATTGTGAATCTTCCTGTGTCGACATCGGTGCTTTAGCCAAATAAGTTATTTAACTTTGCACGCAAATTGCGTGTAAGTAATCCTATGTCATAGCGTTCCAGGTAAAATTCGGGCGATGACGGGTTGGTTGGAGAGTAACATAATCGGTTTCAATGAAATGTTGTCTGCCCTCTGTACGACGCATGCTGGAATGGAACTGTGGAGCCATAAGTGTTTTAGTTATGTCGCCCATTGTTTGTGGGACAGTGTGCATCTATCAGACGAGGGCCGTAAGCGTTATTATTGTTCACGAAGGAGGGCGATCGATCAGAACGTTTAAGCTTGCCGTGTTTCGGGGCAGTTTGACGGAAATTGTCGCTTGCAGACACAGTAAAACAACACCCAGAATGTAGAACTACTCATATGTTCACTTTAACGTAAACATTATTTTGATCATCCTAACGTCTCTCAGTTGTTCAAATATGTGAAAGTAGGCGCCTTTTTCACTTGTTGACAATAGACGCCAGTCGCCGGGGCCGTTAAATGTCAGCCGGCGTGTTTTCGCGAGCGAGATAATGAAGCAGCAGTTCTCATTTCGTCAACTTCTGAAGAATCCGAAGAGATGTCCAACATGGAAGAAGATAACTTTGCTATGCATGGACCATACACTTCTGATAGTTCCCCGACCCCAAGCAAAATAGCGCGCAAAAATGTATTAAATCCCGATCTTGCTGCAGCGTTGGACCTACAAAAGTAAGCGACCGAATGGCTACATCAAAGCCGACTACAGGTGTCGCAACGTTCGACCACGATGTTCTGAAACATTACACATATATGCAACAGTGCAAATTAACGTTACCTTTATTTGACGCTTGAGAATGTCCAATGTGGTGTCGTGCGTTTTAATCAGTATCAATATCTTATGTTCTTTGTCAAGCAACGCAGCGCTTTATTTGAATTCGTAAAGACACGTGATGAGTGGAATCCAGTTTCAACTGGATGTAGGCCTTTAGTTAAAAAAAAACTTTGTACGTCTAGATGATGTAAGGATGTCTGTGCGTGCTAGCACCCACGTCTCTCTCTAATATAATTAGCTTATACCTCTCGATTTTTAACAATCCTGGATACAGCTACTCAGTTTTATTTGCATTGCCAACAAAACTTATTAGCTGCCTCCTGGATCGTTCAAAGAACGAGCGGTGTATGTTAATTAGACTAGAGAACAACTAGTCCCGTAAGCGGGGCAAGTTGTTACATCATACGGGGCACGTTGTTACATCATACGGGGCACGTTGTTACATCATACGGGGCACGTTGCTACAAAAAAAATGTGTGGAACGCAAAGCAAGTGTCACTCGCACATGTTACTGCTATTACATTCATTGGATTATACACACTTACATATCTTATACACAGTGTGCATAACAAAGTAGGTGTTGACAGCTTCATATATTACTCTTTTAATTTTTACTTACCAAAGTATAATCATTCCCCGGATTCCTAAATAACACACAATTGTGAATGTAATATAAATTATTGAATGGAGTATGAAATAGTGAATGGCAATATATAACAAGATTGAACAAAATTGTCATCCCAAGCTAAAACTTCCAGATGGCAAGTGGACAAGGAAGCCATTGGCTTATCGAGAGTCCAATAATTGTATCATCTCTGCCTTTTATCAGATATCTGTCAATTCTATTTATAAACATATTTACACTACTACACTCTAAAAACAGATTGGTTAAAATGACCAGGATATTGGTCACATTCAACCAATGTGGTTGGTAGATATGTGTCCAACCAATCTCTTGGTTAAGACAACCAATTTTTTATGGTTAACTTTTTAACCAATCCATATTGGTTAGAATAGTAACCAACATATGTTGGTCAATTTAACCAAGTTATTGGTTAATATATCTAGGTCATGTAACAACCAATGTAAATTGGTTAGGCTAGGACCATTTATATTGGTTGGAATATGACCAATTGATTGGTTGGAATAGGGTCAATTATATTGGTTGGAATATGACCAAGTGATTGGTTATCTAGAATAGGACCAATTATGTGGAATTAATACAATATACCATTTAGGCAATGCAACAGACAACAAGCTACAGTTCATTCTACTATCACTGCATGCATTTAATTTCAGGAACATCATGTAAGTTTTTTCCACAAAGTTGTCAGTGCAAGTCGGCGAAAAAACATGTAATATGACGGCATTGTACTGAGACATTAAATCATTTAACATAACATACAATACATTATAAACTACAGGTGAACGATATAGAGCTAAAGCCAATAAAAATTCAATGCAAACAAAGGCAAATGATAGAGTAGCTCAAACTGGCACGTCCAGTCAATGTACTAGTGACCCTCAAGGTCATGAAAGTATAAAAATGTGTCATGTGACATATGCACAGTGTAAATTGTTAATTGTGTTACATGAAATAATAAGAGACGTAATAATAAGAGACGTCACACTGTGACCTTGATTTCAGTTTTCTAGTACACACAAAAGTACACATTTGTAAGGGCAAATAACTGGCATGCAATGCATGACTCTATTCGTTGTCTGTTTCAATTACTAACTAACCAAGTGCATTGCACATAGAGCAGACGGGCAGCTTGATGACAACTAAAAACAAAACAATGTCAGCTTCGTATTTCTAGTCCTAACATTTAAGGCCAGGCTAAACAAGTATGGAAGTCAAAACAAAAATTCCAATATTAATTGTATTTATCAACACAAAATGATGTAACTATACAAAACAAAGCATATTTAAATACTTTTTTTTAGTAAAGTGAAATTCTATTTTTAGCATCGTTCTCGGGGTAAATGGGGGGAACAGCACTGGCAACAGTGTGGTAACTCTTGGAATCACCATCCCCCAGATACCCTGTGTACACAAGTCCATGCTTTTCTTCACTACGCCGAAAGATTTTCAGCATGCCATCTGGCTCCATAGCACCAGCCGAACCATCATGGTTTTTTTGCCACCGGCCCTTGTGATTTTCATACCATGCGTTGAATTCTGCCTCACTCAGCTTACTGGCCTGTGTTTTGCAAGTATTGCAATAGTTCGATGATACATGGACGTCAACAACTTTAGCTGGTCCCCTGGGGTTGACAGAAAGCACAGTCGCTACACCATTTTTGCTTTGGAAGCCACGTCTCTGCCACGACCCATCACAAGGCACAGTCACATTTGTGCATCCAGTACCGTCACGCAATTCATGTGCTGCCCTCCTCATCGATTCGCCAGCAACAGAGCGTGTTGCCTCATGAATCTTGTCCTTCGTTTTGTTCCACATAGTACAGGACACAGGTGGAGGCATGTTCATCTCTCCGAGGAGACGCACAGCTTGTTGTCGGTTGCGGCCAATGCTAAACATGGCCATCTCAAATCTGGTGTTGACACTTTCACCATCAGGCTGAGAGTTCAGTTTCTAAGTGTGGCCACAGTCATGATTCATGCACTCAAATGACAGAGAACTTCGGAGTCCAGCAATGTCCTCTGTGACAGTATACCCATGATCACCGCAGTTGGGACAAGGGAAAGCATTGACAAAGTTCACCAGATTTCGCACATCTATCAGTCTGTACCCATCAAGTTCAGCGACAACACTTCTCTTCTTGGTGTACTGTAGTTTCTCTTCAGAAGCACACGGCTTGGCAGTTTCTTTCAATGGCCGTGTATACTTGTTGACATAAAATTTCTGCTTCTTTGTGGGCTTTGCCCGTGGCATGATGACACTCGAGTAGTGACGAACCTGGAAAGTAAACAGTGTGATAAATTATTCAGTTATGCCAAAAGTAATCAAAAGGTAGTGAAATTAGCTTATATTTATTACATACTAACATCTAAAATAATAAAGTTGAGCAAATGAAGTTGATTGGTCGTGGGTGATACTGTTATTGTAAGTAAACAGAATGAAAATACTAAAATACTGCAGTTGGCTTGGTCCGTGGCCTCAGCTAAATTATCTGAATAATAACACTACTTTGATTCTTACATTGACAACATTTTGCAGTAAAAACACCATCAATTAAATGTATTGGAACTATTACAACATGGTCACAGGCCTAGACCCCCTAGACAGCCCCAATCAGGATACTAGTTAGTCACTTGTCTGACTTAGTGACCTGTCCCGTCTAGGCTAGTTAGACTGGCAGTGCCATGCCCGTGACATTTTTCATTGCTAATTGAAAAAAATATTCATATTTATAATAATTACATCACTCTATACATACCTGAGTCCTGGTGGTGCTTGGTGAAGTGTGGTTGAATGTTCACAACATGTAAATATAGGCAAAAACTAACCTATATCACAACAATTTCTCCAGTAGATGCTCACACGCGGTTTCTGAACAGGAAATGAGACCCAGCCAAAGTGCAGTTCTAAGCTTCTCTGTGATTGGCTAATCCAGGAGCCCTGCGCATGTTGCTGTACAACTAACAACCAATAAAAACCAAGCTTTCACAACATCTTGCCAACTTTATTAAGGATGCTCTAGGGTCGTTTCTGTACAGTTTGGTAAAAACTAGGTGTAAATTGGTGGAGTAGATCGCAAAAAATCTTAATTTTTAAATTAAGCATATTTAATTAGGTATATATTACACAACAGGCTATGGATAAAATGCAACTTTTCTAGTATTTATATACTTTATTCAAGTTTGATACTCTGTGGGTGCTTAGAATGATAATGTCAGGTAAAATAAATGAATAAAAAAAATGTGTTTTATTAAATTTTTGGGGTTTAGCCTGGCCTTAATGTGGCCGAGAAGTTTAATCTCTCTTGGTGTGACCACGTCATATGGCGTGGCGATGTTGAAGAGCCCCTTCTGTACGAATGTCCACACGTCTGCTGCCTCAGCGGGGTACTCTGCTTTGAATATAAAGAAGACATTGAAGCAGATGTCGACTGCCTTTCACCAAAAAGTCCACCTCATAGAGCACATCTTCACAGAGGAGGAATAACTCCTTGGCCGCCAAGATAGTGTCACGAAGAGCGAGGATTTGAGGTTGCCGAGTCATACCTCACTTCTCCTCTCATCTCTTTCTTAGGTAGGCAGCAATGTATGTCCCACGCTGGAATAAGCAAGGAACACAGAGTATAATACGCTGAAGCATGACGACATTCCAGTATATTATGTGTACATTTATTTATATATTCATTTATAATTACTAAGTTAATAATGTTTTTGATTACGGATGTAGCATATGCTTCGAAGATAGACATGCCATTTATACTCCAGTGAGAAGTGTCAAATAGCCAGACTGGTGACTATAGAACAGAACATAGAAAAAAAAAGTTAATACTTAGACTTACCCTTGAATGTCTCAATCATGTGCTGTATTCCCCAATCGGCCATCTTGTCTTCCACATAATTGTCCATCAGTGATGACTGGTGAAACTACAAAAATATTAACAAATATATTAATCAATACAATGTACTAATTGGTAGACATCAAATATGTCTAAATACTCAAACTACCCGTTATATAGAAAATAGCAACACAGCTGCACAAGTCCACAGTGACTCAATACTGACTGCTGTCTGCCATCTAGTGGAGTATGGTTGTTGCGTTGAACCACCCCGCTGGCTTGAGCTGGTCACTGGGTAATTTGTCATTTCTGCATTCCACAGTCAAACACAGGATATATCAGTTTCAAACATTCCATTAAAGCTTTGCTAACTAACTTTGCTAACTACTTACAACTGTGCATTTTAAAGTTAACGTAGAGCAAGATGTACACTGGCTAACAGACAGTTACTAACTCCTTATGATGATAAACCAAGATCTGGTATATTTCACCAATGACTCCTAGTACTGCTTCCAGCTCTATATGAAAACTGATACGTGCGGGCTTGGCCCGTCTCCATCACTAAGCACATACAAGGTAACACCCCTGAGAATAAAATTAGTCATATGTATGAATATATAGTAATACATTCCATAAAGTTACATCAAATGATAGCCTAATTCCTTTATATTCCATATAATGCTAACATTATACAACATAAACACACTTTTTTGATTAAGAAACTATTTGACACTTACCAAGTCTACGCGGTGGCCTCGTCAGTTCAAAGCCATGCTGTGAAAAGGAAGTTGCCTGCATCTCACGTGACCACTGCTACTCAGCAGATGTAGTCACTTAGTATTTAACTGAAACTGCATGGATTGTTTAGTTGTTTTACTGTGGGATTCACAAAGTACTAATACAGCGGTTTAAGTTGCTGTACAGCACAATAAGGAAGACATCAGGCAACAATAATAAACAAAGATTGGTTGTAGGCCTATAACCAATGTGATTGGTTACCGGACAACCAAAATAATGGTCACTAGTTGACCAACATATTGGTTAAGGCAACCGATATTGGGCCAAACAATTATATTACTAATCTAATGTACTAATACATCGTCTGAAGTTGCTGTACTGCACAATAAGCAAGGCATCAGGCAACAATAATAACAAAAAAGATTGGTTGTAGGCGTAACCAGTGTGATTGGTTACAGGACAACCAACGTATTGGTCATTAGTTGACCAATATATTGGTTAAAACAACCAATATATAACCAATATTGGGCCAACCAATTAGATTGGTCGTTTTCTCAACCAATCTGTTTTTAGAGTGTAGCATTTACACAATCATTTGACAGTTTATTCCATTCATTTATCACCTTCTGTGAGAATGAATACTTTCTCATGTTCAACATACATTGCTCCTTAACTAATGCTGCTTTGTGTCCTCTGGTTTTACTGTTTTCTTTAAGTTTGAAGAACATATTCCTATCAATGTCCTCATAACCATTCACTATTTTAATCACTTCTATGTGGTCTTTGTCAAACCGCATTCAAATAAGCGGCTTTCATAATAAAGGTCTCTCAATTCTGGAATCGTTTTAGTTGCTCTTCGTTGTATTTTTTTGGTTTCTATGTCTTCTTACGATATGGCCTCCATGTTTATATTCAATATTCCGAATGCTGTCTAACTCTTGTTTTGTACAGGGGTTCAATTATCTGTTTCTCCTTATATGTGATCGTTCTCCTAATTAGCCATATAATTTGATTAGCTTTTGAAGCAGCAATCACATATTGCTCTGAAACGTTCATGTCAATACTAAATGTTACTCCTAATTCCTTTTCTTTTGTGGTTCTACCTAGTACACCATCCTTCATTTTACATTCTTTATCCATCTCCATCCTTCATTTTATATTTTTCATCCATGTTTCCATATCCTATATGTATGCATTTACACTTCTCAAAATGTAATAACATTTGCCATTTTCCTGACCATTTAACCAATTTACCTAGATCATCCTGTAAACTATGTTTATCTGTATCGTGTGTAACACGTTTGAATAAATTTGTGTCATCTGCTAATGTCTGTACTTTGCTAGATAGGTCATCTTCCAAATAATTTATATATATATATATATATATATATATATATATATTAAAAATAGCGTAGGTCTTAATACTGATCCATGTGGTACCCCACTCAAAACATATTTCCAATTTTAAATCTCACCATCTACTATTACTCTATGTCTTCAGTGCGCAAGCCATTTTTCTGTACATGTGATTACATCATTACCTATGCGATGGGCTTTTTAGTTTAAGTAACAATCTTTGATGTGGCACTTTATCGAAAGCTTTCTGAAAATCTAAGTAGACAACATCCACTGGTGACCCATCATCTACCCACTTTGTAACTTCTTCTAAAAAACACAGCAGACTGGTTATACATGACCTTGCTTTTAGGAACCAATTTTGAGATGTATAGTGACAAGTTAAACACAAGTGGCATACTAATTTGCTCTACAATTTCCTTAAGCAGTTTTGGTGGTATCCCATGAAATCCAGGAGATTTATTAATTTTCATCTCCCTAATTTTCTTTGCTATAATTTCAGGAGTTACAAATAACTGCCCTAAATTATATGATCTGTCGCTCTCAAATTTAGTAACTGAAACTGGTGAACTGATATCTTCTCTGATAAAAACTGAGCTGAAATACTCATTCAGAAACTCTGCCATTTGAAACCCGTCTGAAATAATTGTTCCACTGTTGTTTTCAAGTGATCTGACCACGAACATATTATTGAGTAGAGACTGGTTAGTACAAGTATGTGTGCATATCATTGTTCGTGAGAGAAGTACTCTGAGTATTGCGAGAGGGAAGTTTAAAATGAAACAAGTTATTTCATGCCATGAACCATTTAAAAATCGTATAGGTGTTTTATTATTTACAGTGACTAACTAATGTTAATCTCAGCTTGGGAAAGTTTTTCCTAGTTTTCGACAGTCGTATTGTGCGTTGTACCTACTGTACTGTTTGTAGTACTGCGGCACGCCGATGCCGATTTCTATACGTTTCGTTACGAAGTTTACGTTCGTCGGTCCAGTACTCAGTGTGATCTGTTGTCGCGTCAACGGAGCGTATCTATAGGGTGGACCATTTTGGTTGTGACTAATGTGGTGAATGAGGATTAACCGCGAATAAGAACTATTTACATGTTGCACTATCATTGATCAGTCATCAAGCACGCTGTACCAGTTATTAATCACTGGAAATTTGGAATTACAAGTAACAGCCCTACGGGTATTTAATTAGGGAAACCTTTTGGCTGAACACTAGCCTTTGGTAAACAATAGGTTTGTTCATGTGGGGAGGCTTCATCTGTCACCCAAAGGAAATTAGCAGTCTGGTTACCTTAATTGGTCAATCGCTGAAGATAAACCTTACAGTCCACTGTGAAAGATTTTTATTTTAAGGACAAATCTTTGTTAACCCTTTCCAGAAAACAATGCCCATATTTTCTATGATCATAGCTTGTTCTGGGGACAAAGACATAACCCTTTATTGACACTAACGTATTGGTATGAGTTATTTCTGAGTGCATTGTACATTATCACTATATTGTACATTATCTTTCGGATTTACTTCTCCGAGTAAATTCGAGTTAATGATTTAGACAGTTTAGAGACTAATTAGGATTTCAAAAGGCAGCGTGAACTTCACTGATTGGATAATAGAATACACTACCAACTGTGTTGGACTGGTCATTCAGGCAACAGGGATGAACTGAACGACCTTGACAATAGCATGTGTATTGCCAGGGAGATAAGTTCACAAATATTCATGGCTTCTGCAAATCTGTGTAAAGTAAACATTTGGAGATGGCAACTTGCAGCCAAGTGAGACATCTGCATCTGTAACATGTATAATGTGTGCGTCTGTGAAAACAGGTGGAATGCCTCCACCGACCGACCGACCGACCGACCGACCGACCGACCGACCGACCGACCGACCGACCGACCGACCGACCGACCGACCGACCGACCGACCGACCGACCGACCGACCGACCGACCGACCGACCGACCGACCGACCGACCGACCGACCGACCGACCGACCGACCGACCGACCGACCGACCGACCGACCGACCGACCGACCGACCGACCGACCGACCGACCGACCGACCGACCGACCGACCGACCGACCGACCGACCGACCGACCGACCGTCCGACCGACCGACCGACCGACCGACCGACCGACCGACCGACCGACCGACCGACCGACCGACCGACCGACCGACCGACCGACCGACCGACCGTCCGACCGACCGACCGACCGACCGACCGACCGACCGACCGTCCGTCCGACCGACCGACCGACCGACCGACCGACCGACCGACCGACCGACCGACCGACCGACCGACCGACCGACCGACCGACCGACCGACCGACCGACATACAGACAGACAGACAGACAAACAGAGAGACAGACATACATAATAGCATGTGTATTGCCAGGGAGATAAGTTCACAAATATTCATGGCTTCTGCAAATCTGTGTAAAGTAAACATTTGGAGATGGCAACTTGCAGCCAAGTGAGACATCTGCATCTGTAACATGTATAATGTGTGCGTCTGTGAAAACAGGTGGAATGCCTCCACCGACCGACCGACCGACCGACCGACCGACCGACCGACCGACCGACCGACCGACCGACCGACCGACCGACCGACCGACCGACCGACCGACCGACCGACCGACCGACCGACCGACCGACCGACCGACCGACCGACCGACCGACCGACCGACCGACCGACCGACCGACCGACCGACCGACCGACCGACCGACCGACCGACCGACCGACCGACCGGCCGACCGACCGACCGACCGACCGACCGACCGACCGACCGACCGACCGACCGACCGACCGACCGACCGACCGACCGACCGACCGACCGACCGACCGACCGACCGACCGACCGACCGACCGACCGACCGACCGACCGACCGACCGACCGACCGACCGACCGACCGACCGACCGACCGACCGACCGACCGACCGACCGACCGACCGACCGACCGACCGACCGTCCGACCGACCGACCGACAGACCGACAGACCGACCGACCGACCGACCGTCCGACCGACCGACCGACCGACCGACCGACCGACCGACCGACCGACCGACCGACCGACCGACCGACCGACCGACCGACCGACCGACCGACCGACCGACCGACCGACCGACCGACCGACCGACCGACCGACCGACCGACCGACCGACCGACCGACCGACCGACCGTCCGACCGACCGACCGACCGACCGACCGACCGTCCGTCCGACCGACCGACCGACCGACCGACCGACCGACCGACCGACCGACCGACCGACCGACCGACCGACCGACATACAGACAGACAGACAGACAAACAGAGAGACAGACATACATAACTACATAAAGATATAGGATGTAGTCAGTAGAATTGTAGAAGTAATAAAATGTGTTGTCGGGCCTACGCAATGAGGACTACGCAATGGGGCTACCGTTGACTGAACCCATGTATCTAGTATTGGTCTAGAACTAATAAAACATGTCATTATCATAGTTACACTTACATGAGTATTGGTTATTTATTTTCAACTGTACCTATGTCATATAAACAGGAATTTACGAATGGGCTATTATACTAGAAATAAGTTCTGTTGGACAGTGTTGCCCTGATGCGACAAACCAAGTTAGTATGTAACATACATTTTTGTCTTATTTTTTTCTGCATTGGATTTCTTGAATATAAAATAATAATAATATATGTGGTGAAGAAATGTTTTGGGGAAAAGTGTTAATAAATAATCCAATAAGGGTTAATTTCATCGCCAAACTGTGAATTCTAAAAATATTAAGACATGAAAATCACGATAACAATACGTGTTTATATTAGTTTTATACAACCGAGATGCTATGAATACAAATTCCTTGTAAATGAGGGCCACTTTTTCTTTTTGCTGACAAAACTACACAGGGCAGGATGTTATGTAAACTATTCACACACTACATATTTGGACATCAACGAACCGGATTTGCGATAGGCTAAATCAGTTGATAATGGAGTTTTAACTTGGTATCGAGTCGAGCCGATGTTGTACTAACGACACAACCGCGTGCTCCAAGTGGCAGATGCGAACATCTCAAGTATAAGCATGTTCCCCGCCAGCGTCGAGTTGTCGTTGTTATTTATGGGCGTCGTCTTTTTTACGACGGCGCGACCCCGGAGCCCTGGCGGAGGCCGTAGACGTGGACCGAGCAGACATTTTAATTGGTTTCAGGGAAGTCCGTGACCCGGCGCTCGAAGTTTAGATCTTTCGTCGTCGGTAGGTTGGCTGGTTTTCTGTGGGCGGCTGCCAGTAAAAAGTAGCTGTATTCCGTGAACATTTTCATCAAGTTGAGAGAATAATTAATATATATTTTATTTTAGTTATAAAAACAAACGGCACACGTGGTGTTTAATTCGTGCGTCTAGATGATGTAAGGATGCCTGTGCGTGCTTGCGCCCACGTCGCTCTCTAATATAATTAGCTTGTACCGCTCGATCTTTGAACAGTCCTGGAGACAGCTACTCAGTTTTGTTTGCATTACCAACAAAACTGAATAGCTGCCTCCTGGATCGTTCAAAGATCGAGCAGTTTATGTTAATTAGACTAGAGAACAAGTTGCCCCGTAAGAGGGGCAAGTTGGTACATCATACGGGGCACGTTGTTACAGCAAAGAACGTGCGGATGGCAAAGCAAGTGTCACACGTACACGTTACTGTTATTACATTAAGTGGATTAGACATCTTATATACGGTGTGCATAACAATGTAGGTGTTTATGGCTTCATACAATACTCGTTTTATTTTTACTTACCAAAGTGGAATCATTCCCTGGATTCTTACATAACAAACAATTATGAATGTAATATAAATTATTGAGTGGAGTATGAAATATATATATATATATATATATATATATATATATATATATATATATATATATATATATATATATATATATATATATGTGTATATATACATATATATATATATATATATATATATATATATATACATATATATATATATATGTATATACGTATATATATATATATATATATATATATATATATATATATATATATATATACATATATATATATATATATATATATATATATATATATATATATATATATATATATATATATATATATATATATATATATATATATATATATATATATATATATATATATATATATATATATATATATATATATATATATATATATATAATATAGGAACTTGAGCAACAATTGTATAAACTATGTATAGCCCGCCCTAATCAAATATGTGTCAATTCTATTTATAAATATATTTACACATGCATGTGTATTGGCAGGGAGATAAGTTCACAAATATTCATGGCTTCTGTAACTCTGTGTAAAGTAAACATTTGGAGATGACAACTTGCAGCCAAGTGAGACATTTGCATATGTAATATATATAATGTGTGCGTCTGTGAAAACAGGAGGAACACATACGCTGTTACATGATTACCCATATATGTGTACAGGGCACGTTTTCTGATGATTGTAAACATTATGGACATTAATATTTTGTTGGATGTACTTAAAAGTATTTGAATGGTACTTAAGAACTGAAGTACTTTTGGAATGTACATATGTATAAGTAAACGTGCAATACGTATTTTGTATAACCATATTTTTATCAGTGGCCAGTGGCTTGTCTCGCAAGTAGCAGTTGTCTCTGCTGCAATTTAAGATGTTCGTTGCAAAGTGCCTGACCGACAAGGGCAAATCCGACAGTGTGACAAAAATTGGTCGACAATCGCTGGACGTTGAAGCCGTTCGAACGGACAACACCGGACACTGGCCTGTCTTTTCAGACAAGAAGGGATGGTGAAAGCTGCCAGGTTGCAAAGGCGCCCCGAAAGTGATATGTCAGTAGTGCAATGTTATTGTACTTCGCGCCAACGAACAACTGCTTCCGTCTGTTCCACCGACCGACCGACCGACCGACCGACCGACCGACCGACCGACCGACCGACCGACCGACCGACCGACCGACCGACCGACCGACCGACCGACCGACCGACCGACCGACCGACCGACCGACCGACCGACCGACCGACCGACCGACCGACCGACCGACCGACCGACCGACCGACCGACCGACCGACCGACCGACCGACCGACCGACCGACCGACCGACCGACCGACCGACCGACCGACCGACCGACCGACCGACCGACCGACCGACCGACCGACCGACCGACCGACCGACCGAACGAACGAACGAACGAACGAACGAACGAACGAACGAACGAACGAACGAACGAACGAACGAACGAACTGTAGAAGAAGTAATAAAATGTTTTGTCGGGCCTGCTCAATGAGGACTACGCAATGGGGCTACCGTTGACTGAACCCATGTATCTAGTATTGGTGTAGAACTAATAAAACTTGTCATTATCATAGTTACAATTACATGAGTATTGATGATTTATTATCAACTGTATCTATGTCATGTAAACAGGAATTTACGAATGGTCTCTTAGGTTAGAAATAAGTTCAGTTGGACAGTGTTGCCCTGAGACGACAAACCAAGTTGGTATGTAAAATATAGTTTTGTCTTATTTTTTCTGCAGTTGGTTTCTTGGATGCAAATTAATAATATATGTAGAGAAGAAATGTTTCTTGGAGAAAAGTGTTAATAAATAATCCAATAAAGGGTTAATTTAATCGCCAAATTGTGAATTATAAAAATATTAAGACATAAAAATCACGATAACAATGCGTGTTTTATTTATATTAGTTTTAAAAAACCGATATGTTATCAATGCTAATTCCTTGTAAATGAGGGCCACATTTTCCTTTTGGTGACAAAACTACTCAGGGCAGGATGTTACGAAAACTATTCACACACTACATATTTGGACATCAACGAACCGGATTTGCGATATACTAAATCAGTTAAGAATGGAGTTTTAACTTGGTATCGAGTCGAGCCCCGATGTTGCACTAACGATAAACCCTCGTGCTCCGAGTGGCAGATGCATGTCTCAAATATAAGCATGTACCCCGCCAACGCATAGTTGACGGTGCTATTTATGGGCGTCGTCTTTTTTGCGACGGCGCGACCCCCGGCGTCCTGGCGGAGACCGTAGACGTGGACCGAGCAGAAATGCCAATTGGTTTCAGGGAAGTCCTTGAACTAGTAGGTGACCCGGCGCTCGAAGTGTAGATCCTTCGTCGTCGGTAGATTGGTTGGTTCTCTGTGGGCGAATGCCAATAAAAATAGCTGTAAGACGATTCCGTGAACATTTTCATCAAGTTGAGAGAATAATTAAAATATATTTTATTTTAAACACAATTATGTAGCCTTCTTCATGAACTGAATTCTGGGACGACTTAGTTCTTCTTCTGCTCGCCAGATGGGAGGGCAAGTCGTTTGTCCCATACAACATCATGAATTGAGACGAAGGGGATACCGACTCATAATAGTATGGGACAGCCGTGTAAACAACACATATGTAAACAAACCACATGAAAACAAATAGTTTTTGTTTTCTAGTTGTTTACAGCACTCGGCAACGTTATATTAACTGACTAATCTGTATGTTTTGGTTATTACAACTAGTACAACTGTATGGTATTTTCAGATCTCATTCAACTAGCCAGCCCTGTTCATAACAGTATTGCCAAGCCGAACTTTATGTAGGCTGCGGGTGGTAAGCTTATGCCTAAATTAAGAATAGACCACTGTAAGGAAAGTTTGTAAGATAAAATTGCGTTTATTACAGCTTAAGTACTAAAATTATACAAAACCAAATTTCTCCAAAATGTCAACCAACAGTTTAAAATGCAACCAAAAGAAAGAGCAGAATTAAAACAAAAGTTAAGAGTAAAAATAAAAAATGAAATAAAAGACTGTATAAAATACGGCATTAACCACAGCAATAAAGATAATATTAAAGACAGTATAAAAGACGAGGCAAAAGACGACTGGCCACAACCAGGAGTGAGCCAGGACTTGCGATAGCCAAAACAGAGTTGTCATTAAGTGTAGAATCACGCCTGGCCCACAGCGGCAGTGTCACTCCCACTGCGGCAGTGCCACTCTCACTGAGCACACGTGACCCCTGTCTCTAAGTAATATTTATATTTAAACAACTGAATTATTAGTAATACGCCAAACTACCCACACAGTAAATACAATTAAAAAAGGATAAATAGTCACAGTAATAATAGTTCATTAACTACATTCTCTAAATTGCGTTACATTACCGGGGGTGCTGCCGTCATGTGGCAGGTAACTAAACTAGTACAACCGACAAATAACTATGTCACATTTATATACTGACATTTATATACTGAGGGTGGTCACTGCCGGGGTGTATATCGTCCTCAGTGGTTCCTTGACGTCCCAAATTAAATGAGACGAGACCGACATTAACCATCCGAGTCACAGCCCCAAAGTTGGGAGCCACGTTTTTACGCCAAACATGCCCATGTCCGGTCCGGATCTTGAACTCAGAACTCTGTCATGTAAAGCGGATGTGATAACCACTACACTATCCCCCCTCGGACCAGGAGGGAATTAGTAACAAAGAAGGAAAATGTAGTGAAAAATGTGTTAATATCTCGACATCCGATCGAATGTCACACATATCAGACGATGGACATGGATGGGTCACAAACTTAGGAGAGGGGAATTACAACAGAAAAATAGCATTTAAATTTACCTTGAATAGGAGAACTCTGCCAGGTGGCGCCATCATCTGATGCCAGTAGCGAATCTGGGACCGTGGTTGCTATTCTCGATTACCTAATCACGGGGATGTGGCACCACGGTAAACGCAGAACACCGATAATAAGGGTTTGAGAAGGGTTTTGGCGACGCTGCCCCATCAATATCCCAGACGAGCCAGGGAGAGCGGCACAAGCGACTACAATCTTCAGACGACTCCGTCGATGAGATCGCAACATGCGAGCGACGCGCCCGCAGCAAGGCAACGCAACGGAAGAAAGGGAGCCAAGGCATGGCTGTTGCAACCAATCCTCAATCAAGTCAAGATAATTACACAATTACACCGAAGGGAAGAATGAATACGGTTACATCGAATGGAGAGAGTGAATATAATTACACCGAAGGGAAGAATGAGTACGGTTACATCGAATGGGGAGAGTGAATATAATTACACCGAAGGGACGAATGAATACAGTTACATTGAAGGTGGTGGATAATGTATACAGTTACATTAAAGAGAAGAATAAATACAGTTACATCGAAGAGAAGAATGAATACAGTTACATCGAAGGGAAGAATGAATACAGTTACATCGAAGAGAAGAATGAATACAGTTACATCGAAGAGAAGAATGAATACAGTTACATCGAAGAGAAGAATGAATACAGTTACATCGAAGAGAAGAATGAATACAGTTATATCGAAGAGAAGAATGAATACAGTTACATCGAAGAGAAGATTGAATACAGTTACATCGAAGAGAAGAATGAATATAGTTGCATCGATGAGAAGAATGAATACAGTTACATCGAAGGAGTTAGTGAATACAGTTATACCGAAAGGGAGAGTGAATACAGTTACATTAAATGGGGAGAGTGAATACAGTCGCATCGAAGGTTAGGGATAACCGAAGGGAAGAGTGAATACAGTTACACTGAAGAGGAGAGTGAATACAGTTAGATCGAAATGAACAGTGAATTCAGTTACAACAAAAGCTAGAACGATTAATAACATGTTTATTACGGTTCAAACACGGGATCTATCAATTAGGTTTTACTAAGTCTCATTAGCTGGTAACATATCATAGATATGCATTATAACAATTTAAAGCCATTTATTTCTTATGCTGACATGTTACATTTTGCTCAAGCGGTAAAACATAGTATGTTACAATTAGTCATGTTGGCTAGTTGCATTGCCCTGCATAGGGGTGAATTGTAACGCTTTAGGAAACCTCCTGAAACATTTAATTGCGCAAATGTATAAGGCAATGTATAAGGCAATGCGTAAGCATTTATTTATTCATTTGCTATCTTTCGGAGATATATGCGGTTTCGTTTTCACTGAAATGTTTCGATCGAGTAACAAATCAAATCACAATCCTGAAAGACGCTGATTTTTTACAACTGGATCCGGTTTCCTCTAATCCAATCTGCATTGTGTACGACCAAAAATACAGTACATTTACTTCATAGGTGTGTTGAAGCAAATTATATCACAACAAGACAACAGCTCTGAAGACAAGAATTTTGCGCAAAGAAAACAATATTTATCTAGTTAAATCACTGCATCGAGTTGTACCCCTTCCCCTGGGAAGGGGTACAACTTGTCGTGGCGGGGTTCCTGCCGGGCTGTGTCCTCGAGCGGGTGTACTCTATGTCTTCGTAGAACTTATACTGGAAACACGACTGTCACATCGGGCACGTGTTAGTTAAATACGTGTACATGTCATTTTGTACACCATATGACCACAACACATTAGAAACTAAAAACCGCTGTTCACAATAATATATACTTTTCCATCGGTATAAGTGATAACATTTCAACTTGCCCCTAAAATTACAATTGGATTTATGCAATTTATTTGTGGATTGGAACGTAATTGCAAATTCTGAATTGACGTGCATGCAGTTGCGAATGTGCAATGTCTATATATATATATATATATATATATATATATATATATATATATATATATATATATATATATATATATATATATATATATATATATATATATTAAAACTATTAAAAATCTCAACATCTTCATTGTGCTGTGTTCATTACAACGATGCAGAGTTATTTATTTATGTTTTGTTGAGGTAATCTCGTACAAAATGACGCGTGCGATGACGACTGGATTTAGCACCCCTAGCCCCGATGTTTCTACGACGAGTAGAACAACTTCAGATATAATCAAACCAAACAATACCAACAGTGTACTGACCTGTACAATTAGTTCAGGTAAATTCATAGCTTGCTGTACCTTGATGCTAAATTCCATTGGTTTCTTCACCTGAGATACATTAACAAATTCAACGATCCAATAGGTTCATTCTTTGTGTTTTTTCTCTCCAGTATATAGCTTATAACATAACCAATAATAATAATATAGTATTAATAATATACAAATAAACTACAGCATACTGACCTTTGCTATCTTGTAAAATAATTGTTACGGTTCTGAAAGATGGACAACAAATTGATCAATTTGATCACAAGTTGACATGCAGGTAATTTTTTGGAAATTATTTATGTTGTAAACCTTTTTACAGAGTCGAGTAACATTCATAACGAAAATCCGCACCACGAAAAATATTTTAATATGGCAATGCATCAGATTCGAAAAGCGTTATTTCCGTTGCGGGGAATATCAATAATTAATATAGGGCCAAACCAAGTCCACAGGGTCTTCGGCACAGAGCTCCACCTTTTCTTTGCAATCACAAGACACTAGCGCCACCTTCAGGAAACCGCATTGCTTCACCTTATAGTCGATTACTCTCAGTGACTCGTCCTATACGCACATGACATACATGTAGATCTATGTAGAGTGGTTCAGATATTATTTGTTACAATGTATGATATATTATGTCTTTCTTTACCTGCATAAGGTTTTCAAGACTATGTAATGTATACGTTCACTGCATGCATCATAACATGTTGAATAACACCGCAATTTAATGTTGGAATATTCTAAAATATGAAACTGAGAATATCATCGATAAATGTGTTCCCTTGAAAAAACAAGGAAAACGGTCCAGAAAGAAACACTTGTCAAAAGAAGTTATTAGAAAAATAGTGTTGAAGCAAACTATGTGGAGGGTTTATAGGCGCACCAGAAAGGATGAAGACTATGCAAATTACAAAGAGGTACTTAACCTAGCTACAGCTGAAATTAGAAAATCTAAAAGAACCTTTGGAAAAAAATTTGCAGGTAATATAAAAAAAATTACAGCAAGAGTTTCTATGCTTATGTAAGGAGTAAACACAAAGTTCGATATAAGGTCGGACCATTGGAAAACAACAGGGGAAACATAATTTTAGAGGGGTTTCAAATGACAAAGGTCCTGAATGAGTATATCAGCTTAGTATGTACCACAGAAGACATCAGCTCACTTCCAATTCAATTTACTAAATTTGAAGGAAATACATCAGAACATTTAGGGCAGTTATTTGTAACTCCTGTAATGATAGCAAACAAAATTAAGAAGACGAAAGATAATAAATCACCTGGAGTAGACGGGATACCACCAAAACTGCTTAAGGAAATTGTTGAGCAAATTAGTACACCATCTGCAAAATTGTTTAACTTGTCACTAGAAGATGGAATAGTTCAGAATAGAAAGAAGCAAACATTACGCTACTATTTAAGAAGGGATCGAGGAAGAAGCCAGAAAATTACAGACCAGTGAGTTTAACATCAGTTGTATGTAAATTACTCGAAACATTAATCAGATACCACATGGTGGAATTCCTTGTAAAACATAATTTAATAAATACATCTCAACATGGATTCCTAAGAGCAAGGTCATGTCTAACCAATATCCTATGTTTTTTTTGAAGAAATTACAAAGTGGGTAGATGACGGGTCACCAGTGGATGTTGTTTACTTAGATTTTAAGAAAGCTTTCGCTAAAGTGCCACATCAAAGATTGGTACTTAAACTAAAAGCCCATGGTATAGGTAATGATGTAATCAACTGGATAGAAAAGTGGCTTACACACAGAAGACAGAGAGTAATAGTAGACAGTGAGATTTCAAACTGGAAATCGGTTTTGAGTGGGGTACCACAGGGATCAGTATTAGGCCCTATACTGTTTTTACTATATATAATTGATCTAGAAGATGATATATCTAGCAAAGTACTCCAATTTTGCAGATGACACAAAAGTATTCAGAAAGGTTACAAATAATACCGATAAACAAAGTTTACAGGATGATCTAGATAAACTAGTTAAATGGTTAGAAAAATGGCAAATGTTAATAAATTTTGGGAAGTGCAAATGTATACACATATGACTTGGAAACATGGACGAAGAATATAAAATGGGGGATGCTGTACTAGGTAGAACGACACAAGAAAAGGACTTAGGAGTAACACTTAGTGCTGACATGAAAGTTTCAGAGCAATGTGGGATTGCTGCTTCAAAAGGAAATCAAATTCTAGGGCTAATTAGGAGAACTATCATGTATAAGGAGAAACAGCTAATTGTACCACTGTACAAACAATAGTTAGACCACATTTGGAATATTGTATTCAAGCATGGAGGCCGTATCGTAAGAAGGACATAGACAAGCTAGAAAGAATACAACGAAGAACAACCAAAATGGTTCCAGAATTGAGAGACCTTAGTTACGAAAGTCGCTTATTATAATAATAATAATAAATAGTTATACATACATTTACTGACATTTACTGACATTTACTGACATTTATGGATGAAAAAGTCAATCTTCAACATCTTCATATTTAGATGTTAGCAAGATATTATTAAATATATGTTCATCATTCATTTTGGCATTTCTGGCCCAATTCTTCGGTGGTTCAAATCATATTTTTCCAGACAGACACCAAAACATTAACATATCTGGCACATTATCTTGCCCACAATCCCTTCCATTCGGAGTGCCGCAAGGATCCGTCCCTGGCTTTTCAGCTTATATACTACGTCGCTCAGCCAAATCATTACTAATCATAATCTCAGTCATCACCAGTATGCTGATGACACACAGGTGTACATAACTTTCACAATCAAATGCACAAGAATCTGTTTCGACGTTTAGTGATTGTCTTACTGATATCTTGTTTTGGATGGAATCAAGTAAGCTAAAGCTTAATCCAGAAAACAATGACGTTATCATTATTAGCAGTAAACAACAAAGAAATACGGTCATCAACCATTTTTCAACTAAACTGCTTGGCAGTGATACATTCCCACCAGATTCTGTTTACAATATAAGTGTTGTCTTTGATAGGGACTTCAACTTTCGCCAGCATATTTCTCATGTATGTAAATCCTGTTTCTATCATAGACTATATCCGTCGAATTCGGCGTCACACACACACACACACACACACACACACACACACACACACACACACACACACACACACACACACACACACACACACACACACACACACACACACACACACACACACACACACACACACACACACACACACACACACACACACACACACACACACACACACACACACACACACACACACACACACACACACACACACACACACACACACACACACACACACACACACACACACACACACACACACACACACACACACACACACACACACACACACACACACACACACACACACACACACACACACACACACACACACACACACACACACACACACACACACACACACACACACACACACACACACACACACACACACACACACACACACACACACACACACACACACACACACACACACACACACACACACACACACACACACACACACACACACACACACACACACACATATATATATATATATATATATATATATATATATATATATATATATATATATATATATATATATATATATCTACTGCTAAAACAATATCAATGGCATTAATTAGTAGCCGCCTTGATTATTGTAATTAACTACAAAATGACATTGCTAAAAGAGATAGGGCTAAACTCCAGCGAGTACAAAATTGTCTGGCACGTGTGGTTCTCATGGCGCCTCGGTTTTCTCCACCACTACCACTACATAGACAACGTAACGGCTTCCTGTTACTTATCGTATTAATTTTAAGCTGTCCACTTTTACACAACAACCACCCTAATTTGCTAGTCTCCTGCAGCTTTCACATATCCCTAGGCAGATCCGGTCATCAATTTCACAACTTAGTATGCTTAAAACAAAATTTAACTTGGGCAAACGTACTTTCTCTGTCGCTGTGTCTAGGGGCTGGACTGAACGCCCCATCACTTTGGAAACATATGAAACTATAGCAAATTTCCACAAAAAAATTAAATACATATTTATTCCAAATTGCATTTCCACCATACATCTTCGGTTGTCCCTCGTTCTGTTAATGACTTTTGCGTGTCATTATTCAAGATTATGTTTAATGATTATGTTTTATTGCGCCTCTGAGCTCAGGTTCCTGAGGATACAGGCGCCATAGAAGTGAATTATTATTATTATGAATACTCCATTAATATATAATACTCAACACCAGTAGGTAGCGGTCAGCTCTTGATCATACACAAGGCGGCAATCCGAAGTGGTGGATTTTATTCGCCAATTGTCGAACAAGTCTTAATATTTGTCAACAAGGTGGTTTGAAATGCATTTTGTTTATGCGGTGATGGCTTAGAACTTATTGCAATATGATTCATTTTGGGTAGCGTCAATTAGTACGACAACACTAAATTATGGCTCATCGTGGGTTCCAAAGGACTACCTGTTGAGAAAAGTTCGCAAAGCGCATTGATAAGAAAGAATATTTAACAAGAAGATTTAACAAGATTTGCCATCCAAGCCAAAGGCCCAGATGGCAAGTGGACAAGGAAGCCATTGGCTTATCGAGAGTCCAACAATGTTCACCTACTTATAACCCGCCCTCCTGATATATGTGTCAACCTTGTTTTTAAACATATTCACGCTGCTAGCAGTTACACAATCTGTAGACAGTTTGTTCCATTCATTTATTGTCCTCTGTGAGAACGAGTGCTTCCTGATGTCCAATCTACATTGATCCTTTACTAATTTTACCTCATGTCCTCTAGTTCTGCTATCCTTCTTGAGTGAGAAAAACATATTTCTATCAATATTTTCATACCCATTCAATATCTTAAAAACTTCAATCTGATCTCCTCTTAACCTCCTTGTCTCTAGAGTTGTTAAACCACATTCTTTCAGGCGTTCTTCATAACTAAGGTCTCTAAGTTCTGGAATCATTTTAGTTGCTCTCCTTTGTATGCGTTCAAGCGTATCTATATCCTTCTTACGATATGGTCTCCATGCTTGTATACAGTATTCTAAATGAGGTCTAACTATTGCTTTATAAAGAGGTATAATTAACTTTTTTCCCTTGTATGTTATGTTTCTTCTAATCAATCCAAGAATTTGATTACCCTTTGAAGCTGCAATACCACACTGCTCTGAAACTTTCATATCAGCGCTTATTGTAACTCCTAAGTCCTTTTCTTTTACAGTAGTACCAAGAACAGTAGCTCCCATTTTATAGTTTACATTCATGTTCCCATGTCCTGTATGTAGGCATTTACATTTCCCAAAATTGAACAGCATCTGCCATTTCTCAGACCATTTCACTAATCTGTCTAGATCGTTTTGTAAATGTTGTTTATCACCATCAGTATTAACCTTTCTAAACAGTTTTGTGTCGTCTGCAAATTTCAGTACGTTACTTGTTATACTCTCGTCCAAGTCATTGATATAAATTAAGAATAATATAGGTCCTAATACTGATCCTTGAGGTACCCCACTCAAAACCGATTTCCAATTTGAAACTTCTCCATCTACTACAACTCGTTGTCTTCTGTCAGTCAGCCATTGTTCTATCCAGTCAGTTATGCTATCCCCGATACCATGGGCTTTTAATTTAAGTAGCAATCTTTGATGTGGCACTTTGTCAAAAGCTTTCTGAAAATCTAAGTAAATAATATCTACTGGCGATCCCTCGTCTATCCACTTAGTGATTTCTTCCAAAAAACATAACATATTTGTTAAGCATGACCTCGCTTTAAGGAATCCATGTTGAGATGAATTTAATAATTTATGCTTAACGAGGAAGTCCACCATATGGTCTTTAATTAACCTTTCTAATAATTTACAAATCACTGACGTTAAACCCACTGGTCTGTAATTCTCTGACTTATTTCTCGAACCCTTTTTAAATAATGGTATGATGTTTGCTTCTTTCCATTCAAACGGAACAACTCCCTCTTTTAATGACAAGTTGAATACTCTTGCAAGTGGTATACTGATTTGATCTACTGTTTCCATTAGTAATTTTGGAGGAATCCCATCCACTCCCGGTGATTTGTTATCCTTCATTGCCTTTATTTTCCTAGCTACCAATTCTGGAGTTACAACTAACGGTCCTAAATAGTCAGATTTAGCCCCCTGAAATTTAGCATCAGCAACTGGTAATGAACTAATATCTTCTTTTGTAAACACTGAACTGAAGTAACCATTTAGGTCTTCCGCCATTAAAAACCCCTGTGATATTATATTTCCAGCACTGTCTTCTAGAGGTCCAACCTTGTCTTGTACGTTTTGTTTACTCCTGACATATGCATAAAAACTCTTGCTGTCAGTTTTTATGTTACATGCCAGTTTTTGCTCATAGCTTCTTTTAGATTGTCTGATTTCAGTTGTAGCTGCATTAAGTGCCTCTTTGTATTTTGCATAGTCTTCTTCCTTTCTGGTACTACTATAAACCCTCCACATAGTTTGTTTTAGCATTATTTTTCTAATTGCCTCTTTTGACAAGTGTTTCTTTCTACACCGTTTTCCTTGTTTTCGGAAGGGAACAAATTTATCAATGATGCTCTCAATTTCATATTTTAGAATATTCCAACATTCAATTGCAGTCTTATTCATCAGCATGTTATTCCAATCTAGCTGTGCTAAGTATTTTCTCATATCTTTGTAGTTACCTTTGTGGAAGTTTCTCTTGTACGTTTTCTTATTTTTACTTTCTGATTTTACATTGATGTCAAAATGTATTTGATTATGGTCACTATTACCCAATGGTTCAAATATTTTTACATTGTCCACTAATTCTTTTTGTGATGACAAAACTATATCTAATACATTTTCTCCCCTGGTTGGTTCTAGTACGTGCTGAGTAAGAAAGCTATCCTGGATTAAACATAGAAATTGTTGATCCTCAATCCCTGTGCTCTCTAGAGAATTCCATTGTATGTGTCCATGGTTAAAATCTCCCATTATGATACATTCCCCTTTACTAACTTCTTTTATAGCGTTTTTTATTTTTGTGTTGTCCTCTTCGTTTATGTTTGGACTTCGGTAAACTAATCCAATAGTTAATTTTGAATTTCCTGAAACAATTTTGCACCAAACAGCTTCATCGCAATCTGCTTCCCTTTCTAGTTTTATTTCATAAGCCTGAATAGATTCTTTAACATATAAAATAACTCCCCCGCCCCTTCTTCCTATTCGATCTTTCCTAAACATTACGTATCCTGTCAGTCCTAATTCAGCATCTGTTATATCTATGTTGGCC
This sequence comes from Lamellibrachia satsuma, assembly GCA_033239005.1. NCBI lineage: Eukaryota > Metazoa > Annelida > Polychaeta > Sabellida > Siboglinidae > Lamellibrachia > Lamellibrachia satsuma. Next base: position 3,360,027 of record BSQZ01000032.1, read on the forward strand.
CATGATTCAGTTATACCAATTATGTAAGGGTCAATATCTTCTACCATAATGTTTAATTCGTTTTTCTTATTTACTATGCTCCTTGCATTTAAACATACGCATCTATAACCTTTTTCAGAGATGTTTTTCGGATGATTTGATATTGGTTTATCTGTGCTAGTGGCCTCTTGTTCTGCTTGAGACACCTCTAGGTAACCCCCCTGCACTTCTAGTTTAAAGAATGTTTACTCCCAAAAATATTTGTCATTGTACCCAAGTCGCTATCTACTGCTGCTGAAAGTTTGTCCGCGAATACTGCCGCCCCCTTTCCACTTAAATGAAGCCCATCCTTCATGTACATATCAGCCCTCCCAACAAAACTTCCCCATAAATCCACAAATCCAACTTCCTCTTCCCTACACAGCTTCTGGACTAACATGTTAATTGCCATCCCCCGACAATTTCGATATTTGTGACCCCTCCTGCCCATTACAGGTAAAATCCCTGACAGTATTACCTGCTCAACCCGCGTCTGTTTTAGTGTTCTGACCAACTGCCTATATTTCCTAACTATGGCAGTTGTACCCTCCCTCTCTACGTTATTTGTCCCTACATGTACTAAAACAGATCCACCCTTACCCGAGCCTACGATGTTTTTTACCCTCTCAGTTATCGCCTCTATTTTGGCTCCAGGCAAGCAGACCACCACATCATCTCCCTTGTTTAAGACTCTGTCGGTCTTCCTAACTATCGAATCCCCCACAAACACCCTCGCTCTCTTCCTCACCCCCTCTATCACTGCTGCAGAATAACTCTTCCTTTCGATCCCCTCCATCACATTCTGTCCTGACCCCTTCCCTTCCATCTCCCCCACTCCCTTCTCCTTCCCTCCTGTCTCCCCTACTCCCCTCTCCTTCACTCCGGTTGTTTTCCCTCCCGTCTCCCCCACTCCCTTCTCCTTCCCTCCTGTCTCCGCTACTCCCCTCTCCTTCACCCCGGTTGTCTTCCCTCCCGTCTCCCCCACTCCCTTCTTCCCTCCTGTCTCCCCTACTCCCCTCTCCTTCACCCCGGTTGTCTTCCCTCCCGTTCCTTTCCTTCCCGTCTCCTTACGTCCTGTCTCCCTATGACCTGTCACCTTCCCTCCTCTCAGCTTCCTCCCAGGCTGAGGTGAGCTCTCCCTAGCATCTCTTGTGTCTTTCCCCACTTTATCGTCTACTGTTCCCTCACCGGAACTACTGGCACAACTCCCCTGTTCCCTTCCCACCATTGCCACAACTAGCAGCCTCAGCTCTTCCAACTCCACCTCTATTTCCTTCATCCTTGCGCATCCCCTACACTCAAAACTAAAACTAGATATTAAATTTAACGACGTGATGCTCTGCACAATTTATTCCGCTTGATGCTTGTAATTGCTTAATACCACAACGGGAACACCGGGCAACTGTCCAGTAGCATTGGAACCTCATCGACGATATTCACAGATGAAGCAAGCTTCTGCATCAGGACGGTCATCCCAGTTCTTCCAGCCGGAGGGGTATTAAAAATAAAGCAACAGTTTCCGTTGCCGGTCGGTTCCGGTGGTGCCCAGCCTGAGTAATTAAATGGCTGGCCTGTTGCAGTCCATTGCCATACGCCAGACGTTTTCTTGCCGGACGTGTGGTATAAACCACATTTCGCTGGTAACCCTGTAACCAAAAGCGTGTTGGTATTATGGTATGTGTTCGCGCAGTCATCAATGCATATTTTGCAGAATGTGGATAAGATATTGCGACGGTGAAATGTTGGGAACACAGTGGCTAGGCAGTCAACAATGAAATCAATTGTATACCAACAATACAGTAGGCTACTCAGTTTGTGTGTAGTCAGAAACATCTGCGATAAACATATTCAATAAGGGTATACAGTCACAACAAGTAATATGTCGATTTCGAGGGGCAGATGTGTAGCAGTGACGATAGGCGCTCATCCGTGCGTGTCTGTGTGTGTGTTCCCTCATATCCATGTCAGTTTCGCATGTGTGGCACTGAAATTCTCTGGGCGTGCCCGGGATGCTAAGGGAAGGTTCGCACATTAACATTCCGTTGCAGAGACAAAAAGCAAGCCACGACTTCTATTCACAACATGCAACTAAAACACGTTTTCGACTTTAATGTCTCTCGCACAACTCGCAAATACACACAATAAGGAGACACTGATTGTGTTCTTTAACATCAATTTATCACAGAAAACAAGGTTCTAAAACAATTAAAGCAAATGTTGCATTTATTCTACAATATGCCATGTGTTTTGTGCAACTGTGATTTGAACCGTGAACATTATATGTGTGCGCGGTTTTTATAACTTATATAAATAAAAGCAATAGGCTTTGTTGTTGGTAGCATTGTTGGTAAAATATATAATTTGTTTTGCCCGATAATTTATTAAATAGTTTCTGTCTAGGATCGAGCAAGGAATTTCGTATATGTATACGATCAGTATTAAGATGTGTTTTAAGTCAAATTGTGCAAGCGTGAACATTTATGCAACTCTCTGTATATGCATAATAATAATGTAAATTAGTGTTGTCATATTGTTGTGCTCTGGAACCACTTCAATTAAATCACAGGTGTTAACTAAATATGTGCAAGATAACTTGCTGGGCTGATCAATGGGTAAATGATAAATATCAACGTTATTGTTTCTTGTTTTGAATGTAATGATTGATGCAGTTAACGCATTGCATTTGCAATTATTGGGTGTTTTGTTCAGGTGAAGAAGAAGACGATTTTGCATGACAAACTGGCAATGGAGTTATTATGGATGGTAAGTGATTATTGTATTACTAACCTGTTATGACAGAACCGAGAAAGTTTGTCTCGTGTTTCGACTCTATGAAGACAAGGTCGGCTCCCTTACCAATGTTCAGACAATAGGTTGTTGCCTTGTAGCACGATCGTTTGCCATCGTTTCCTCGGAAGCACTTCAGTCCTGAAACACCGCAGAATATCAGCCAATGGTATACCTGATTTCAACTTGTATACAACTTGTCACTGCAACAGGAGGCTAATCACCAGGAAAAGCAGAGGATTAGCAAACTGGTCACCTGAAACGACAGAGAGCACAACGAAAGGAGAGAGCATCTGCTGACCGTGTGTCGCATTTCTGCCAATTGCTATTATATGAACTATTTTACTGGTGAGGTAGATATTAGAGTGTATATAGACGGATGACATAAACAAGTTATGTAAAGGCATCCAAGTGTTGTATGTGAGCCCACATTAGAAATTTATTGTTAGGCGTGGGGCACGATCATGTTATCTAATAATTGCACCCATGATGTTTTAGCTGTTCGCGTGGTACATTTTAGTAAAACGGGTATCAACGTAATGGAAAGGTCCATAGAGGTTATTAATTTTTATTGGCTGACGCCGACATTGTGATCTGGTGGGAAAGTTACCAAGTGATGGGTTTAAGATGCGAAGTATAGAATATTCGTGAGAGCTAGAACACACAAATGCGGCATTAGGTTCCAACGCCCAGAATGGAGAGGGCGCGATTTATCGCGACGTCGAAGAACCCTCTACAACTTTGCTCACATTGACAACAGCGAGCGAAAACCCAGACAACACAATGCCACGCAAGTACTTACTGTGCATTGTTTGGCTGTATGCCTTGACCGTCTGCCTCGGCTGCCTCTCGTTTTCTGCTGCCTACTGATTGCTTGCGACTGTTCAGCTATTTCTCCTTTTACGACAACAGTGCGTCCGCATGAGCCATCTTTACGACACGATCGTCGTTTCCACGTTATGGTGACTACCGAATTACAGAGTGTTCAGCCGACTATTCTGCTGCCTTCCCCGCGGGCCCGCGACACCAGCGCGCCCGCATGAGGCGTCGTCAGGACACGTTAGCCGTCCTCACGACATTTTGACGGCAGGCGTAAGGTGCATCAAGCCTACCGTTCAGCTATCTTCCCCGTGTGCGACAACAGAGCGTCCTCGTCAGCCGTCGTCACGAAACGTCGCCGTCTCCAAGATTATTTGACATCCGGCCTATTTATCGTCCAGCCGACAACAAGCTCGACAGCGCTGCAATCGAACGAGACCCATACCGCCTGCGTATTCAGCTGGTGGTGAGACCAGGCGACCGACGGCCACATCAATTATCGGCCTATCCAATGGAGCAGATTGACGCTGAGGGTATTGTTGACTTTGAGTGGACCATCAACATTTGTATGCGTGAGCTGCTTGAAGAGACTGTCAATCGCGTACTGGCCTCACCAGCCACAGCAGACGCTGTTCAACTCATTGGTGACCCTTCACCAGGCGTAGTCCATCATCCCCCGAGCAGGAAGGATGTCTACTACTACGTATCACTCATTTATTGTGGAATCAATCGTAAGGTACTGACTGTTGTTTATAATATATACGAAAATGCCAAGTCATGTGTAAAACAAGGCCAGGCCTTATCAGGCTTCTTCTCTCGTGAAGTTGGTGTGCGTCACGGAGAAAACGTATCTCCTCTGTTTTTTGCTGTCTATCTAAATGATTTTGAATACTCTGTTAGCCGTAACTATAAGGGACTTGATATGTTGGCTGGCGAAATTCGAAACAACATTAATGATGATGATGTTGAAGTGTTCTTGAGAATGTGTGTTTTCCTTTATAATAATGACACATCTGTCATGGCTGAAGCATAAGAAGATTTACAGTCTGACACAAATGCTGTATGTGATTATTGCCAAACATGACACTTGACATTTAATACTAGTAAAACAAAAGTGATTATTTTCTCCAATGGTAAAGTTAGATCATATCCAGACTTTTTATTTGAGCAAGACAAATTGGATGTAACTGATAATTAGACATATCTGGTTACTTGCTTAAAATATAATGGCATGTTCAACAAAGCCATAGATAAATAGGTCAATTAAGCCAGAGGACTATGTTCAACCTTACAACTAAAGCCAGGAAGCTAGACCTACATGTAGACATGCAGTGTGATATGTTTGACTAGCTTTTAATGCCAATAACGCTACATAGTAGTGACGTACCATGTGCCTAAGCATCTTGGGAAATCTTGAGAACAGGGACTTGAATTTGGTGGATTGGATATTTGTTTAAAGCGTGGAATATTTATAAGATAAGTAGTATTCTTATGTGTATATTAAACATAAACTAGCAAGAGATAGTTCATGGGTGATCACCGGTATCTCGGTATCTCGTGTTAAAATTCATTTCTAAGTTAGTTCATGGGTGATAACCAGTATCTCGGTATTTGGTGTTAAAATTAATTTCTAAGAGAGTTCATGGGTGATCACCAGTATATCGGTATCTCTTGTTCAAATTCATTTCTTAGATAGTTCATGGGTGATCATCAGTATCTCGGTATTTCGTGTTAAAGTTAATTTCTAAGATAGTTCATGGGTGATCACCGGTATCTCGGTATCACGTGTTAAAGTTCATTTCTAAGATAGTTCATAGGTGATCACCGATATCTCGTTATCTCGTGATGAAGTTCATTTCTAAGTTAGTTCATGGGTGGTCACCAATATCTCGATATCTCGTGTTAAAATTCATTTCTAAGATAGTTCATGGGTGATCACCAGTATCTCGGTATATCGTGTTGAAGTTAATTTCTAAGGTAGTTTATGGGTGATCACCGGTATCTCGGTATCTCGTGTTAAAGTTCATTTCTAAGATAGTTCATGTGTGGTCACCAGTATCTCGTGTTAAAGTTCATTTTTAAGATAGTTCTTGGGTGATCACCGGTATATCGGTATCTCATGTTAAAGTTCATTTCTAGGATAGTTCATTGGTTATCACTGGTGTCTAGGTATGTCGTGTTAAAGTTCATTTCTAATATATTTGATGGGTGATCACCAGTATCGCGGTATCAAGTGCTAATATAGTTCGTGGTTGATCAAAGGAATATCGTGTTTGAGGTCTGGGTCTAAGTCAGTTCAATGGTACAGCGCATGCTTCACGAACAGTGGGACTATCCCAAACTATGAAGAAAATATATCAATTATGCAGCAAATATGCGAAAATAAAATGTATTTGGCATTGAAAATCAACGTGCGTGTCCTACGATAAACCTCTGCAATAAGAGTAAATGTATTTATTGAAGAAAAACAAGGCCAAACATAATTTAATAGTTTGTGTGATTTTTTCACCAAAACTACACAACAAAGTTGCACAAACGACGTACCATGTTGCAGTGGCAGGTGCCAAGTAACGTAGCACAAAAGCGGCAGATCTGCCGCTTTTTATGGTATGAGGGTGGCAGACGAAGATCTGGTGCGCGGGCCTCGCGCCTTCCTGGCAGAACAATTTTTACATTTTTTGGCCTATTGACTTAATTCTGGCGCATATTTTCTCCGTGAATTGTTGGTGTTGTGATATATGTGAATTCGAAATGTGTTTTAACCTTAAAATTGTGGTTTAGCGGTAAATTTTGGATCGAAAGCGGTAGACCGGTATATTATGTAAACATTGAAGAAAAAGTGGCAGTTCTACCGGTAGACTTGGGACCTCTGTTGTGGATGCCACGTAGGTTTGTTTTTTTTTCCGCACAAGAATCGGAACAACAGAATTTATTTCGCTCGAATTGTTTTCTTTTGGCTGCGTTCAGCAATTAACTTTATACATCTTAAGACGATCGATAGTGATTACGTAGATACTACATTCTACATGTCAATAACATTACAGTTAGTGTAATTTCACTAGAGGATAGGGTGAGGCAAGGAGCCCCCGAGGGGTAAGACGCCCCCTTCTTATTTCAAACATTGTACGCATTTGCTGTCCGTCTCTGATGGATGATGGCAGTGCTGCCACCTTGTGCTTATTCTGTCCAAGAGCATGTAGAGATGAAATAGACAGTTAGGAAAAATCTGCATTTGCAGTTGTTATATATGGTTGATTGAGAAATTGTACATTTTCAAAGTTGTGCTGAAATTCACTGATCACTGTAACATCGCGTAACCTGTTTTATGTGCATCATTAATGTATACTTTCATTTATTGTTCCAAAATGTATGCACTAATTAGTATTAGCGTGGGTATTTAACAAAAAAGGTACGTTCTTATAGAGCGCGGTATGTAGTCCGTAGGACCGCTCAAAGCGCTTTACACTTCACCCCCTGCCAGACCTGTTTATTCCAAGGACACCTCAACTTCTTTGGGAAGCATTCAGCCACGCTGCAATTGCGCGAAGACTATTCGTTCACATTTCTACCACTGTCTCTATTGCCAGGTATTCATGTATACAGCTGAGTGAACTGTGGCAATGTGGGGTGATCAAATTTGCCAAAGGTTCGAAGCGACCGCAGTTGGACCGGTATGCCATCGCGCCGCGCACCATTAAGATATGTATGCATCATGTCTACTGGGGGGGGGGGGGCAAGACGCCCCCTAACGATTTGGTCAATTAATAGTCGTGATTAGGAAGTGGAACGCGTTTTCAAATGTATGATCTATAATTTCGCATAGATGGTATGTGATAATTCAGAGTGCACTTTATTACTTAATGAATAAGTGCATATTATGCAATACGCGCTATGCTCGGTAATAAAGGTATCACGTCTTAAAACATACATCCATTTAAGTTCTTAATGTTTACTAATTAAATGGAATTCATCACACACCAGTTGAAACTGATCACGAGTCAGTAAATGGGAAGGAAAGCTAAAGGGAAAGTCACGGGCAGCTAGATGAGGGACACAAAACGGAACCAAAGACGCAGTGAAGAAGCGAAAGAGAAGACACGTCAGCGCCAACAACGAAGAAGTCACATGTCACGTGTCACATGGCCGTGTGTCACATGGCCGTATGGCATATGGTGCGAGCCCTTCGTGAACTGAAGACATCGGGAGATGTGGGTACAATGTGTACAGTGATTACACGTCAGAAATGCTTCGTTAAATCAGCTACAACAGCGAGTTCGCGAGTAATTAAATGATGCATGCTTGATCACTCTCTCGATAACATAAAATATAATGTTTTTTTTACATTTAGCAATATTTTTTTGTTCATGTCAGTATATGTATTTCATGCAATGGAGAAAGATTGTTATTGTTATGGAACAAGACGCCTCCAGGGGGTTTCTTACCCCATAGGATTCTTGACCCCAGTGGTGGAACAAGACAGCCCATATGAACAATACATTTAATTAACAATAACATTCTTTGGTGTTGTCAGTCGTCGCTGATGTTTTGGTATTACACACTACAACCACACAACAATCGTATGTCGGCATAGACACATCAAAATAATACCTTTATGAATAACTGTATCAATTTTCCCTTAAGCAGCAGCGGATCCAGGGAGGTCTTAAGGGTCTCAAGACCCCCCTAGGTCATGGAGGGGGTCTGATAACCCCTGTGTCCGAGGCAAATATTACGGTAAAGGACAACGTATATAGGCCTACATCGGAACTAGTTTCAATGGAAAGACTGAAGTATAAGCAACCGGCTAATATTAACCCGGTTGTAGGAGAACGACACATGCATCCCCCTGGTTCGTAAGTAGAACCACATAATGACTACGACTGACTGAGACCCCTCTGCCAACAAGCCTAGATTTGCCCCTGTTCCTTGCCTCATCCTCTCAATAAATAATATTTTTTTTCTTTAATAAATATATCACAGTGGACAGAATCGGTTGTTTAGTAAAATAAAATAATTCCCTATTCCAGCTGCAATAAAATGCGCCGCTTAAATGACCCTGCTCAATTTGATTAAAGGTTCTTCCGCAAATCGATTAAAGGTCCCTCCTCAATGCGATCAAATCTACCTGGTATCCACAGCAACATGCTAGCTCGTCTGTGCAACATTAAATTATTTAATATTTGGTGAAACATTAATTGAAGCTCATGTGACATTTCTTAACGGATTTGCGATAGGCTAAGTTAGTTGAGGATGGAGTTTTAAGTGAATCAACCGCTTTATAGAATCACATTGCCCTGGCCCGAAATGATTATATTAAGCGTAGCCCGATGTACTGTGTGTCTAGCCGTTGGCTGCTAGGAAGCGTTCTACAAAAACGGGCACATGTGGCGCATTGAAACGCTGCCATTCGGTATCCCAGAGCACGTAGGATGCGAAGAGTAGATGCATCTTGCAATCGCTAGGCGGCACCGCTGCGAAAAGTAGACCGCTTTTTGCCGTCTATGGCCTGACCCGATAGTGGCATCATCTTTCGGGTTCCCTCTAAGTTCTGTCAGAGTGCTACCCCCTCCCATTAGGCTCGCAGAAACCAACTTCGGCCTCATGATATTCAACAGCTTCCGACGCTTATGACTCACATTGTTAACTTTTAGGTGAGCGGGTCAGCGTTATGCTAATGTTGAAAGTATGTTTACAAAGAACAAGTGAAAGCCTTGGTCAGAACAGTGGTGCCGGAAACGTTTAAGAACTTCATTAAAAGTGTCTTTCAGGCGAAACACAAATCATGATTTTTAGGGTTATGCGCCTAAAAAATAATAAAAAACTAACCGTGTGCAACTTAATTCAAGAATACTACTCCAATGGTTTAATCAGAATGTGTTATAATAGTGGGATATTCTGTCAGTAGTATGTATGATTTTTTGAAACATCAAAAATGGCAAGATTTGGGGGCTCATTCTGATTGGTTGAAATTTGAAATGGAGCATTCTAATTGGTCGTGCAATTATTGCCGCTAGAGGGCGCCACGTGAAACCCCCTATTATCGCTCAAATGGCAACATTTGGGGCACTTTCTGATTGGTCGAGAGCAGTTTCACCACCAGGGAGCGCCACAGGGGTAATTGTGTCGACGGATCTGATTGGTCGAGAGCCGTCACGTGACCTATGACGTCACAGCTCATTTGCATAAATTTGCATCAATTAGTATAAATGACATCGTTTTGTAGTGAAACAGTCATCAGGGGGCGCAACGTGTCATCCCCTATTATCGCCCCCGAGACGTTGTTTTGCGGTGGTATTTTCGCCAGGGGCGCTACGTGTCAAACGTGTCGACGGTTCTGATGGTTCGAGAGCCATCACGTGACCTGTGACGTCACAGCTCTTCGTTTGCATGTCACGTAACCTTTCTATGGAGGCTGCCATGTTGTTTTGCTGCCATGTTGTTTTGCGATGATACGGTCACCAGGGGCGCGCCATGGTGAAGCTTTCACCAGGAGGCGCTACAGGTCAAGTGTGTTGACGGTTTGTGACCTAGTTTCGACTGTTCTGATTGGTTGACAGCCGTCACGTGACTTATGACGTCACAGTTCCTTATTTGTATATCACGTGACTTCTCTATAGATGCCGCCATCTTGTTTTACTGCCATGTTGTTTTGCGATGATACGGTCACCAGGAGGCGCTGCTACAATGTCACAGTTCCTCGTTTGCATATCATATGACCTCTCTATGGAGGCTGCCATCTTGTTTTGGGGCATTGTTTTGCACTGATACGATTACCAGACGGCGCTGCGGGGCAAGGTCGAAGGTCAAAGGTCACCCATTTTTTTGTGCTGATACGATTGTCAGTTAGGGTTAGGGTTAGTAACCCTAATTCTGACGTATGTGGTGAACCCTAATACGAACCCTGTAGGGTTATTAACCCTAATGAAAGGTCAAAGGTCAAAGATCGTCGATCTGTTGTATTTATGCAATTGCCTGTAAGGGTTAGGGTTAGTAACCCTAATTCTGTCGTCTTCGGTTTAATACTGACGATTATGACGCGCTTTTCGAGACGTGTCTGGGTACAGAACCGGTATGAACCGGTTTGAACCGGTTTCATGTAGTTTTTTTCTTCTTTTCTGGAACGTTCGAACGACGTCATGGAATTTTCCACGCTCACGAAAAGAAACACCATCCCGCATTTTCACCCTGCTAGCAGACTGAAACCTAGCGGTCGAAAGTTCGTGCATGCAGCGGGAAAAACGTAACCGTGCATGTAAGCTATGCGATGCATATTGCCTCGTTGCATTATATCGAGAAACTTTCGACGTATTTCGTTTCGCGTCGACATCTACGTACCGCCTATTTCACAACGAGTCTACAAAAAACACCGCGAGGTCAAAAGTTCAAGGTCAACAAAACAAACACCGCCGCTTTCTGGAACGTTCGAACGAAGTCACGCCTTTTCACCCAGCTAGCAGACTGAAATCTAGCGGTCGAACGCTCGTGCATGCAGCGGGAAAAACACGGGAAAAACCCAGAAAAAGTACATCGTTAGCAAACTTTCAGGGTAAACTGTAGGAGTTATGGGTAAACTGTAGGAGGTATGGGTAAACTGTAGGAAGGCTTGTGCGCTCCCATTCGTCTTGTCTTTTTTCACACTGGTCAGTCGCTCTTGGTGGACTTTGGCTTGTACGCTTCCACTCGTCTTGTCTTTTTCACACTGGTCAGTCGCTTTCGGTGGACTTTGGCTTGTGCGCTCTCACTCGTCTTGTCTTTTTTGACACTGGTCAGTCGCTGATGGCGACATTGACCACAGTGTGACATACACGGAGACATTGACTGCTATGTGACATGTATGGAGACATTTACCGCTGTGTGATATGTATGGAGACGTTCACCACCATGTGATATGTGTGGAGACATCTGACACCATGTGACATGCATGGAGACATTGACAGCCATGTGATATGTATGGAGACATTTGACACCATGTGGTATGCATGAAGACATCGACTGCCATGTGACATGCTTAGAGACATTGACTGTCATGTGGTGGAAGTCTGCAAGTTGGAAGTTTGTGCTTTGGAATTTGCAAATTGGAAGTTCTCCACTCCAGTCCACTCCACTTTGAAAGTTTATGTTATGAAAGTTTGCAAGTTGAAAGTTTGCTTCACCGAACACACATGTTTTGAAAGTTTGTGTCATAAAAATTTGTTTGAAGCTTGGTGAGGGAGTCGACCTTGTTTCCATAGAGGCGCAACAGGAGACCACCTTTCTCACTTCTCTCATAACAGGTTAGCAATGCAATAACCACTTTGCATTCATAATATCTTCATAGCCAGTGTGTTACGCATGCCACAAAATCGTCTTCTTCGCCTAAGGAAAACTATATTAATACAACATAATTGCAAATCATTACATTACACCAATAATTACAATCAAAACAAGAAACAATAACGTTGATATTTATCATTTACAGTTGATAACGGCAGTTACTTGTAACTCCAGTAATTGTAGATAAAAAATAAAGGCAACGAAGCGTAGTAAATCACCTGGAGTGGATGAAATCCCGCCAAAACTGCTACTGGAAATAGTAGAACAGGTTATTGTACCACTTGCAACGGTGATAAACTTGTCATTTCATTAAAAGACGGATTGGTTCTTTTTGAGTGGAAAGAAGCAAACATCATACCATTATTTAGAAATGTAAGGAGAAATAAGTCAGAGAATTACAGACAAGTCAGTTTAACATCAGTGGTTTGTAAATGATTAAAGAGGCTAATTAAATACCATTTGGCGGACTTCCTTGTTAGGCATAAATTATTAAATTCATATTAACATGGATTCCTGAAAGCGAGGTCATGCTTAAGAAATATGTTATGCTTTTTTGAAAGAAATCACAAAGTGGATAGACGAAGATCACCAAAATATATTATCTACTTAGATTTTCAGAAAGCTTTGGACAAAGTGCCACATCGAAGATTATAACTTATATCATAAGCCCATGCCATCGGGGATGGCATAATAGACTGAATGTAACAATGGCTAACTGACAGAAGACAGCGTGTTGTAGTAGTTGGGAGGTTTCAAACTGGAAATCAGTTTTGGGTGGGGTACCACAAGGAACAACATTAGGAGCTTTATTATTATTAATATATATTAATGATGATAATATAACAAGCAACACACTGAACTTTGCGGATTACACAAACGTGTTTACAAAGGTTAGCAATGATGGTGATCAACATCTACAAACCGATCTAGGCTAATTAGCTAAAAGGACTGAAAAATGGCAGATGGTATTAATTTTTTGGAAATGCAAATGCCTACACACAGGACACGGGAACTGACATGTAAAATGTAAAGTGGTGTGGACTGTTCTAGGTTCAACCATAAAAGAAGAGGACATAATAACAATAAGTGCTGATATGAAAGTTTCAGAGTAGTGTGGTTGCAGCTCCAAAGGGTAATAACATTCTTGGGTTGATTAGTAGAAATATGATATACAAGGAAAAAAAACTAATTATACCTCAGGATAAAACAATAGTTAGGCCTCATTTATAATACTGTATACATGCATAGAGAGCATATGGGCTAGAACAGTTACTTACGGCGACAGAAAATTCCAGTGTGCAACATCTACGCTGTGGAATGCACTACCTTCTCACATTCGTGAAGCAAAAACACTGTACACTTTCAAGAAGCTTCTAAAACACATTTGTTCTGGGCTCATTTTGGTGTTTAACTCTTTCTAGTCAGTTTATACATATTCACCTTGTTATATCCAGTGTTTAATAATATTTCATTTCTATCATGTTATCGTTGTTATGCTTTATTTTTACTGTCTTTGATTATTCTATTCATTGTGTACAGCGCTTTTGATCAGGCTTTTATGTATGAAAAGAGCGCTTTATAAGTTCGGTATAATAATAATATGGTAATATATATGATACGAATACAGAGGAGAACAACTAAAATTATTCCACAACTGATATATCTTAGTTACGAAGAACGCCTGAATGAATGTGGTTTAGCAACCCTAAAGACAAGACAAATTAAAATTTTTAAGATATTGAATGGGTATGAAAATATTGACAGAAATATTGTTTTCTCGCTCAAGAGAGATAGTAGAACTAGAAGACATGAGGTAACATTAGCAATTAATGATCAGTGTAGATTGGATATCAGGAACTACTCGTTCTCACAGAGGACAATAAATGAATGGAACAAATTATCTACAGATTGTGTTACTGCTAGCAGCATGAATATGTTTAAAAATTAGGTTGACACATACCACAGTAGGGCTTGTTACACATATATGAAAAAATGTTGGACTATCGATAAGCCAATAGCTTCCTTGTCCACTTGTCATTTGGGCCTTTGCCTTGGAAGCTAATCTAAAACGTGTTAAATCTGATCAACTCAGCATATTATCCTGCATGTATTTATTTAAACCCTACGATTTAATTCAAGTGGTTCCATAGCACAACAATATGACTACAGTAACTTATGTTGTTTTTGTTATGCATATACAGAGAGTTGTATAAATGTTCATGTGTGTCCAATTTTACTGAAACTAAAACCAACTTAATAAAGGACTTATTACATGTACGCATTCCATACCAGATCCACAAGCCATTTAATAAACTAACGTGTCAGCAAATAATATATGTTTTTTCAACAATATTGCTTATTGCTTTTTTCAATTAGTTTTCTTAATCGCGCCTACACATACTTTTCACGACTCAGATCATAGGAAAACTCAAGACGTGACAAAATTGTGTTAAATAAATACAACATTTACATTAATTGTTTTAACATATTGTTTTCTGCGAAAAGTTGAAGTGAAAGAAACGGCAGAAGCAAATTCTTCTGGTTGCATGTATTGCGAGTTCCGCAAGAGCAATTAAAGTCGGAAACGTGACCTTTTTTGAGTTGCGTGTTGTGAATGGAAGTCTTGGCTTGCTTTTTGTTTCAGTAACAAAATTTTAATTTTGGAACCATCCCTAAGGATTCCGGGCACGCATACATAATGTTAGCCCTACCCGTGCGAAACTGACTGGGATATGAAGAAACAGACAGACACAGACGAACGCCTATCGTCACTGTTTCACACCTGCCATTCGAAATTATTTATTACTAGTGTTTCTGACCATACGCAGACATAGTAGCCTACTGCATTGTTGGTAAATAATTGTGTTATTTACAGCCTGATACATAGCCACTGTGTTGCCAACATTTCACCGTCGCACTTTCTTATCCACATTCTACAAAATATGAGCTGATGACCGACTATGAACATATAGAACAATACCAATATGCTTTTTGTTTCAGGGTTACCAGCGAAATGTGCTCTATATCACACGTCTAGCGAAAAAAAGTCTGGCGTGTGGCAATGGACTGCAACAGGCCAGCCATATAATTACACTGGTTGAGCACCAACAGAACCGAATGACACCGGAAACTTTTGCTTTATTTGGAACACTCCTCCTGGCTGGAAGACTTGGAATGATCGTCACAGATGAAGCGTGCTTCATCTGTGAATATCATCGATTATGTTTTAATGCCAGGGTGCGCGGTTTTCCCATTGTGGTCTTATGCAATCACCAGCATCAAGCGGCATAAATATTGTAGAGCATAACGTCTTTAAAAATAATATTCTTTACAACCAGGAGCAAATATCAATGCGCTTTGCGAACATTTCTAACCAGGGAGACCTTTGCAAACCACAATACGTCACAAACCAACACAGTTAGCACAAATAAAACGCTTTTCACAACCATCTAGTCGACAATCTTCCAGGAATGCTTTGTGTTAAGACTTGTTCGCCAATTCGCGATTAAAATTAGCCATTTAGGGTTGTCTCCGTTGAGTTACATGTGTGATCAAATTGACGTGTTGCGTATAATGAGGAGCTGACCGCTTATGGCGGTGGGTCTGATATAGTCATGGTGTCAGGCCCTCGGACGTTGTAGGAACAGTTTTGATGATTTCACAAATTGTACTGTGATTTTGATAAACCGCTAAAGTGGTTCTTTCTGATTATAAACATGTATGCTTAGTAGTAATAAAATACACGGTACATGTATAAGTTGACTTGATGGACATAACCACCTGAAGTCACATTCACCTGTCCTTTCGTATTAACCTCAATCCCTCTTGGTCGTGCCGTATTTAACATTGAAACAGGGAACTGTATGGCAGAGATAACCAGATGCAGCTACATTGAGGGGACATATGTTAATGGCATAATACATTATTTGAATCAGGGATATGTTATTGCACCTGGTCACTATGGCGTACAACTGATTTGGCCATTAGTAGTGCTGACAAGAACCATTCGAGGAGAATCGTTCAAATGGTGGGATATACAATTTTTTTGAGTCAATACACGTGACCTGGGTCAGCAGGGGCGCAGCTACGTATGCATACATGGGGAAACACACATCTAAGAGGGGGTCAATATGACATACAAACAAGCGACATGGATCAGCGACATAGCTGTATTTGACTTACGTTGTGAAAGTACGCCAATCTTCTGTTAATATTATTGTCGGGAGGCGCAGACGAATATTGTCTTCTCTACGCCATTACTTCATGAATATTAATATTTGTTTTAAATACAATCACATTGTCACATTGTACTATTGGTGTATGCAAATATATGGCCTCTATGGAGATACCCCAATGTAAGAACTTCGTATTCAGACTTTTCACCATAGTACTGTGTACATTTTTGCACAATAGCCACAAAAGGATCTGCACAGGCGCCACCTCGAGTCACCACATAGACACCTTACAGCAACATTTCATTTCAACAATTGTTATGAATTGTAATGTATGTTTTTTTGCGCAGGAACATTCGTGGAAATTCAGCATATTCATCTTGCAATTAAGGAAAGCAGAAACGCGTACTCAAAATTATGTTGTCATAGTTACTAGATAATTTTCTTTATATCTAAGTTAACTGCAGTAATATTGACGTACATTTTCTTTTAAACGCATGAAGTATGCAGTGCTTTTTCAGCATAAGTTGCCAGATAGTTTCAACATTGAAAACAAATATACTTAGTGAATATCGTGAAACTGTTCATATTCTAGGACAAAATACATGCACTAAAGGACAAAGAGAAAAGAAATAGTCCAATGTGTTGATGTGCTATATTAATTTATTCGCGGATGTATCATAACTGCCGTCGCAGTCACTTAATGTTCCTATAATTTAATCTGCACGGCCAAACATGAAAGCTATTAAATGGTCTGAATAATTGCAGATATCGATCTTAGTAAATATAAATGCCTAAACATTGAACATGTAAACGTGGATGAAAATATGAATGGATGATACTATTCTAGTCACAACTGCAACAGAAAAGGAATTAGGAGTAACAATGAGTGCTGACATGAAACGTTCAGAACAATTTGGAATAGTGGCGAAAGGTAATCGTATAATTGGGTTGATTCGGACAAAAAATATTATCTTGAAATAGAGACATTTTTACCATTGCATAACAATCGCATAACTTAGCTTATTTAAGAAATGATATATCTTAGTTATGCTAAGCTTCTAAAATAATGTGGATTAACAATATTGTACATCACATATATTAATATGAGATAAAGAAGGATTTCGTAAGGTATGTAATAATTATTAAAATATTGATATAAGTAGTTGTCACACATAGGAAATGTAGACGAACTAGATGACACGAAGTAGCGTAAAGTAATGTAAAATGGATATAAAATGTATTCGTCATCACATATGACGATAAACAAATAGGACAATTGATCTACGGATTATGTAAATTGCTAGCACAATGAATCTGGTTAAGACAAAATTGAAACATACTTCGCGATACACTTCAACCTTAAACTCTCAATAAGCCAATGGCTTCCTTGTTCACTCGCCTACGAGATTTTGCTTTGGAAAATAGTTTTGTTAAATCATATTTGCATTTTTACAGCAATTATCCACTATCTACTGTCTGCAAATTTTCTGTGATAATGCAAACATGTGAAACATCTGTATGTTTCAGCTATCCCAACCGACAGTTAGTCTGCACATTTCGAAATAACATTATTTAGTTAACACGAATGAAAGGCCGTTATTGTGAATGTTAGTGAAAGTGTCACTATGAGTGTAACTACGAGTGCTACCGAAAGTGTTTCTACGAGTGTTACTGGATGGATTACTGGACATGTTACAGAACGTGTGAGCTAGCGTGTTATAGGACGTGTTACTATGAGTGTTGCTATGTGTATTATTAGAGCTATTAAGTTGAGTGTTACTACAGGTATGCCCAATTGATTTTAAGAAATATCCTGATATTTCTTAAATAAAATTTCGAAGCGTGCAAAATGATATAAAATACATATAACTATCAAATTACACAACTATTGCGACACAAATTGTAGTTAGTATACATGGTTTTATATAACAAATAAAACACAAAAAAATGCAAACTTGCATAATTTTTTTTTCATTCAATGAAAGTTATATGCACTGTATTACACATAATAACTAGGTATGACAACACCAAAAACGGGCATGCCATAACATATGCAAATACAAACAAGCTTAGTACAAGTAGAACATACATGCAATAATAATACACTGTAATAGCAAATAAATACAAACAGTACAGTCCCCAAGTCTAACTCACACTCAGTGACCATAGCACTATGACGCCTATAGATATCAAATATGACAGTAATTCTAAGGCAGACACTGATGATGTAATATTCAGCATAAGTGACATCCACCTTAAACATTCAACTCACAACCTATCCAATACTGATGAT
Source organism: Lamellibrachia satsuma (assembly GCA_033239005.1). Taxonomy (NCBI): domain Eukaryota; kingdom Metazoa; phylum Annelida; class Polychaeta; order Sabellida; family Siboglinidae; genus Lamellibrachia; species Lamellibrachia satsuma. The sequence continues at coordinate 3,378,432 of BSQZ01000032.1, forward strand.
ATATCATTTCTAACTATAGCTCTAGTTCAGATATTGAGCATGTAACATTCAGCTCACAACCTATCCATCAATGACTAGATGTTATTTATCAATGTAATTCTAGCACAGACACTGAGCATGTAACATTCACCTCATATATTCCATAGTCTGACACTCTGTGAACAGTTAACATAATAACATGTAACTGTACACTACTTCAAGATCACATCAAACCAACTGAGCTATTCCCAGTTTACAGTCACACTGTGGTCCACGTCATATAGGCTGACTGTTCAGACTCAACATCTGAATTGCTTTGCTTATATTCATCTTGTCTAGGGTGCCTGGCTTTCCCTATCGTTCTTTCTGATGGAATAAATGAGTAGCAGTTTTCCTTTCCTTTCCTTTACATTAAAATTGACAGTCAGCACATCATTCAATGTATTCCATGTCATCCGTAAGCGAAATATGTTCTTAGCCAAAGAAAGTCGGGAAAATGTCTGCTCATATTCTGCATTACTGCAGACAATTTCGCCCGAAGGGGAAATTCCAAGGTACACCCTATTTTCACTTCTGAAACCTTATGCCAGTACTGGTCATTTGAAACTTTGAGTGAGGTCCTTGCACCAGAGTCAGTATCATGCTCAAAATAGGATTGTAAGTGAACTGAAGGTTCCCAGACATCATACCTTCGCAGTTCCTCATGCAATCTGCCCCTTTCATTTTCACCCAACACATCTGGAAAAACTGTCTGCCAAAGTTGTGAACATACTGCGACAGTTTGTACCCTGTTTTAAATGGTTAAAAGCACTTAGGCTTGCAACAATGGGATCATTGAAAGGCAATTCTTTCGGCTTAAACACAGCAATTTGGTAAAATTCTAAGACTTGTTTTTTGAAACAGTCACCTATATCTTCATGTCCACTGTCAGTCAGTTGATACATTAAATTAAACAAGTCTGCATCTCCATGTGTCATGTCATCAACATCAAGTAGATTGTCAGTGTCTAGTACATTAATGCAAAGTGCAAAGTTGCCTGTCAGAACAAATGAGTCTGCATTCCTGTTATGAGGCAGAATCAGCACAGCCACCAAGAATGAACAACTAAAGTCAATTCTTTCGATGATTTCAACAAAAATACACACTTTTTAATTAAACTGATTGCGGATATTACAATTCACACACTACATATTAGAACATCAACAAACCAAATACACGACAGGCAAAATATGTAGAATCTGTAGTGTTTACTGTATAATTGTAAAGAACACCAATATATTATTGCATATGGAAATAATTGTTTGAAAAAAAAACACAATTTATTATAGATTTTGTAATTTACTGCATGCATATGCAACAATATTTATAGTCCAAAATGAAAGAAACTATAAGAAGACCATAATAATAGTACAATGCAGCAATATTCACAGTTCACTGTTTCATATATCCAATCCATGTCAATGTTCACAGGATATTATAGGCTCATTGCAGCAAAGTGCATAAGTCTATATGACATTGTCGGCTAAGTATACACATATTCACAGTTCACTGTTTCGTAAATCCATGCATGTGTTATGCGTGGATTTCACAGCCTGATATACAATATTTAGCTGATCTAGACATGCCAAAATTTCTAGTGACGCTGTCATGCAAAGTTCATTCTGGATGTCGATCATAACTGTTGCAGCACATAATATTCACGGAAGTCACTGGCCCTACAATAACAGGAATAGGAATGTAAAATAATTAAATTAGTAGTTATTACCGTATGCACTATTTACTACAAGGTATGGTCATAGGAAGTTACTCAAACATGTCTAGTTCTAGTACCCATTGTTACATTATGTAACAGATGAATATCAATATTGATAGATATCAATATTGTTCATTGTCACAGGTCAAAGTGTGATAAATTTACAAATGTGTACAATCAGCCCAAACGAGATCTGACTGATTGAAACTTATAGTTGTTGGAGACAGTAGACAACCAAAACATGTTTATAATGTAATTTAATCAAACAAAAACATGCACAAATTGGCCACCATTAATAATTGGCTACTTTAAAAGCAGCCTTGTCACAGTCGTAGAATTTTCAAGTTAATGACATGTCTTAAATTAGCTGTTGTTGTTAGCATTAGCATAGTAAATTGACTAGGTGATGGCATAGGTAACTGAAGTGTGTTTTGTGTATTGTTGGAGCATGACAATTGTGAGTTGAAGTCACGTTCAGCAGGAAGCAAAGGCAAATTTTGGAACAACGATGCCAATGTGCACCACTAATACAGTATTTGGAGAAGCCAAAAACGTTGCTTATCTGCAACTGCCACCATACCCTGTTACAGGGACTATGATTGTTAATAAATATCAGTTGCTACATTGTTGTTTTGTGGAAAGCAATACTGATCCATTGTTATTTCTTATTTAATTAGGCATGTTGAGCAATATTATTATTCATGTGTATTGTTTTACATCAGAACATCATAATTTATCATATTTTATGTGTGTACAACATAACAAGTGCTAAATGTGTTAAGTTGGTGGTATACAGGAATTAAATTATTAAAAACAGATCTTGTTATCAATAATACTTGCCATAATTGTTATTGTTATGCTTTTTTTCATAATTGTCTATGTAGAGTACAGTTAAAGTCACACTTTTACAGGGGTTATGATTTGTGAATAATTTTAATTGAAAATCAAGTTCTCAGTGCAACTTCGCATCGATGTTAATAAGAATGACAAATGATACACATTCATGTGCACAAACACAACGCCAAGTTTGGAATGTGTCTAAACATGGGCCACCCTTAATATTTTGTATCTGGTTTTAATTGTAAGTTGTGGAACTAAAGTTCTCTATCATGACAGTAATATCCCATTTAGTAGTTATATTAATATAATGAACATTGTAAAAAATATAAATTAAAATAATGTAAACTTAATTATTAATGTATGAAAAACAATGAGGAATTGCATAGTTAGTGTTTTTGTTAATACATTGTGGTTCAAAGAAATGGTAGTATGATACTGCTGATATAATTATGAAAGTTTCAGTTACCATTCAGTAATGCAGTGAGCCTCAGAAACTACAATTGTATGTAGTCTCTCCTGAAAAAGCTCACCTGACATGATAGCCCTCTACTGTCCTGCATACAATGCTTTGGGACTCGGTAGCATAACTGGATCGGTAGCATAACTGGAAAGTCCGTTTCACCCTTTCCCTTGTCTCTGAAAGATAAAAATTGTCATATTCAGAAGATGCTATTAAAATAATATATCAGTATCTAGGCTGCTAAGTATTATGTCAATAAGCAGACAAAAACTATTGACACAGTAGTTGCTTTTGTCACCGGGCAAGTACAAATAATTAATATTTTTATAATATATATTATAAACATGGCCAATGCTGCATACAATTACACAAAATCAAATCAATTACGTTTCATTTGAATTACGCTAGTCCTGTTTCAATTACAATTACATATGCATCATATGGATCTCCCCACAGAAAGGCACATATGTATGCAAAAATGGCACACCACACACCAAAGAATGACAAAAAAGGCACATTTGAGCATGGTATAATTAAGATTAATCTAACCTTTATTTCTACACTTCAGGAACAAATGTAAATTTGAATTGAAACAAATAAGAAAAACAAATTAAATTACAATTGAAGTTGCAAAGTGAGGTGCATTCAGCAGATGAGATACTTTTTTTTTTAAAACTGACAGTTAAGTTTCTATTAGTAACAGGTGCCTTTTTTAGAACTAACTTGATTGCAATGCAAACATGAACCACGAGTGACATGAGAAATCTGCGTTACCGTAATACTAAAAGTCAGCCATATATGCTATATGTATGAAACTTAAATCAATACAATGGCTTACCCGTATCAATAGTGCTACCGCTCAGCTTCGGGTGAACTGCACCAAGTCCAAGGCCCATCGATCGTGAGTAGTCTTTCTTCCGATGACCAACTGTAGGTATGTGACAAAAAAAATCAACCTACATGGATAGATATCAATTGAGTATCATTGTACAGAGCCTGAAAAAAACTTAAAAATGCCTTTGAGATATTTGTTCTAAGTTGAATATTAGACAAGTTATGACATTTTAAAGATTAGGTGCACCACCCATTTTTTGGCCTTGTTTTACTAGAAAAACAAAAGAAAAGTTGTGACCTTTTGGGCCAATTATGGTTCACTTTGAGAATACAAAGTGTCATAACTTTTTTTAATACTGAAGAGATTCTAATGAAACTTTAGGGGAGATAGCCCCTTTAAAACACAAACTGTTGATGCAGTCTTCACTTAATTCATGATTTAACTAAATCATCAATTAATGATCTTAATTACTTTGATTGATAAACAATACGCATTCATTGATAAATGAAAATATCAGAATGCAACATTTCAGCCCAATTTTTATTATAGTATTTTTTTTATTGCATCTATACCAAGAAATAACAAATGTGATCATAGCACACTGTTTCTTTAGCTTTTTTCTATCTTTCTGGTAATAACTTGATATTATTATTAATTAATAATTAGCTAAATTAGTGAATATCAACCATTTCAGGGCAGACCGGAATTCAATAAACCTCTGAAGTAAAAATCATGCAAAGTAAAGACATGTAAGGTTCTGCATATCAATATATTATAATTATGTCACCCTTAATTAACTGTCTGCCATAATCGACCGACTCACTGGCCCATATGTGACGACACATACGTTTTTTATAGTTTTGATTGATTTTTGAGGGGTCTTTCATGTATTTTTTCAAAACTTCACTCGATAACTACCCAGCCTAAAAACCTTGGGAAGGGTTACTATTAATATCATGAATAAGGTAGAAACAAATGTTTAGAAGTTAGTTCAAGTAAATGTATGAAGTAATGATAATTTTTTTTTACAGAATCAACAATCCACAAAATTAACTTAAATTCATAAAACAGAAAGTGCTAAATAATACAGCAATAAAAGCACATGGTCCCTTGTGTTTGTAAACAACAGCATCAGTCAATCACATTGCAAGAATAGGGTCACGTGACCTAAATGCCAGGAATAGCTTTATTTTAAGCATTAATAGTATCCTTCAAAATCTTCAATCATCGGCGTTACTAAGGCATTATTTTCGTGAAATTCATCGGGAAACTATTAAATACACCAAAAAGAATTATTTTAGTATGATCATGGTGGGCCACGGTCATTTAAACGATGACAAACAGAGGGATTGTCGCTGTGAAATTCAATCCGATCAACCATTTGTCGGTTTGACATAAAATTGTGCTAACTCCAGAAAACAATGTGCTAATAGTTTAATTTGACTCAGATTTGGCACACACATAGACAAGTATATGGAAACACAAATTATAAAGGTTTGAAAAAAATATTAAGCTACCTTCAGGTAAATGGTCGATGATTTTGACAGTCAAAAAGTTTGACGTAAATATTTTTTTACTTCCACTAATCGGATCGGAAAATTTCGAAAACGACGCGTCAGCGGAACATGTTAACTACATCATCACAATGAGTGTTCTCCGGGAGCTCCTAAAATACGCCAGCCAAACGCGCAGCAAAAACACGGTCACCGGGCGAACGAACGAGCACGGAGATCAACGTCGCGGCCAAAGCGATTAGCGCGTATGTAGCCCGATTGTCGCGTACCTACCTACTGTAAATGAAAGGCAACACCATGTCAATGTGTGCCAACCGGTATTTCTGGGTAACATATAAAATACACGAGGGAGAATTGTGTATTTGGGGGTTTCTCCGTACCCTGTTGGAGGTATTCCCATCACATAACGTCCATCAGTAATGTTCTGGATGCAAGCAAACTGTTTTTTTCTCAGTGAAAATTCTAAATTTAACGACTGTATTTCTGTAGGCGTTACTGGATGAAGTGCCAGCAGCCAATCAGCGTCATCGTCGAGCTTAATGAGCTACTTATGTATGCGCCCAAAATGTGGGCGCATACATAATTTCCGTCACAATGGGAACCCCACTCTGTGTCCTATATAATATTATATAGGTCAGTCGTCCAGGCGATCACGTGTGCGACAAACGGTGGCGCCACAGCACAGCGAATGGGTGATCGAGGCTAGTTTCTGCGTGACTGGTGCAAACACTATCGCCCCCAGCAGAGCGCTTGAAACCAGCGAACGCGGAAGTTTAGAAGTTAGTATAAGGCGAAGCGAGATCGTTGATGAGTAGAGCAGGTAAGAAAGACCGCCTCCCGTAGTAATAGCTTAAGGTACATTCCGCATTGACTGTCATCTAACGCTTTGAAAAATATAAAAATATAAAGAAATAATTTTCTGTAAACGCGCGTTGCCGCTGCCATGTTTATGCTAGTGGGGCACGTCATCATTAAGCCTTTAAAAGTGCGCGGATTTAAACGAGATTTGCATGTGAGAAAGGAAATTCTGGCAAGTATATTCCAATATGTTTTATTTAATTCTAGCTGTATAATAACATAATATTTGATAGTGACAAAATTTGGTGATATTTGACCAATTGTACATCATAGAAAATACATTTGGTAAGAATTACATGACTGCATGCGTCTGCTAGCGCATTTTAGCGCCAGCAATATTAAAGTGACCTAGCACTCTACCCTGTATTATCGCTCACCCGGAAGCGATTTCTAAAATACCTTTTGTCCTTTAGTGTGGAATACACTGGTCATTAATAATGTTATTTTGTTTTATTTCCTTGAGTCTTGACAGCATTTCATAAAAAATAAGTTAAAAAAATAAAAAATAAACTTCCAATTTTTTGAAAAGGCTCAGGTAATAATGCCAGGCAAGTACACAACAATTTGTACTTAGACTTACAATCACGTACACATGTACTTAACTTAACTCCAAAACTTGTTTTCCCTGTTATACACAGTACAACAAGGAAACAGTAGTTATAATGCATATGTTATGTGTTTTGCTTTGTAGACAGTTTCACAACACAGACACCACAGCCATCATACAACTACACACTTGGGTTATCACACCTCACATATGTACCACAACCAAAATACGTTTGTGCAGATATTTCAAATTTGTGTAGACATTTCATATATATTTCTCTTATACAGTAGATACATGTTCAATGTTAAAGTTTGATAATTTATAAGTGTCACGAATCTCACCAATGGATATATCACCAATGGAATGGATTTAGAAAAACTCAGGTTAGAAGGTGAATTAGAAACAGTGGCCTGGCTTGAAAGTCAGCTATGCCGGGCTGGAGTAACAAGCCCAACGAGAAGAGCATTTCAGTTTCGACTGCAGCAATGCCAGAACAGGTTAAAATCCTTAAAAAAACCACAGTAGTTAATAAAGTGCTCTTAGACAAATATCTGGATGATGCTCTCAAGATGCAAGTGGTAGTTAAATATAAAAAAGGATATGTATACAAAATAAATTATATAATCAGTTAAAGCTATGCATTTTGGAATTGTTATGGTGGCAGTCTTAAAATATGAAATTATCCGCACATTATTATGCTAGAGTCAACATTTTTACCTTTCTGAACTTCACAAAGAATCATCTTTACAGTGGTACTACTTGATGGATCTTAAATAAATAAAACAATCCATTCTCAAATGTATGCATTTTAGAAATTGGCGTAAAATTGCCAGATGCTTTTCTTGACGATGGCAACCTTTAAATATCTTCCCAGATAATTAAGCTAGAGTCAAAATGTTTGCGTTTCTGAACTTCTTAAAGAGTAGCCTTTACAATGATACTTCACTTGCAGGATATTTAAAAACAAATGTTGTTAAAGTTGTGCATTTTGGAGATTGGCTTGAAATGGGCAGACACATTTCTTGGTGGTGGCGACTTTAAATATTAATATCTTCCCATAGTATTAAGTTAGAGTAAAAATGTTTCCATTTCTGGACTTCTGAAAGAGTGGTCTTTACAATACTATTACACATGTGAGGTATAAAAAGAAAGAAAAAACCTCTGACATGCCTATATTTAACCTGCACTGAGTCTGAGCGCCATGTTACCCCTTTTATTCACAAGATGGCAAAACTGTATTTTAGGGCAGTTTTATCGATTGGAATTGCTACGAATAGCTGCATTATTTTAATTATTTTTCAATCAATATGGCACGTTTACAGAATGAGCACTAATAATACTACAGTTGTATCAGAATCACGGAGGTTTTTTCTTCTTCAAAAACACACCATAAGGATACTTAAATTGCTAACTATAGTGATGCTTAATTGAGGCTATGTAATAAAAAGTGATAATGTGATAACTGTGATATTTATGTACATCATTCATACCTAAATATATATATATATGTATATATATATATATATATATATATATATATATATATATATATATATATATATATATATATATATATATATTTATGGTGCTCGGACAGTTGCTCACTTGACAAAAGCTCACCGGGCAGTTGCTCACCAAGGAAATGAAAAAGCGGACAATGGTCACCCATACGAAAATTTTAATCTCATTTTAAAATGCAACAGCTCACCCCTACAAATTTAATTTTAAAATGCATTTTAAAAAGTCTGTTTGGCATCGCGGTAGTATAAAAAAATTATTACTACAATCTGGAAATGTGATTTAAGCAAATGTAATGGCTTCCCTAAACTGGTATAATGTTCTTGTATGACCTGTCTGCCTATGGTAGGAATGGCTTCATTTGGATACTGGTGGCTGGCTGGCTGGACGGTGGATTCAGCTGGCTCACCAGCTTCATTTGAGAGTAAAACTTGTAATCAATGATATATATTATTACAATAATCAAAATAAAAAACTACATTTCGCTTTACGGCATTATGTCCATGCGTGCCGAGACGTCGCAATGTATGAGCTTCACAAAAAGTCCGTAAGGTGTCGCTCTGAAGGTACAAATAGCCATCCTATTAAATACTACACAACTTCAGGCTTTAAGCAATTAATGATGATAAATATAGAAATGATAATAAATCAAATCGGACTAAATGTAAAGTTTACCCATTATATAATGCTATTTACCCATTATATAATGCTATTACCACGACGTAAAACATACTTTCTGTGAAGCTGATATGTTTACGTTATTAAATGTTGATCGTCATGGAACTGGAAGTGTCCTATATTAAATTATACCATAGGATGTACATAATAATATTTACCACAAGATATAATATTATATGTATATATCTGAGGAGAAATTTGGGGCCTCTTTGTGCTCGTTTTAATAGTTACAAAAACAGAAGGGTTGAAGTTGTTTATACTGTCACTTTTCATTGTATTTATTATCATTTTGCAGGGGAAGAGAAATTACATTTTTATGTTAATCCCCTCAGTAAACCCTGTTTCCGCAATTCTTACTTGTTCGTTTTTTGTACATCAGATAACATTAATACAGGGTGAGCAACTGTCCATTTTTTCATTTCCTTTGTGAGCAACAGTCCAGTGAGCAACAACCATGATTTATATATATATATATATATATATATATATATATATATATATATATATATCGCTGTGTATATATGCTATGTACTGTATATATATATATATATATATATATATATATATATAAATATATATATATATATATATGTATGTATATATATATATATATTTATATATATATATATATATATATATATATATATATATATATATACATATGTATATATATGTATATGTATATATATATATATATATATATATATATATATATATATATATATATATATATATATATATATATATATATATATATATATACTCATTCCACTGCATGGAAGTAAGGTATGGTATGGGGCCTGTGACAGTTTACACAGTTGGTGGTGGCCTGGGTTAGGGCTAAGCAACAGACTGGCCTCATTTGGAGCACATTTCTTATACTTCTTGACAACATTATGCAGATAGTATGACACAGAATACATATTTATTGAAGTAATGTAAAAATGTTTGTTGATGGCACCAAAATATTCAGAAAAAATCTGACTGTCAAATCTTACAAGCTAACTTAGATAATTTAAGTGGAGTAATAAATGGTTTCTAATGTTCAATACAAGTAAATGTAAAAGGCAAAGTCAATCCAAAATCCCAGTACACTATGACAATCGAAAATAATAATATGGTTTTAACAGAAACTGTTCTAGAGAAGGATCTTGGTGTCTGGATTTAAATAATTTGAAATGTGAGAAACAAGTTGCCGCTGCATCCGAACACACCTACTTATGCATCTATAATTTTGTGTGTACAGGCTGTACATATAATCGTTAATGGGGAGATGTAGAGAAAGGTAACATAGCATCAGTTTGGAATCTTTAACAGTATCAACTTAAATCAGAAGCATGCCGGTTCTAGTGATGCATAACAAATAGTGTATACATATTTAACTGCAAGTGTGTAAAGGGGAAATCTAATGATTTAGTATAAAATACTGCATAAGTAAAAACTTGGTGCATAGATATTATGTTGCCTGGTTTTGTTAATTTGATGGTTGAATATAGGAGGAAACCCCACATCTGCAAATCTTTAGCAAAAATGTTTTCAATCTTTTCAGAAAAATTAATAATTTTTTAAGTATCTACAACTTTAAAAATGTGATCAAATGATCCATGAAGAAATGTCTTGTAAATATTGTATGAGCAAATCTCTGTTCAACAAAGTTCCAAAGCACATTTCTGTTTTAAATGTGTAAACATTTCTACTAACACATGATTTAAACTGTTAATTTGATTAAAATTAATTGTTAATTTAATTTTGTTGAAGAATTTTGGAGGTTAATTTAATTTAATTGAACTGAGAAATGTATGAGGCTAATTTAATTTAATTGCAGAATTAATTGTAATTTAATTAATACTGTTCAAGTTAATTGCCCCATGCCTGATATGTACATATATAGCTATACACCAGATACTGGTCCTGAATGCACAAGAGTAATGTGGACAGATGCTGGTCATGTCCTTTATGGCATTCGTACTCGTTCTCTGAGTTACCTCGGGAAAAGTATCTGAGCCATAATTTTCATGTGCCTGCTCCAGGGTAATTCTTCAGAAATGTGAGCCAACTCATTATAACATAGTTAAAATTCGACCTAGTTACATGTGTTAAAAATTGCATTTCATTTTACGAATTGGTGTTAATTACTTGGACATTTCTTTTGGCACTGGATCACTTTTCTGGAAAATGACGGTGACCCTGACACCTGTTGGCTCAGTTATGTCTACCGCTACACTGTCTGGAACATTTAAGAACAATTATGCACTGACGATTTTAATGATAAACACTTTATATGTGAATTATATATATGTATATATAATAATGTTACTTGTATACAATATTACATGATTTTAATGTGAATATTTTTGTTTGGTAGGCATACGGGTCTATTACTATTACTTAGAATGGATTATTTTGCAAACACACACACACGCACGCACGCACGCACGCACGCACGCACACACACACAAAAATAAATGACAACATTATGCAGATAGTACGACACAGAATACATATTTAGTGAAGTTAGTGGTTATCAGTAGTGGCTCAGCTAGACGGACTTACCAGATTGTCAATGCACTTTGATCTGTCTGCAGGCGACAGGGTGACTGTGGATGATTGGCAAACACACACACACACACACACACACACACACACACACACACACACACACACACACACACACACACACACACACACACACACACACACACACACACACACACACACACACACACACACACACACACACACACATATATGTATATATATATATATATGTATATATATATATATATATATATATATATATATATATATATATATATATATATATATATATATATATATATATATATATATATATATATATATATATATATATATATATGATTGGCAAACACACACACACACACATATATATATATATATATATATATATATACAGCAAAATCTGTCCATAGCGATATATATGTGTATAATTGGGTTCAAATATATAAGTTATCAAAGTTAGCTTGCTACATTTAACAGTCACATTTTTTTTTAGATTTTGGTGTCATCAACAAACATTTTTACATTACTATTTTCTGTCTCTGGTATATCATTTACATACATTAAAAAGAGAATATGTAACAATATTGAACTTTGCAGAACCACGCTGATGACACCAAACCATTCAGATTATTCACCTCCTATCATAATTTGCATTTTTCTATCCAATAAAAAATCAGCTATCTATTCTAAAACTTTACCTTGTATTCCATAAGCAGATATTTTTTGCAACAACCTCTTTTTAAGACTGTCAAATGATTTTTTGAAAATCCAACAAAATAAAACATCAACAATATGTCCCTGATCCACATCTTCTGTCCAAATGTCCAAGTTTCTAAAAAAAATTTAAACAAGAACGACCCTCTATAAAACCGTGTTGGTCGGGGGTATTTAAATTATTTTCTAATAAATGTTTTATTATTGCACCCTTCACACAAGATTCCGTCAGTTTACTGGCTAGACAAGTTAACCTCACTGGTCTACAATTACTAGCCATGGACTGGGATCCTTTCTTATAAATTGGAGAAATGTTTGCTAATGGTACTACACCACTAGACAACAATTCAGTGAATATTAGAAACAACGGTTTAGATAGAGGTTCAGCACAGTTCGATATATTTGGGTGTATACCATCTGGACCACAAGCCTTGTCGTAGTTTAACTTCTGTAACTTTATAAATATATATTTCTCAATAAATGTGATTTCGTTTAAAACCTTGTTTTCTGGAACTCTGTTTTCAAATTCTGGTTATGTATTATCACCATCATCTTCCGTTGTAAATACTGTTAAGGCATTGACATTAAGTTTTCTACCCAGTAGGCCGTCGGGCCAGTAGTTGTTAAAAGTTACTGGACCCTCCCAAAAAAAGTTACTGGCCCGAATTTTTTTTATTGATTTAAAAAAACACTATTTTTAATACGTCGTTGAAGGATGCGAGTTTGGGCGTTATTTATTTTGTCATTGGTGATTTACTTTAATGGTTTCCGTCAGTATTCCATATGGCCCGCGGGGGCAGCAGGTCGCGTTTTGAGAACGATTAGTCCAGCAGCCGAGGGGGGTAACCCCTTTGTGCCTGATATAGTTTTTTTTCTTTGTTGATTATTCATCTCTAGCATGTATATAATGACATCCATGGGGTGTGGAGCTCTTATCCTTGAATATTAAAAAAAAAAATCCCAAATAGCCGCCAAAATCAACTTTTTATCATATCTTCGCAACCAGACAAGATACATACATGATTGAAATGTTATTTTATATGTTTCCAGACATGAGGAATTCGATTCCACCATAATTTATATGAAAAAAATGTAAAGAAAACAATATGACGACCATAAGTATGCTACATATGGTTGCCGACTATGCAAAAAAAGACTCTATTTCATGTACCGCGAACAAAAAACAGAAGAACATGACAACATTTATTTTCCATGTGTTATCGTATGAGGAGAATTACATCAGGTCACCATTTCGTAAAATTCTTACCTTTCTAAGCATCAGTCCTCTTCATCTTCATCATGTAGGACGTACTTGCCGCTCTCATTTTGGCAGGCCTGTCCACCCTGGCATGCGCAAAATGGTGTGCATGCCATGTCAGAGCTGTTGCAGCTGCATTTGTTCGTGCTACTCCGACATGAGCACTTGATCAGCTTTAGCAACCCAGTTGGGGCTAACGAGGTGTCGGGGGGGACAATAGTTGGACTTTGCGCAGTACTCCCCTGTTCCTGTGACCAACCGTAAGATGTAGGGTCTAGTACAGGTGGGTTTGGATCCAAAGCTTGAAGCCAAATTGCTGCTTGTAGATGAACTCTGGCTGCATTATGTTCGAACGCTTCACTTGTGGGTGGTCATGAACACAGCTTTGGTGCGGAAGTCTTTCTTCTGCTTACTTTAGGAAACCACATTTGTTGGTGTGCTACCGTAATCGAATGACACCTTTGATGACCACTGCATCAATTTTTTTTACAGTTCGTTAATTAAATTGGTGTATCAAACAATCGTTTACATTGTTGAATATATAGATAAAGCGATAAATTTACATAAATTAAATACACAAGGTAATATCTGACATAGTTGTAGCAAACGTTATCGGTAAAAAAGAAATAACAGCAGGATCTTAGAGTAAGTTGGTATACACTGAGTTCATTGTTTTGCTTACACAGTTTTCTGCGTTTTCGCTAGGTGGCAGGCTTTTGTGGGCTCGTGCGAGTTTAGTAGATAGAACATAGTTAGCAAGTATATTATTGTCAAAATTAAATCAAAACCTAAATAATCCAGCCTAAAGTGTTCTTTTCAACATAGAAAACAGCCTTTTTCAAGGCTAACGTAGCAATCTAGCTAAAACTATACTCTGTGATGGCGCCATGCCAACAGCAGGTAAAGGCCACCTGGCATTTAATATGCGGGGGTTGTAGCAACTGGGTGGACCTCATCAAGTCCGGGTGTGAGAAGTCCTGGGCTGAGGTTCAGGCAGATAGTTTTAGTTTTGAGTGTAGGGGATGTGCGAAGATGAAGGAACTAGAGGTGGAGATGGAACAGCTGAGGCAGCTCGTTGTGGCAGTAGTGGGAAGAGAACAGATGGGTTGTGCCGGTGGTTCCGGTACGGGGACAGTGGAAGATAAAGTGGGGGAAGACGTTGAGAGATATGCTAGGGAGAGCTCACGTCAGCCTGGGATGAGGCTGAGAGGAGGTAAGGTGACAGGACGTAAGGAGACGGGACATAAGACGGGATGGAAGGAAACGGGAGGGAAGATGACGGGAGGTGGGAGACGGGAGGGAAGGCAATGGGAGCGAGGGAGACGGGAGAGAAAGCGAAAGGAACAAATGCGTCAGGAGTGAAGGCGACAGGAGGTAGTCAGGAGACGGGAGAGAAAGGTGACATGTTGATGGGCGAGAGAGAAATGGACAACTAGCCGCCAGGTGACCCAACTGCAGGACAGAATGCAACGGAAGGGATCCGACGCAAGAGCTAGTCTGAGGTAGTGATAGAGGGGGTGAGGAGGAGAGCGAGGTAATTTGTGGGGACTCGATAGTTAGGAATATATCAATGACTTGGACGATACTATAACAGGCAAGGTACAGAAATTTGCCGATGACACAAAAGTATTTAGAAAGGTTAACAATGATGGTGATAAACAACGTTTACAAAACAATCTAGACAAATTAGATAGTCTTAAAAATGGCAGATGTTATTAAATTTTGGGAAATGTAAATGCCTATATACACATGACACGTGAACCTGGATGTAAACTATAATATGGGAGATACTGTTCTATGTACAACTGTAAAAGAAAAGGACTTATGAATAAAAATAAGTGCTGATACAAAAGTTTCAGAGCTGTGTGGTATTGCAGGGTAGTCAAATTATTGGGTTGATTATGAGAAATACAAAAGACAAGGAAAAAAGCGAATTATGCCTATGTATAGAGCATTTGTTAGACCTCATTTAGAATACTGTATACAAGCGGCGAGACAATTTGTTTGAACGAATACAGAGGAGAACAACTAAAATGATCCCAAAATTGAGAGACCTTACTTATGAAGAACGTCTAAAAGAATGTAGTTTAACAACCCTAGAGACAAGGAGGTTAAGAGGACATCACATTGAGGTTTTTTGAGATATTGAATGGGTATGAAAATAGTGATAGAAATATTTTTTCTCACCCAAGAAAGATAGTAGAACTAGAGGACATGATGTAGCATTAACAAAGGATCAGTGGATTTGGATATCAGAAAGTACTTGTTCTCACAAAGAACAATAAATGAGTGGAACAAATTATCTACAGATTGATAATACTGTTATATAATTTGTGTTAACACCTCCCACTTCACAATCCAACCTCCCACCTATTTCGGGGGCCAACCTTCCACCTCTTTTTGAGGTCTACCTCCCAACAATTGTTAAGGACCAACTTCTTGCCACACCCCTCACTCAATAAAGGTAACCGGATACTACTTCGATTCACAATGACGCTGCGATGTGTGGGCCATGTTACGTTCTGCTTAAAACACGTATACACTTTACACACAAAGAGGACCTATGTTAGCACAAAAGTCTTGGTTTTATGATCGAATACTTTATATTGGTGCATTCCGAGAATCTTCCCTCAATATGCGCATAGGATGTGACGTAAAAAAAATACCGCGCTATTATTAACCAAGAAAGTTCTGTATAAGTTTACCTGAGTAAAATCAGGTAACTGTAATGACATCCGTTTATTTGACCAACTGTTCCGCTTGTTGGCTATGTATGTATGATTCATGCAATTCTGAAGTAGTAAACTCTCTCAAAAGTGGCGCCACACGGTATGTCAGGACACTGTCAAATTACACCATAACCAACAGCGGCAACCAGTAGAGTGAATGATCTCCTTTGTACAACTATATAATCCGGCTTGTAAACGAGATTGTAGGATTTGACGAAAACACTCAGTATAAAAGGACGACCATATATCGATATCTTGATTAAGGCGTGCATTATCTTGCTTACGGATTTATCACATTGTGGGAACAGTGACAGGGCAGAGGGTATGTGCTTGTGATCAAGATGTAGTGTTCTGAGGTCGCAAAGGCAAAGTTGTAAATAAATACAGCAAGTGTTTTGATTTGAATATGTGATATAATATTTGCGTGTTCATATATATGTGCATGTGTGCGTGCACGGGTGCGCTCGTGATAGAAAAGCCAGTTGACACTTTCTGTTTTTCCCTTGCATAGCTATTGCATATACTGTATGTAAAACAATACATTGTTATACTATGCGAATTATTTATTAGTGAACGAAACATTCCAAGGCGAATGGAATACAGTTTTAAGACAAATGTATAATGCACAAAACATGCGAATTCTACAGCACATCAGTTGTAAAGAATGTAAATTTTAATGTACACACATGTTTGCAGTATTTGACTCATTTGAGGAAATGTCGAGAAGTACATCGAGCCCCGTGTTCCTGGTCTGTTTGATCCTGTGCGTCTGGCTAAGTTCCTTGACCGCTCAGTCTACTACTGACCAGTGCCAAAGTGACGAAGGCAATTCCCGCCAGGTGATGCTCATGGAACAGATGATTTCAATGAATGACCGCCAGATGGCACTGATGGAACAGATGCATTCCACGCTGCGGTCGATTGATAGACGGATGGAGGAATCCAACGAAGGTGAAGACACTGGCATATATCGTTTTGATGACAGCAGTGGTGATACAACACACACACGCACACACATACTCACACATTTAAAAAATAAGTTAATGTAACAAGTTGCCTCGTCTAGCAGCGTATTGGTCGTATGTTGGAAATGTATGCTTTTTGGATGTAAAATGCACAGATATATATATATATATATATATATATATATATATATATATATATATATATATATATATATATATATATATATATATATATATATATATATATATATATATATATATATATATATATATATATATATATATATATATATATATATATATATATATATATGAACTGTTGAGTTGAACAGCGTCTGCTGTGGCTGGTGAGGCCAGTACGCGATTGACAGTCTCTTCAAGCAGCTCACGCATACAAATGTTGATGGTCCACGGTATTTCGGTGTACGGCCGCGAAAAGTGGCTCAAAGTCAACAATACCCTCAGAGTCAATATATATATATATATATATATATATATATATATATATATATATATATATATATATATATATATATATATATATATATAATATAAATAGCGTCATCGCTGATGTGATAGCTAATCACGCCACACAGTGTATTGCTCTGGTGTATTTTGCATATAATATTGATTCAGGGTGTTGTGTCACAAGGGAAGCCAATTAATAATAAAACATTGTATTCACGATAAATCTACCCAAGGGTACAGTACCGCTTAAGATTATATAATTACAAATGAGAGCGTATTTTAAAACACAGCAAAGGTAGATAAAAGGTATTGAAATAAGTTAAATAAGATAATTAGTCGAGTGATTTAAGAAATTATATATGTAAAATATATTATATCAAAACGTTAACTAAAATAGTCCAGTTAAAACTTCTATGAATTTAATATTTAACTTCTGTTACGCGTATATCCCCACGAATCTGAGCTCATAGGCGCAACAAAACCAGGGTCAGTAAACAGAATCATGAATAGGGACGCGCGAAAATCATTATCAGGACAAGGGACCACCGAAGATTTATGGTGGAAATGCAATTTTAAATATATATATGCTGAGTTAGTCAAATATATTGTTCAGATAAAGTGTTCTAAAAGCGTGTATGCAGCTACAATTTCGTAGCGCTGGGCTGAGAGTGCTCCAGATCGTAACTCCAGTAACTGCTACAGAGTTCGTGAAGATTTGTGTCCGTGCTTTTTGTACGTAGAAATCTCCGTTGGCGTTTGAACGGGTGTTCCTTGTTGTTAATGCATCAAATATTGTTTGCATTCGTATACTTATGCAACATAAGTGCTTAGTTGTGAATTCGCTTTGTCGGCAACACGTTGTTCGTGTGTCCGCCTACTTTGTCGGCAACAGCACACAACTTGATGTTATATATTTAGTTGATTATATCAGTGATTATTAGTAGTAGACATCCTTCCGTCTCGGGAGATGATGGAATACGCCTGGTTGAGTGTCACTAATGAGTTGAACAGCGTCTGCTGTGGGTGGTGAGGCCAGTACGCGATTGACAGTCTCTTCAAGCAGCTCACGCATACAAATGTTGATGGTCCACGGTATTTCGGTGTACGGCCGCGAAAAGTGGCTCAAAGTCAACAATACCCTCAGAGTCAATCTGCTCGATTGGATAGGCCGATAATTGATGTGGCTGTTGGTCGTCTGATCTCACCACCAACTGAATACGCAGGCGGTACGGGTCTCGTTCGACTGCAGCGATGTCGAGCTTGTTGTTGGCTGGACGATAAATAAGCTGGATGTCAAATAATCGTGGCGATGGCGACGTTTCATGACGACGGCTGACGCAGACGCTCTGGTGTCGCACACGAGGACGAAAGCTGAACGGTAGGCTTGATGCACCTTCCGCCTACCGTCAAAATGTCGTGAGGACGGCTCGTGAGGGCACACTGGTGTCGCGCGCTCGCGGGGAAAGCAGCGGAATAGTCAGCTGAATACTCTGTAATTCGGTAGTCAACATAACGTGGAGATGACGAACGTGTCATAAAGATGGCTCATGCGGACGCACTGTTGTCATACATGGAGAGATAGCTGAACAGTCGCAAGCAATCAGTAGGCAGCAGAAAACGAGACGCAGCCGAGGCAGGCGGTCAACACATACAGTCAAACAATGCACAGTAATTACTTGCGTGGCATTGTGTTGTCTGTGTTTTCGCTCGCTTGTCAGTGCAAGCGAAGTCGTAGAGGGTTCTTCGACGGCGCGATAAATCTTCATACTGGTCCTTGCCGAACGTCATCGTTGGAATCTAATGCCGCATTTGTGTGTTCTGGCCTTCACGAATATCCTATTATTTGCATCTTATACCAATCGCTTGGTAACTTTCCCACCAGATCACAATGTCGGCGTCAGCCAATCAAAATTAATAACCTCTGTGGACGGTTCCATTTCGTTGATACCTCTTTTACTAAAATGTACCACGCCAAAAACTAAAACGTGGGTACAATTATTACATAACATGATCATGCCCCACGCCTAACAATAAACTTTTAATGTGGGATCTTGGATACCATTACATAACTTGTTTATGTCATCCGTCTATATACACTCTAACATTTACCTTATCAGGAAAATCGTTCATATAATAGCAATTCCCAGAAATGCGACACACGGTCAGCAGGTGCCCTCTCTTTTCGCTGTGCTCTCTGTCGTTTCAGGTGACCAGTTTGCTAATCCTCTGCTTTTCCTGGTGATAAGCCTCATGTAGTAGTGGCAAGTTGTATACACGTTAAAATCACGTATATCATTGACTGTTATTATGCGGTGTTTCAGGACTTAAGTGCTTCAGAGGAAACGATGGCAAACGATCGTGCTACAAGTTTGTCCAAGTTAAAATGACACGGGACAAGGCAACAACCTATTGTCGGATCATTGGTGAGGGAGTCGACCTTGTCTCCATAGAGTCGCAAGAAGAGACCAACTTTCTCGCTTCTGTCATAACAGGTTAGCAATGCAATAATCACTTAGCATTCATAATATCTCCATTGCAGTTTGCCATGCAAAATCGTCTTCTTCTTCACCTGAAAAAAAACCCACACAATTGAAAAAAACACAATTGCTTATGCAATGCATTAACTGCATCAATCATTACAATCAAAACATGAAACAATAACGTTGATATTTACCATTTACCCAGACGTAAACTTAAAGTCGGAAACGTGACATTTTTTAGATGCATGTTGTGAACGTAAGTCATGGCTTGCCTTTTGTCTCTGCAACGTTTAATGTTCTAACCTTCCCATAAGATCCCGGGCACACCCACAGAATTTCAGCCCCACTCATGCGAAACGGACAGGGATATAAGGGAACAGACAGACAGGCAAGGACGAACGTCTGTCGTCACTGTTACTGCCCCTCGAAATCGACATATTACTTGTTGTGACTGTATACCCTTATCGCTAATATTTCTGAACACACACAAACAGAGTAGCCTACTGTTTTGTTGGTAGACAAATGTGTTCATTGTTGACTGCCTAGCCACTGTGTTCCCAACAGTTCACCGTCGGAATATCTTATCCACATTCTGCAAAATATGCATTGATGACGACTGCGCGAACACATAATACTACCATAATAATACCAACACGCTTTTGGTTACAGGGTTACCAGCGAAATGTGGTTTATACCACACATCCGGCAAGAAAACGTCTGGCGAATGGCAATGGACTGCAACAGGCCAGCCATTTAATTACTCAGGCTGGGCACCACCGGAACCGAACGGCAACGGAAACTTTTGCTTTATTTTTAATACCCCTCCGGGCTGGAAGAACTGGGATGACCGTCCTGATACAGAAGGTTGCTTCATCTGTGAATATAGACGATGAGGTTCCAATGCCAGTGGGCATTTGCGCGGTGTTCCCGTTGTGGTATTAAGCAATTACAAGCTTCAAGCGGAATCAATTGTGTAGAGCATCACGTCGTTAAATTTATTATTATTTTTATTAATGCGCTTTGCGAACATTTCTCACCAGGTAGACCTTTGCAACCCACGATGAGGCATAATTTAGTGTTGTCGTTCTAATTGACGCTCCCCGAAATGAATCATATTGCAATAAGTTCTAAGCCATCACCGCATAAACAAAATGCATTTCACAACCATCTTGTTGACAAATGTTAAGACTTGTTCGCCAATTGGCGAATAAAATCCGCCACTTCGGATTGCCGCCTTGTGTATAATCAAGAGCTGACCGCTATTGGTAGTAAGTTTTGTGTATTCATGGAGTAATAATAATAATAATAATTAACTTCTATGACGCCTATATCCTCAGGAACTTGCGCTCAGAGGCGCAATAAAACACAATCATTAAGCATAACCGTGAACAGGGACGTGCAAATGTCATTATCAGAACGAGGGACAACCGAAGAGTTATGGTGGAAATGCAATTTGGAATAAATATGTCTTGATTTTTTTTGAAAATATCTATAGTTTCGGATGTTTTCAAAGTGATGGGAGTTCATTTCAGAGCCTAGGCGCAGCAACAAAGAAAGCACGTTTACCCAAGTAAAGTTTTGTTTTAGAGACAATAAGTTGTGAAATTGATGATCTTGTCGAACTAAGGATATGTGAAAGATGAAGGAGACTAGCCAAATAGGGTGGTTGTTGTGTAGATAGAGCACGGTATGTAAAAGTGGACAGCGTAAAATTAATTCGATAAGTAACAGGAAGCTAGTGTAACCGTTTAAGTAGTGGTAGTGATGGTGAAAACCGAGGCGCCCTGAGAACCACACGTGCCAGACAATTTTATACTCGCTAGAGTTCAGCCAAGTCAGTAGTTAGTGGAAGTTTCTGAAGGCTTAATTCCGGCACCCATGTGCATGAACGACTTCCGGTTGCGCGCGCAGCCAATCAGAGCGCCCCCTGACGGTTGTAGGAACACCACAAACCGTGCGCGGCGCCCCCTAGCGGCTGTAGGAGAACCGAAAGATAGCCAATAGCGATCGATAGTGGACATAGGAACGACTGTCTGTTAACAGCGGTCATTAATAGGATAATTAATAACTGAGATGAAAGAGTAAGTTAACAGTGGTCATTAACAGGGTCATTAATAACTGATATCAAAGGACCTAACGAGGAGACGAGAAACGAACAAAACACGTCATTGTACGAGTGCACACGTATTTTTTTATTGAACAACACAAGCAGCAGCATGGCGAAACAGCATGGGTAGCATGTAATATCACGACAACTATGAGGATGAAGATGAGGCGACTTGCGGATGTTGAACATCACGCCAGAGGTCGCGAGCTTAGGGGTGTCTCCACCTCGCCAGAGGCTCGAGGGTGACGATGAGGCGACTTACGGATGTTGACCATCACGCCAGAGAGCTTACGGGCGGTGTGTCCACCTCGCCAGAGGCTCATCAATCGATGAACGAAGTGTGATAGTACAGTCTACCTTGTCGCATATGTTTAAGCCAATCAAACAGGCGGCAATCGTTAGCAACTAGATCGGTGCCGAATACGTTGATAAAGGTTCTCATTGGCAAGCCGTTACAACGAAGCAATACAAAAGTTACGCAATATTGTCCACAAACGTTAGACAGAGGACTCTGAAGTCTCTTGCTATTATGAGTCCACTCGGAACAATGTTCGTTCGTGAAGGTGCGGAAGGCCGCGTGACGTGGCGGCAGGCCGTACGAGCAGAAGTAATCTCCGTGTCCGTCGGCAGCCAGGTACAGCGCTATCCAATGTTCGCCCGGTTCGTCGCTGTCGTCGGTGTTGCACACGAAGGCCGCAGGTAGAACGCCGTCTATCGTCGCAGGCAGTCCATCTTTGGGTACGACACCGCGAAATATCGATCTGGTGCACGGGTCCGTCTCCAGTAGTCGGGCGATCTGCAGGGTGTCTATCTCAGTAGTCGAAGATGACGTTGCGGCTCTTGTCGATTTCATGCACGGACTCGAATTCGGCGTAGGCTATGACGTTCACGGTGGTCTGCAGCGCGTTGCGGAAATGAAGTTCTATGCGCAGGTTGCCCTTTTGCACCAGATGGAAGCAGGGGCCGTCGCACTGGTAGGGGGTCAGGTCAAAACCGAAGAAGGTGTAACCGTCTCGTTAGTCGCTGCGAGTCAGACCGTTCCCCTCGTCCTGCCAGATCTTACCGGTCGATGTAAACAGGCTCATGTAGCTCCTGACGAAGAGGTCGTCTGCGAAGTTGGGCTGGAAGGGTTTGGAGGGTATCTGTCGTCCGTCCACGTACACCGCGTGGAAGCTTATGGCGTTGTTCTTGGCGTGAAACGGATTCTTGTCGTACGCACCGTTGTAGGCGTCGTTATCGATGCAGCACAGCACCAGGCGTTTCGGCAGAGTGCCGAGGAACAGGTTCTCGTGCGTGTGCGACCGAGCACCCGCGGGAATGGAGTACACCTTGCAGTCGACGGACCGCATCGGATACTTGACCGTGCTCTTCTCGAGAGCCTTGATGTGTGCCATCTGCACGGTGGGATTGAGGGTGGTCTTCTTGGCAAACAAGTTGGCATTGACGATGTTGATCCTGTAATCGGGGTTGGGTCCACCAGCCATGAGCGCAAACGCAGCCTTATTGCGCACCAGTCGGATCTTGACATCGACGCCGTTGATCAGGAATTTATCTTGCAGAAACAGGTCCACGTGTAGACGACCCATCATGTCAACCACTCGACTCCGTTCGATGTTCTCTCGTCGAGCCACGAACCCTGCGTTAGCCGCGGCTCCGTCGACTATCTCGACGGCATCCATGTGAGCGGCCGTGTCCTTGTACCACAGCTGACCCGTCAGCTGCGTGTCCTTGGCATCGGCACCGTAACTCAGCAGCGTCTCGATGAAGGCACGATACGCTTACGTATTGGTCGATTGGGTCACGAGCGTGCCGTTCAGGGAGACGTCGACCTGACCGAACAGCGAATGCAGCCAGTTATTCACCGGTCCCACGGAGTCGGCCAAGTCGAGATCGTCCCCGTTGGCTCACGTCACTTTCACCTGCACGTGTAGCATCGTGTTGGCGAGATCCAGGTAATCGTCTCCCGATCCAGGGATCAGGAATTCTATCGGTCCACCAGAATCCAGAGAGGCCATGAGTTGATGTTCCACCACATGGCTGTCGACGATGCTGGTCTGAGTGGGGGGTACGAGATCGCACGCCAGGGATCTCAAGGTTACGCAGCATGCCCCTACCAGTATCCGTGATGCGTCGTTTGGCTGCTGTTTTTATGTTCTGACCAGATAAGACGTCGTCAGCTATACGAATGCCGGTCTTCAACGCTCCCTTACCCAACGCCACGGCACCTCTCTTGATGAGTGGCATGGCGCTGCACAGCAGACCACCGAACAGACTGCCCAGTCCGTGACCTCGCTGGTATTGTGCACCGGCGAAGTAGGGCAGCGCACCACCCGCTTGACGCGCGTAATAGTCGTTGTATTTCATCGTCAGAACAGTCCGGTCCTACGCCGTCGAAAATGAAGCGTCACCGTCAATCTACCGTACTCGAATGGCACGCGTCGTCCGGTGTCGTTTCTTATATCCACCTCTATGGTCCCGAACTCCTTGCGCAACAGAGGCACGTCGTGAACGTTAGTGAAACGATCGGACACCGTGACCTCCGCGAACCGGGAGGCATCGCAACAACGGCACGAGACTGTCGCCGACGATGCGAGACTCCACGACGTCCGTGTAGACGTAGATAGTGTCGAACCCTTGATTCATGTTCACCGCGGTAGTGGCCTCTTGATGGAAAGAGTACGGGCTATCGATAGTCTTTGGTTTGTCAGGTGGTAAAATAACAATGGCCGATGGCGTGAGACCTAGCTCCGGTGGATAGGCCCGATTTGTTTCCTCTCCTACTCTCGGGTGGGTGTACACGCGTGTATCCCTATCTCTCACTTGACTGGTGACAAGCGACGGGTAGAATCCCCAAATGGTACCCATTGCACTCTGGTACGGCATGCTGAAGTCGGTGCCCGGTGACATGTGCAACGTCATTTTCTGAGTGATGGTACTTTAGCTCATTTTAGCCCGCGTCTTATCCGTCGACATGCGTTTCAGCGCCTTGTTGACATGGTCCAACAATACGTCAGGACTGCGGTAATACCCAGCCTCGATCTTCGTACACGGGGTACGACCCACATGAATGCGCTCGTTGAGGTAGAACCAGGTGCCGTCCTCTCGAACGTTGTACCAAGTATGCGGGTACTGGATTTCTGCCAGTCCGCACTCCCATTCGCCAGACATCGATATGCGTTGAGGCAAGTCCTTGATGTAATGGGCCAAGGTGTTATCGGGGTGCACCTTCATGGAAGCGTTGCTAGGTAGCGTCAGATAGAAATCAGTCGCCATTGCGTCTCAAAGTGGGATTGGGTAGGAGGTAACCCAATGAACTGCTCAACAGAGCCGTCCACAGATTAGATTTATCGTGACCTGTCATCAGGTTGTAAATGCTGATCAGGATGACCGTGTACAAGACGACGATCTGAAACAGAAAAGCTATCTCCAATTTTAGGACACGCGGTACCGAACAGGTGCCAGAGAGTGCTGTCTTTCTCGCTCGATGCAGCGTCAGTACAATCCTCCTGTTCTTCCTGCTCCACCTCCTCGTCTATGATGGTGGTGGTGGTGGTGGTGCAGGTCTGTCGTGTCTTGTGTCATTTCTCGAATGAAGTGTCGCCATACGCGCGGCTAGTCTTTATAGTGGAGTGGACGAGTGCCCCGGCATCGATCCAGCTGTTGAATTTGGAGGGATAGCCTGTCGTCTACCAACCTTACGGCGTTGCAGTACCGCTTCAACGCGGTACACTCTATCGACGGGTACCGACACATTCAGCAGCTCCAGTTCGTAGAAGGTGCCGTCCAGCACTTCGCCGAGATCGTCCCGCAAGCGGTACACGGGAGGATCGGAGGGGTGAACCTCGTGTATCGTGAACATCTCTTCGCTCCAGTTCGTCTCGTAGCTCTTTTCGAACGTGCCTTTGTTCTAGCTGACGCGCACGCGATCCGACATGTGCAACTTGGGCACACCCTTACCGTCGTGACTGTACAGACGTTGCCACACCTTTTCTTGATTCTTTGCATTCACATTTGACGGAGCCATACCGATGCTGCGGTGGTGGGTGTTGTTATACGATCGCACCAAGTCCGGAAGGACGTCGATGTAACGCCACGTCTTCTTTCGTGAAGTATCGCCACATGCACGTCTTCAACGTTCTGTTGAATCTTTCCACGACGCTCGCCTTCTTCTAGGCGTTGTGCGTGGAGAAGTGATGGATGCCGTAATGCTGCGATAGAGCCTGAACGGATTTATTCAGAAATTCTTTGCCTTGATCTGACTGCAACGTCTTTGGCCAGTTGTCGACAAACGTGGCTTGCAGCGCTGCCTCCAACGACACCGCGGACTTGTTCTTCATGGGAACACACCAGGCCACTTTCGAGAAGACGTCGATCACCGTGAGGAGAAAGGTCATACCTTCATTGTCTTTGTTCAACTTCGTCATGTCTACGAGATCGGCCTGCCACTGGTGATGTATACCACCCACGATGACGCGACGTCTCTTGAAATGACGTCTCGCTGGTTTGTGTAAGGTGTAGGCGTCCTGTTCCGACAACCATTCTGCGACGATTTTCTGCGGCATGCACGTGACGCGTCGCAAGGCACCGACTCCGCCATAACTGCCTACCCTCTTTGGATCGAAGTAGACTTCCCTCATGGGTTGTTCTCTCCTCCGCGCCATTAAAAGAGGAGGAGGACCGATGCGTTGACGGGGGCGGTGTCGTTGACTCCGGAGTACGAATGCTGACGAATGACGAGGAGCACGCCGACGTATAGTAGGACACACACTATCGCACCCACAACGCTAGAGGTGGGGCAACAACAGTCTAGTAGCGAAACCATAGTCTGAATAACGCCTGTTGCATAAGAAGTTGGGCTATACCGTGAGCAATCAAGTAAAGTCCACTGCAAAATATCGCAGCGACGACGGAACGGTACACGAGGTCCTGCGGATCGGTTGGCATGACGAACACTGTGCTACGGACATCGCATCGCACCACCTTATAAGGCGTCCCAACCAGCCAATGACGACAAAGCCTTGCGTGATTCGGGGGGTGGGGTGGGCATGGAATGTTCCATTCGACGGCGCTGACGTGCGAGGGGTGTCCAGCGATCTTCGTACACTACCAGCAGCATGCGGAGTAATAGTAGTAGTTGACTGACGAGAGGGAGTGACCGTCGTCGCCTGACGTATGTAGGCTCTCCTGGTGACGTTACCGACCAACGCCATGGGCAGGTTGATGGCACGGAGTTGTCGTGCGAATGGCTGACAACCCGTCGGATCGGTCTTTCTCTTACGCAACAGATCATTAACGATATCCACCACGTTACTTCCGACAACCGGCACGCCCTCGTGTATAAGTTCACCACGAGCGGTCCACGCGATATCTCTCTTACGATGCTCCATCAAACGTCTGGCTTTGGCCTGCATGGTCTTGGGAACGGTGACCAAGACGGTGGCCTCCAGTCCGTTAATAGGAGCTCGTACTGCACCTCCGAACCCGACCCCGGCTCCAACTCCGACCCAGGCCCCGCCATCGACTCTTTCACCGTGACCACGCGTATCGGTTCCTTGACGTGTTTATCGGCCAAGACGTTGTACCGCTGCAACACCTGATTATACAGTGTCACCTTGGTCCCGTCGTCTAGGTCCTTTCTATCGAGGATGGTCTTCATATCGTCATCGAGGGCTTGCACCTTCTTACCTAAGGTATCGGTCGCGGGTGGTGGTGGAGGTGAACGAAGCGTGTCCAACAGTCGCGGGTCCACCAAGGCCATCTTGCATGCGTGTTCCATGTATCTACCTCTTGAGAAGCACCTCTCGGAGCAAGGGTAGAAAGACCGAACTTGCCAACGGTGCTAGGAAAGCTGATAGAAAACCCCCGCTCTGTCCCTCGCCGACCTGCGGTTGCAGCAAGATACGTCTTCTCCTGGCAGCTGGCGTTCGTCTCTGAGCCAACTCGCGTAACTTCGTCCTGTATTTACTCAAACGTCGCCTCTGTAATTCGGTCAATGGAATGTTCTTTTTTAGTATGTTGTAGGCACACTCGGCCAGTGCACACAGCAGATCGGCGTCAGCGTTGGCGATGATGGCCCTTTTCAGTTTGTTGCTCTTGATTCTGTTCAGAGCCTGTATGCACACAATGTGTCTCTTCACCAGGGCAGACATGGTGCGAATGAAGAGACTATCCACGTACTCGGTCGTTTTATACCTTCGGCAAGTACACCTACTGAACACCGTCGTCTGGAAAGATGGCCGTGTGCAGACACATGTCCTCGGGCGTGTCCTGTTTGAGATCGACCAATAGATAACCGTACGGTACCACCGTGGCGTCTTTAAAAGCCTCTTGAACGAACTTGACGAGTCCCGGATACATCTGCCGAGCCAAGTGCGACATCTGCGATGCGTCACGAGGATTCTTGAACACCACCATGTACTGAAAATTCAGACTGATGGTGCGACTCTCTTTGATTTTAGGGAAAAGGTTCTGTACGAGATACAGCACGGACGTGTTCCTGTGGTGACTTTTTTTAGTGAACAAGGTCGTGACCCGTTCGTCCGTTCCTGCCATCAGATCGTCTATGACGATGAGGTTCCTCGTTGTCGATTCGAACATGGCCGCCGTCGGTAACCCTTCCTCGAACCGCACGTGGACCAAGTCCGTCGTTGCGTAAGCCTCTTGCCATTCTCCGTAACACCACATGATTTTTTCGGAATGTGGATCGATCATTGCAGCAGCGTGACGCAACATACGCGTCACAAAAATACTCTTGCCGCACCCGATCAGTCCGGCGACGATGCACGTGAAGGGATGTTTCCATTGTGCATCCATGATCGTGTATGAAACAAGTGCAGCGTGCATCGCCTTATCTACACGTCCACCGGACCCGTGGTCACCCCGTCCTCGTCCACCACGCGTTTGGCGTAAAAGTAGGTGAGGCCCGCCCGTTTCTGCACGTACGTCAACACGGTCGATTTATGCACCCGGAATACACGGTTCTTTCCACTTCCGCTCCGACGGTTGGTGAGCACCTCCATGAACGCATCCTTGTCGATGGTATTGTGACGTTTGCTCAGTCCTTTGGTGCTGTACTTGTCGGTGGATCCGAAACAATAGTACGTCTTGCTACACAACCCCACGAACCCGTCACCGGACCACTCGACTTTGAACAGACCCGGTGTCCTCTTGTCGAACGCTCTGCGCGCCTTACAGCACGCCTCGTCTCCGATCCAAGGTCGATCGGCGAGTCGACAGCGCACGTACTCGTTCCGATGTTCGTCGCAACATTCGGACGGGAGCCATTCGGAGCGATGTTGGAAATAATGATCTCGTAGTGCTGGGGTCACGAGGTCATCGACGGACTCATCGGCAAAGGCCAAATAGGCATTATCTGTATCCATCTCGCAGTATTGGAACAGAGGGCGCTCCACGTATCTGTTGATGAAGTCGCAATAGAACTGCAACATGCGCATCTTGGCGTACTGCAGAACGAAGAATCCCACGTGTACGGGTAGGGTGTACTTGACGGTTTTCTTGTTCATCTCTATCTCGTACGCATCGTCGACGACGATGTCGAGTTGTCAAAACCGTCTATCATTGACCATGAGCGATGCCGCCTTCTCCGTGCATTAGCTGAAGTCGCGATGTCGGTCAACGTTGGTGATGGTCTTTCCGTAGCCCGAGTTCCCCAGCAACTTCATGGTGTCCGCGATGATGTTCTTGTCTCGGTGGACGTCTCCCTCGCGTCGGGCCGTGAACACTGCATCGCCGAACCGCCGAAAACACGGAATAGGATCGTATTCGATGATCTGATAAACGTGCAGCACCTCGAGAACGTGGTCCAGATACCATTGCAGCAGTGGCGTTGCGAGCAGTATCTTATCGCCACGATAACTACCCACGAGCATGCACCTCGGAGTCGACATGATGTTGTGCTCTTCGGCGTATCGGCGCATGAACGGACCGAGATCCTCGCGTATCAGACGGATGTCCTTGAACACGGGCTGCATCTCGGCAAAGTGCTCGCGCAATTCTTCCGGTACCCAAATGTCTCACTCGATCATGCCGAAAACGATTCCTGCACGCACGCCGTTCAGGATCTGTTGTGACGTCATCATCCACCACACGTGTCGACATCTGGGAAATGCAGCATCCAGACACTTTCGTACGGCCGAGGCTCGTCTCATCTCTTTCCACTCGCATTCCCACAGCTCGACGACCTTGACAAAGTGACGTAGGTAGGCGGTGGTCTTTCGGGTCTCGGCGAGCAGTTGTTGACGGCGTTTACCTCTTCTCGAGTGCACGGGCAACCATTGAAGAAACAACCTTGGGACTGATAAGCCGTCTTCGTCTCACTGCACCATCCATCCACAAGTGATGTTTGCCTATTCTCTTCTTTCGTCCGTTGGTCTGATGTCGTATGGGACGTCCCGTGCGTTCGGATTCCCACGTCAACCATTCTGCAGCCATCTGTCCGTACAGCTGCGCCGTTTCGGGGCGGAAGTCATTCTCTGCCCGTCGCCGGGTGCACCATCCCGTAGGCATGTATTGCATGAGCGACCACAGGTACAGCGCGTTCGCTTCGTATCCGACGATCGACCGACACGGACGAGCAGCCTCTCCGTACTCGTTCTGACGTAGCATGGTGACCCCTTTCTCGTGATAGCGGTGAAAAATGATCGAAAGACCGCCGATAATGTTATCTTTGACGAGGTCATGCAGATCTTTATTCTTCTCGTTGAAGATGGTAAAGTAGGTCTTCTCTGGAAGGTCGTTGAACAGGTACAGCAGGGTCAGACTAGGTACGCTGATGCCTTGCTTGAACATGTCTATTCCACGTTGTTGATAGAAGGCAAACTGTCTATCGATTGCCTGAAGACAGGGAACCACGTCCCTGTTGTTGTACCAGACGAGAAAGTCGCGCAACGTCGTCATGCCATTGTCGCACCAGGCCTCCTGACAACTGGCGTAATCCTCGTCTGAAATACCTTCGTTCTTCAGTCGACTGAAGAAGGCCTCTTTCGGTGGAAGAGCGGTGTCGTCGAGCCTCTCCAGACGGTCCATGTACTCGTACGGGAAATGACCTTTCGTCACCTCGCATCCGTACGCTTTCAGATACTTGCCGTAGCTGAACCCAGGGGCTATGTAGTTGGTCATGTCTAGGAATGTCAGCTGATTCGTTGAAAGATACATGAAAGTGTTGTTGCGTTTGATGACGAAAAATTACCCGACGCCATCGTTCTCTTCTTTTTTTCTTTGTCCTCTTGTTCCCTCTCTTCTTCTTCTTCATCTTCCTCTTCGTGTTCCTCTGTCTTTGAAGTCGACAGGAAGTACGGTATGAGGAACTGTTTGATTGCATTGAGATCATACGTACCCGAATTGAACCCGATGACAGGTAACTGATGCATCCATCCATACAGTTGTCCCATCAGCGTTTTCTATGGATTGGTTGCCGGTAGGGATTCCTTGTCGGTGGCTGACCGTGCAGTCTCCTCCTGTTCGTCCCAGTTCGTCAGCGCTTCTGCGAGTTGTACCAACGCATACTCGTATGAGTCTTTGACCTTGTCGTACGCGGCGTCACTCATCGATCGCAGGATATCCATCATGGCGCTCACCAACTTGTTGGTGTCTCCATCCGTGACGAGACATTTCACTTGCTTGTGTCCGGGTACGTTGGATGCCACGTTGACGCTCAGCGGGACGTGACTCGCAACCCAGTGAACCTTGTCACTGTCCGACGGAAGTTGTTCGGTGTCGAACCAACACTCAAAGTCAAAGGTGGCTCGGTACGGATAGTACCGCAACGATTCTGCCACTCGGATGTTCTCGTCGTCCAGCCGTTCGAACACCGATGGAGTCGAATGGTATACGCCACCAGGATAGACTCGATGCACACCCCCTGTACACGTGCTCTCGTGGTTGCGTAGCTTCCATGCGTCTTTCCACAACGAGTCACCGCACTTCCGACATCTATACGAGTGACAGTACATGCGTACATCCTGGATAAAGGTAAAATGTGTCTCGTGAAGATTGAGGTAGAATGTGTCAGGGTACTTACATACCGATCGACGGACGAGTTCGGCAGTTGACTTTCCATCCTCTCCATCCGGTTTTACGAGACTGTACACGCACACGTTCGTTTGGAACGTGGTCTCTACACGATAGAGGTCCTCCATCGTGACCCCGGCAAATTCTTCCATGGGTACGCCGTCTTGGTCGTAAGCCTCGTACAGCGTCTTCACCGCTGGTTCCAATCGCTTTCGATCACATCCCCGATGCAGGGCCAGACACCGGAAGAGACACAGGTTGTCATTGTACCTCTTGGTATTGTTGGGTTCCTTTTCCAATCCGATGACGGCTTTGTTCTTCTTGATGTAGACTGGAAGGGAGATCATTCCTATACATCCTATCGGGTGATCGATGATGCGGTTGACGAAAAATGTGACATTGGTCATGAGTTCGCACACCCACGCAGAATCCGGTCTTTGATTGATGGCCCATTGCAAGACGTCGGTTTCTCGGATGCGTTCGAGAAAGTCATCAAAGTCCTTGCTGTTGGTGATGAGACTGGGCTAGTCCAGGTAGCGTCCACAGCAGTTGCACGAGGAATGGTAGTACTTGTATCGACACGTATTCTTGTTCCTCAGAATGAACACGTAACTGAGGTTTATCTTGAAGGCGTTGTTCTGTTCCTGGAACATGCTCTTCAAAGGCATCTCTAGAACGGTCGTGTCGAGCATCGTTAATCTGTAATCGTACCTGCACTGGAGGGGTCCTCTCGTTACACGTGTCCGTACGGTCGACCAGTGCGCTCGAACGACATCTAGCAGTTCCGTTGACAGGTTGTCGGCGAAGGGGAGTCGAGCAGGTGGGTCGATGGGGTCTTCGTGGGTAACGATGGTGGGGTGTGTTATCTTCCCTGTTTGATCTCTTCGTTGATGGTGGCTCCTTGACGTCGGTACACGTTGTTCGTGCGTGTCTGTTCAGGGTGCCACGACTAACGAAATTCTTTCCACATTTCGTATAAGTGTAGACTGTGGTCTTTTTTCTACTACTGCTACTACTAAGACGACATACGGACCTTACGTGATGTTGTAGATCCTCCCATCTCCCAAACGTTGCATCGCATTTACACGAATATTTCGTTCTCTTTGCGTGGTCGCTATTTGGCACCGCTGCTGGTTGCGCCACCGAATACGAGTGTTCATTCACCGACGGTGTCGAATGACTCTCTACGTGCCGTCGTAGCTCTGCATATGTGTCGAGTG
Source organism: Lamellibrachia satsuma (assembly GCA_033239005.1). Classification (NCBI taxonomy): domain Eukaryota; kingdom Metazoa; phylum Annelida; class Polychaeta; order Sabellida; family Siboglinidae; genus Lamellibrachia; species Lamellibrachia satsuma. The sequence continues at coordinate 3,411,925 of BSQZ01000032.1, forward strand.
CCAGTCCGCAGTGACGACATAGATGACGTTTCATGGTGCTATACGCGGCTACAACTGAGAGAGAGAGAGAGCGGCCCTTAGTACATCTATATAGTGCGTGTGGTGGTGGTGGTGGTGGTGAATGGTGTATTAACTAAGGTGTGTTCCTATGCTAATGGCTACTGTGTCCATTATCGAAGGCTACGGGTTCTCTTTCAACTATGTAGGATGTGGGAACACCACCGACAACACGTATCAATAATTGTATGACTTTTTATTAATTATACTGTTGTATGTCACATATATATATATATATATATATATATATATATATATATATATGTATATATATATATATATATATATATATATATATACATATATATATATATATATATATATATATATATATATATATATATATATATATATATATATACATACATATATATATACATATACACGGATAAACTTATATAAATACTATGATGACATGATGGTTTGTGGGATTGTTACATCCTCGACAGTGACCACTAGCTTACGATCGGTTATTGACACGCCAGTTGCTAGTATAATGGTTATTAACTTGTGGGCTGTTACACCGCGACAGAGGTTACGTACAATGATGATGATGATGTTCTATCTATATAAGTTGTTATGTATATATATATATATATATATATATATATATATATATATATATATATATATATATATATATATATATATATATATATATATATATATATATATATATATATTTATATATAGAAATGATTCCATGTCATGCAATAAGAGAGATATAAGTTGTTATGTATATATATATATATATATATATATATATATTTAGAAATGACTCTATGTCATACAATAAGAGAGACTAAATTACATATATGTCATACAATAAGAGAGACTACATAACATACAGTTCTACAGCTTACAATACACTACTGTGGTTAATATGACTTTCCGTTACAACGGTGGTTCTTAATAGTCGTGTGTTTCTAGCATATGATAATTATCTTCACTAATCCTCGCACTGCGCGTCTCCGCACTTCTGACGGTAGTACGGGCGCTTCGTCATACCCTTCCTCCTCCTACTCCTACATAAAAGAAATAGTACTAATGTACATGGTGTGTCGATATCATGTACTCTATTATTATCTCCACTAATTCCCGACATGCACGCCTTCGCGCTTCTGCCGGTAGCACAGGCGCTTCACCCTAAAGCAAAACTATACTAAGTTCAACTACTCATACTAATATTCCTCTACAGTGGTTATAATGTTCAACTAACTAACTACTCAATGTTCAACTACTAACTACTACTAACGTTCAACTACTAACTACGGCAGACGGCGGATGTTGATACGAGCATACGACTTCATTAGTTCATGCCATTGCGGCGACAGTATAGTTGCCGTGATGGATTCGCATATGTTCGTCGTCACCTCTTCTAATGTTTGGGATGATGTTCGCCACTCGTTCGTTATTATGCGTGACACCGACTCTTCAATCATGATCTTACATATCTCTGTGTTCATGTGGCTTGCATGGGCGTGGCTTGTGGAGGGCTCCGGTCTCTCCTCCCTTGTAGAGGACTCCGGTTCGTTGGCGGGTCGGTCCGGTATCCTAACGGAACCCCCGTCCGGCGTCAGTACGACGGTTGAGTCGGGAAATACGTATAACGTCGGAGGTGTCGTCTCCTACTCCTTCTCCTCCTCCCCTTCATCGTCTGTGTCAGTGGAGGTGACGCGGGACTAAACTCGAACTCATCATCTTTATCACCATCATCATCATCGTACATATCCCACGGTATCTCCTGCGCTGCTGGTGGTGACTCGCAGGAGTCATGGGATGATGATGCTGATGTGGAATCGCCTCGATGTTTCTTCACCTCCTCCTCCTCCTCCTCCTCCTCCTCCTCCTCCTCATTCATCTCCGATACCTATCGTTTGTAAGCCTTCCGCTGCTGCGTCAGACCATTCTATTGAACAGAAATACCAGTTACATTACTAGTTATGATCAAACATATATATATATATATATATATATATATATATATATATATATATATATATATATATATATATATATATATATATATATATATATATATATATATATATATTTGCACATAGTTCTCACTAATCATCCGTATTGCCCTGTATGTCTGTGTATTGTTCGGCTAGACTCTTTCTAACCAACTCTGTCACATCGTGTCGCCACTGCATGTTCGCACACGTTGCGGTGACCTCTCTCGATAGCCACCGCAAGACATGCATGACCAAGCTGGACGATCGTACCTAACGCTCCTTTTCGTTCGTTAAATTCATTATGCGGTTCATCTCGTCACAGGCATACTGGACACTGGCAACCTCTAGCGCTTTATAAAAATTATTTTCGTTCGTCATGGCTTCGGATCGATCACGTATCCTATCTAGACCACTCACCGTAGCCTCCATCTCGGGCTGTGATGTATCCTCCCCCTCGTCATCTGTTATTATAATGAGTGGTGGCGGTGAACAACTTTCCACCGAGGAGGAGAATAGTATTTCAGAACTATTATTACGTAACCATTCCATTACCTTCTCTTTTCCATCCCCGATGTCACTGCTTGTAGCAGCGGCGGCGGCGGTGGTGTCATCCTGTCAACAGAATTACACGGTCACTACTTCCAGTTCTGACACGGTGTAATTGACATACTGCCCAGCTACGCGTTTCCTAATGGTCACCATGACACGGGCCCCCCGCAACATCTCCATTGCCGCATACCGCTCGGCGTCTGACGTCATGCTCATGTAGGCATTACCCATAAATCCCAATACCTGAACTGCCTTTTCATTAAACAACGTTGCCCAACTTTCACTTCCAATCGTATCCTGTAGGAGGATACGCAGAGCGAACTTGTACACTGGACCACGTTGCCATCGATGAATTGGACACACATACCCATTGTTTTCCGGATTCACACGTTTGTTACACTGCTGACACGATGGATAGATGATATATTTCTGTTGCACTGCACATTGTACTATAGTTAACGGACGTTTACATCTATAATTTCCGTTACTTACTTCATTCTCTAGACGCGTAGCAGTCATCTCCTTGTCGGCAAACTGCTGCGAGGCTATTCTTTCTGATAATGCTGATGCTGCTTGAGATCTGATGCTTTGCGGTCGGAGAGCTTTTGTGTGAATAGTTAACTCTGCGCTCGGTTTATATAGGCCTCCTACTGCGTGTGGCGCGCAATCTTATCTCTACCGTTGGCCGCGCGTGTGATGTCGCTTTTGTGCGCCGGGTGTCTGGCAGTGCTTTGTACTTTGTCCACCGGTCTTGTGATCGACTCGCGTTACGTCTGGTCATCGTTTCACTGTGGGGGGATTCTGATGCATTCGAATGAATTCGCGTACTCGCCTAAGTATCTGTCCTAGCATGTTCTGACCGGCTTGACCACTGTAGGTCAGTGCACTCCAGTATCCTTCCCGACTCTTTACCCATTCCTTCAATTCAGCTTCCCGTGTGTCTAACAGTCGTTTACCTAAGGTTGGATCGCGAAATTTAACAGCGACTAACGCATACATTACAGAATATCTCTGTTTGTTCCATTCTGCGCGTAAATGCACCTTCTCTCGAATGCTCTTGCTGAGGTATTTCGCCTGTAGACCAGTGCGTGTGGCTAGCATTTTTTCTGCTGTATGCAAATAACCATGGTGCATATATTTACGCCACTGGTACGCGCTTTCAACAGTATTAAATTCTCTATTCCACACATGTATCCTGCTCACGTAGAAATTGGACAGATAACTGTTACGGCCTCTGAAGTGTATAGGACGATTCATACTGCCTTTATGACGTTAAAATGTACATTTACTGTATTAAATACACGCCGTTCTAGAGCTGTGTCAGTACTCATAACCCCCACTTTTTCCTCCGTGATGGATGCCCGGCGTCGGTTAGCTGACAGTTGCCGGCTTATCAGTTTTCTGATTACTATGGTATTGTTCCGAGGGTTCCGACCGCTGTCTGGCTTATTTCTAGCATGCTATATAAGTCGGCTGAGATCATCGTGTCGTCATCACAACCGCCATTATTGCGTTCGTAACAATTCACGTCGATCATGCCTGCAGAACTTAGAGCCCTCTTTACAGATGCGTTGGCCGTTCTCCAAGTAGTCGGGAACGCAATGTTTGGACTGATGGATCGTGTGTGAGTATATATGTATAATACTTTACATAGCTCTCCATTTTTAATAAAAGTTCACTTTAACTACTGTTCTATCGTTCCCGTGTATACATGTCTCGCTGAGTGCTCGTCGGGTGCAAGTTCCATATGCAGTGGCTTGCCTAGCGATAACAAATACCAGTCGATCGGTTTCGCTTTCCATCTCTCTCGTTGCTTGGTCACGTCTGATATATATATATATATATATATATATATATATATATATATATATATATATATATATATATATATATATATATATATATGACTATACTATGCATATAAATCTGGTTTTGTCGTTTCCTTGCAGTGTCCATAGACGTAACTGGCCAATCGTTATGGCAGAACTATAACTGGTGACTCTACAGCGCCGGGCCAGACGGGCTACCGTCGCGTTTCGTGACGAACTATATACTAATGATTCATTACCATCATTCATGGAGCATGCTAGTCGCTGGCGCCACGTTCTCGCCGGACTACAACACTGCACCTTCGGCTATCGATGCAATGACACCCAACCAGAATCCTGGGACGCCGAATGTAATACCGCAGCAGCTTTCCTCGACCATCGGAAGGTCTGGTTGGGTGTTATGCAAGAGCTGCAGCGTTACGTCGTCACACCGTCACACGATCCCGTATCCGCGTTACAGCGTAGACGCCGACGCACGCTGGCTCCGCTCCGACTCAACATTCGACGAAATATGACGTCACGTCACGTTCGCCGAAGTCTTTTGACGGCGTTCAATAATGCTCTATGAATTTATCCACACGCACATATTAATGTAAAACTTCTATACTTATAATGTTTATAATTTTATATATATACTTCTAATGTTTTAATATATATATATATATATATATATATATATATATATATATATATATATATATATATATATATATATATATATATTCCCATTGTAACTGTACTTCGTTTTTCATATATATTAAATTTTTGCTGATATTCCCGTCTTGTATTGCGTTCTTGTTCCAACTGCGTGTGTCCATATTACACAAATAGTCAATTTTCACCCTGCTACAATTTCTTTACTGAACGGTGAGATTTCCATCATCCAACGGATAAAATGTAGCCGTGCATGTCGGCTACATAATACATATAACATCATCGCATTATATTTAAAAGTTTCATATATATTAAATTTTGCTTGAGCTGATATTCTATATATATATATATATATATATATATATATATATTCCCGTCTGGTATTGAGTTCTCGTTCCCATTGCGTGTGTGTTCATATTATACACATAGTAAATGTTCACCCTGCTACAATTTCTTTACTGAACGGTCAGATTTCCATAATCCAACGGATAAAATGTTGCCATGCATGTCGGCTAAATAATAAATATTACATCATCGCATTATATTTAAAAGTTTTCATTTTATGACGTCTTATGTCCACTGCATATATACTGGCTATAACATGCCTCAGTCCCACGTCAATAGTGCACTTGCAACATTGTTGCGGTTTTTTCACTCATTAGCTCGGCTCCGTTGCTACATTGTTCCGATTGGCATCCTTTGAGCTCGCACTATGGCTCACAGCTGGATAAACGCTTGGGCTTACAGTGAACTCCAGTCGTTAGGGCGTCCAGTTAGTATTAGCACTCCACTCGGACTGGTCACTCCGTCAAGGTCAGGGTCAGGTGTTGTGGTGGGGGTGGGGTGGGGTGGGGTGGGTGATGTATTATTAAGGTGTATATTGTGTGTTCCTATGTCCACTATCGATGGCTACTGGTTATCTTTCGGTACTCCTACAGCCGCTAGGGGGCGCTGCGCACGGTTTGTGGTGTTCCTACTACCGTCAGGGGCGCTCTGATTGGCTGCGCGCGCAACTGGAAGTCGTTCATGCACATGGGTGCCGGAATTAAGCCTTCAGAAACTTCCACTAACTACTCAAGTCTCTTAGCAATGTCATTTTGTAGAGAATGGTCAAGGCGGCTACTAATCAATGCCGTTGATAGTGTTTTAGCAGTAGATATAGATATATGACGCCGAATTCGACGGATTCAATAGTGTAATTGTATATGGACATTTTGTCACCATTCAGTTTGTAAAAATGTGTTGAAATATCAAAGGATACAATAGTGTAAAATGTGAAACATTTTGTTTGTGGAGCTGGACATTGTTTCATGTGGGGCACCTTCTGCCTGTCTTAATATCTGCATTTATTTCCACCCCATCAAAACCAGAATGTGCTGACTAAGTATAAGCTAAATATGTAAAAATGTTGTTGTAGTGTGTTGAATAATTGTAATATTGTAAAGGTGTAAAGACAATCCTGGTTCTCCTAACTGTGGTATTGTTACTTTGTGCTGTATTCCATTTTACATATTGTGTATACAATGTGAACTTATCTCAACACAAACAACTGGAATAATGGTAGTTATTAGTGTATTTGAATATAATGTTTATGCCTACCCTATGTATGGAGCATACTCGATTAGTGATATGATCTTGAAGTGTTGTACATTAATGCTAAACAATTACGTGAATTACGGAAACCTGATAAATTTCTGGAACATAGAAGCGTAATGGTGCAAGCTCAGGAACTAGTGCTGCTAGACAAAGACAACCTCATAAAAACCTCGGGTATACTGTTGAAAACCATGGTATAATAATATATAAAATATTTCTATTGCGCTAAAATCATCGGGAGACCCAAGCTCGGCAGCACAGCAAAACAAAAGGGGCTAAGCAGTTCGTATTCGATAAGCAGTTGTAAACAGTTAGATTGGGACGCTTGGGAGCTATGGAGGATCAGCGAACTTAAAAAGTTGGTTTTTTAGTTAACTGCTAGATATTTCTGTTATATTTCCTACATACTTTGCACTAAGGGGGAGTGCGTTCCACAGAGTCGACGCAGTAACTGAAAAGTTCTAGTTCCGACATTTGTCTTAACACTTGTAACAAAATGTAGATTAGAATTAGATGATAGAAGCTGTCTAGGCTGTCTTGCATGAGTGAGTACTGAAAGTAAATATGCTGATTGTTTGGATGAAAGTACTAGAAAGGTAATTGTGCTGATCATAAAAATAATGCGATATCGGACAGGGAGCCAACGCAATGATTTAAGAAGTGGTACTGAGTGAGAGAAACGAGGAGACCGGGTAAATACCCTTGCCAAGCAATGTTGCATCGTTGAAGTCACAAGATGTCCAGTAGAGCAATATTGTGGTTTATATCTCATGTGTACCTTTGGAAATCTCAGCACATTGCAACAAAGGTTTATGCGTGGCATATGTTAAGCCAACTGCAAAACGTTCTTATATTAGTGCTGACCACCAAAATTTATATTAGTGTACGTTTGTTGTTTGATCTGATGTGCAGCTTCTTATTGGCAGGATATATAAATAAATGTAATAATAAATAAATAAACATCAATTGTTGAATTTTCACCGGTACTGATAAGGGCAGACATGGTGTTTCTTATAATTAAATTGCTGTCGAAAACAATGGCATAGTGGTTTATATTCTATGTGTACTTTTGCAACCTAAGCAAAACATGTTAAGTCAAACGAGAATATTGATGCAAAACGTTCGTATATTAGTTTTTAATTTCTACATATACTGAATAGTATCGGTGGTTGTAGGGCAATAAAGAATAAACAACGCGACGCGACGCATTTAATGACATTTTTCATTAAGTGTTTTGTTTGTGCTTATGAATGTATTAATTTATTATTAATATGTTTCGTTGTAATAGCTGTGCTAGAAATAGACAATATTAGCTGTTGGTCGTATAAAATAAACCATCGGTTATTTATTTTCATGAATGAACATGCGGCATAGTTTTGAAATCGTACATACTGGTCAGCCAAACCCTTATTGACGTTGATCAGTGCACTACACGATCTCTTAATGCACTATTTAGAACCGGTTTACTGTGTGTGGTTATCCTACAATAACGCTCAACAGTTTGTTTGCAGTGTTGTTACTTCGCTAGACTGTTGTAGTCGTTGTGCCGACCACCCAAGTTGATATTAGTGTACGTTCGTTGTGTGAGCTCGTCTGTCGTTTCTCAATGGCAGGATGTAATAATCAATAAATAAAAATTGTGTTCATCCGAGAAACGTCCGTATCGTTCTCTTTTCTATTGCACGTTGTTAAAGCGAACATTTTAACGGTACTGATACGGAACTACATGGTGCTTCGAGTAATTAAATTGCGCAATCCCATAATTTTTTTCGCCTCAACGTAACCTATATTAACAATTGATGCTTGAATCTTTATTTCTGTCTTCAATTTATCGTCAAAAATTGTATAAAACGGGAAGTTGGGAGACCAATAAATCACCCAGTGAAAAACTTTATATTTCTACCATGAAACACACGCGCGCGCACTCACACAACTGCAAACACACATCAAATCAAAAATCAAATCAAATCAAATCAATTCTTTATTTCCAAAAAAATAAAAATATAAATTTACAACATATACACATCAAATGTCTGTAATTCTAAAGGAAAGGGAGAAAGTAGAAGTGTATTACTTATTAAACACTTTCCCCCAATATCAAAGTAACATGTACATATTAATAGTAAACATACATTTATTGTTAGTAAATAACGAATAACAAAAGCACATTTACACATGTATACTATATCTATTTTTTACCGGATAGCAATTTATTGAAGTAATTTTTAGTCTTCAAAGAAATACATTTTATATCGTTTTTTTTTAAGAATTATGGATAGCAAATGAAGTTCTTATTGACTCATCTAAAGAATTCCAGAGCTTGGCACCGTACACAGATGTATACTTAACTTTTTAAAGTTGTTTATGCATACACATGTTTTAATTTACTACTTTGGCGTGTTACATGCAATGCGGTATATTTTACATTGAAGAATTGTAGAAGGTTACTAGGCAACAATTCATTGTAGGCTTTAAACATTATCATAAAAATTCTTAATTCTAATAAATCAAAGAGCTGAAGAATGCCTAGATCATGAAGTAGTTTATTAGAACGACATAATGAATACTCATTACAAATGAGTTTGACTACCTTTTTTGTAATATATAAACACCATTAATATATGTTTTATACGTATTGCCACATACTTCGCAGCAGTGTGATATATACGGTAGACATAGTGAAGGCATAATATAAAAAGCGATTTTTTTGTCAAGTAAGTATTTCGCCCTATATATAACTGCAATAGTTTTTAGATAATTTAGATTTGATCTGGAATTGTATTGTCGAATTTTATGTAAATATTTGTTTGTTTTAGCTACGTTTAAGGATAATATATTTACTGAAAACCAGATATGTAACTTTCGTAGTTCAGTAGTGATAATTTTGCTGAGCTGGGTTTGATCTTTCTTGGAGCAAAATATCCTAAGTGTATCTGATACACTAACAACAAGAAACACTCGACCGAACACCGAAGGAGATCTCTGCGTACAAAATAGGACCAATATCTTCACGAATAAGAGTTACTGATGCAAAGATCAGGAGCATTCTCAGCCCAGCACTATAGGGTTGTAACTACATACATGCTTTTAGAACACGTTAACTGAAAACTATATTTGACTAACTCAGCATATATATATTCCAAATTACATTTCCACCATAAACATTTCCACCATAAATCTTCGGTGGTTTCTTGTCCTGATAATGACTTTTGCGCGTTCCTATTCATGATTTTGTTTAGTGACCCTCTTTCTTGCGCCTCTGAGCTGAGTTTCCTGGGGATATAGGTGCAACAGAAGTTATATATTAAACTCGTAGAAGTTTGAACTGGACTATTTTAATTAATTTATTGATATAATGTATTTTACACATATAATTTCTTAAATCACTCAACTAATTATCTTATTAAACTTATTTCAATACTTTGTTTTATCTACTTTTGCTGTGTTTTAAAATACACTCTCATTTGTAATTATATAATCTTAAGCGGTACTGTATTTATACATATTTATGTTTTAAACTGACAACCCTTAAGTAGATTTTTTGTGAATACAATTTGTTTATTATTCATTGGCTTCCCTTGTGACACAACACCCTGAATCAACATTATGTGCAAAATACACCAGAGCAACACATTGAGTGGCGTGATTAGTTATCACTTCAGCGATGACGCTATTTATATATATCCGTGCATTTTACATCCGAAAAGCATACGTTTCCAACATATGACCAATACACTGCTAGACGAGGCAGCATGTTAGATTAACTTATTTTATAAATGTGTGAGTATGTGTGTGCGTGCGTGTGTTGTGTCACCACTGCTGTCATCAAAACGATATATGTCAGTGTCGTCACCTTCGACACTGACATATATGCCAGATGGCACTGTTCCATCAGTGCCATCTGGTGGTCATTCATTGACTGCACCACCTAGCAGGCATTGCCTTTGTCAATTTGGCACTGGTCAGTATTAGACTGAGCGGTCAAGGATCTTAACCAGACGCACAGGATCAAACAGACCAGGAACACCGGGCTCGATGTACTTCTCGACATTTCCTCAAATGTGTCAGATACTGCAAACATGTGTGTACATAACAAAATTATATACTTTACAATGTGTGTGCTGTCTAATTTGCATGTTTTGTGCATTATACATTTGTCTAAAAAATTAGTTGCCTAGTATAACAACGCATATGTTAAGACAGGGAAATATTTTCACCAATGGAAACATAAATTGTGATCCATCTCATAATATAATAGGCGGGCCATTTACTGGCTCATGCAGTGTATTTAAATGTTACAACAATTTTTTTTTACATAAAAACAACATTTGGCTGAGAAACGTAAAGAAAAGACAATATTAAAAAAAGTGAACAGCTGCAGATTCTCATGATTATATAGAGGTCTTCAGGTCAAGGGTCGTTTTGAGTCATCAGCCAAACATGCTGTGGGAGACGATTGCTACAACGGGCGATACCTGTTGCGATAAATTTGGGCCAGGCAATATTTTGGTTGCCAAAACTGACTCCCATGACCGATATTTTTCAAACCAATTTTAGTGTGACAGACCAATCATGCAGAGACGAGTCGTAGATGACAGCACGATATTTGAAATATGCAACCAGAGCAGAGTATCTGTCATACAGGATTCAGCTAACATTATTACGCAGTGGTCTAGCGATAATGATATGCGCATTTACACGAGAAATGCAAAATAATTGGTCATATGTTTCTGTAAAGATAGAATATATGTTAAATCTCTGCCGTATATAAATATAAACGGGACTGATATTGAAAGAGTTACTCAAGCAAACGTTCTCGGTGTAATTATATCATCTGATTTAAGTTGGAATGCACATGTAGATGAAATAGTTGCAAAGGCAGGGAAAATGGTGTACATGATCTATCAACTGAAACGGGCTGGAATCAATCAAATCGATTTGGTTAGAATTTATGTATATGTGATCAGTAGTTGAATATGCTTGTCCGGTATGGCACACGAACTTGCCTAAATATTTGATAGATAGATAATCCAAAAACGGTGTCTCAAAACTATATTTCCTGGTGTTACATATGAAGATATTCTGCAGATGGTAAACATACCAACGCTACACGACAGGCGCAATGCGATATGTAAAGCGTATTTCGGTAGAATGAGGCGTGGTGACCACACACTGAATAAGCTACTACCGGACACTCCAACGGTTTCATATGCTCTAAGATCATTTAACGAGCTACCCGTTCCAATGGCTAACACAAATCGCTACAAAAACTCGTTAATACCATGGTGTCTGGTACACTGTCAAAACACTTCAATGGTTTATCAGGTATGTTTTATCATACAATTGTAATATCTAAAGTAATTTATTTATTTTCGTTTTAATGTAATTTAATTGTGTTGAATAGGATTAACTGTATTAATGTAACTATAGTGATCAGAAATCAGTTTTAATATAAAATGCCTCCTACTGAGTGGGTCGATTTCAATTCTCGTTTTAGTGAATGTATATAAGTGTAATTTTAATTTAATTGTATTACTGTTATTACGTACAATATTTGCAATAATTATTTTAACGTAATTTCCGGTGCTTTATAACAGAACTATACATGCATGGGTGGCTTTGTGTATTTTATCGTGACTGTATGTACAATCCAACTAAAAAGTTGCCAATAATAAACTGATTCTGATTCTGATTCTGTGTGACAGTGGAGGCAGCCAAGGAGTCAACCACGACAATCGCCCAGCTGCAACAGGAGAACACCGACCCAGAAGTATGCAATGCATTCTTTGACAGTGCTGTAGAACTAGCAGAAAGATTTGAGATTGATTCGAACAAGCCTCGCAATGCCAGTATACAGATGCACCATGGGAATTTACATGCACAACCAGTATTGGACGAAAGCATTGCACATGCCGGCCGTGGATCACTTACTGCAGGAAATGGACACGTCTATTAGTTGCTCAGGTTCGCTATGTGGCCAATACCTCAAAATCAAAGCACATTAAAACTAAGTCATATATGATATACTGGAGGTTCACGTCCACCCTTTGCCAGGGATCAGGGTCAAGTAGGGGGTCACGGTTTTTCGTCTTGACCAGACAGGCATCCTTTTTATGTTTTATTTCGACTTCAAAATGCACCAGATTGCAAATTATTACAGTTTTGCTTAAATAAAATGGACAAACAGACCCCTTTAGACGTGTTATTGACCCAATGAAATTGCATATGCCACCAGTTGAACGATTTTCCTCAAAACGGCAACTATCTGCTCTACTAACTGCCTAATTAGTTGTACGTCATAGTGGCAAGGGGCAATGATACATCCCAGTGATTCAGATCATTTGTATATCAGGCCGATAATGTATTCCCCCGCAATGCAGCTGCATCTGGTATCTCTGTCAAACAATTCGTTTTTTCGTTTTTTAGATACTGC
>BSQZ01000032.1:3430000-3450000 GCA_033239005.1 Lamellibrachia satsuma
ATTATTATTATTAAACAATACTGACGCGCGATACCACGAACATTTGAACTGGACTAACTTAGTTAACTGATTGATATCATGTATTTTACACGTATAATTCTTAAATCGCTAAACTAATTATCTTACTTATTTCAGTACTTTTTTTATCTCCCTTTGCTGCATTTTAAATGTAATTATCTTAAGTGATACTATATTTACCTGCGTATTTATATTTTAAACTGACATCGCTTATGAAGATCTAATGTATATTTTATAACGTTGTTAGTCTCACAGAAGTCAGGGGGATTTCGAAAAGTACTGTTTTTAAAGGATGAATTGGCACAAAACGACTCTAGTGTCGGGTGATAATTTATGAAGCCGACATCCAGTTCAACATTTCCTAACATGTTATGATGAAATGTTATGACGTTTTAGCGTGAATAAAATTGTTATTATTATTAATTGGCTTGCCTTTAAATACATGTTTCACGACAACACCATGAATCAATATTATGTGTAAAATACACCGGAGCAATATGTTGTGTTGCGTGATTAGCTATACATTCAGCGATGACCCTATTTATATATTAGAACAATTTACATTTTCAACATGACTGCCAGACGAGGCAGCATGTTGGATTAACTTATTTTATAAGTGTTTGTGCACGCGCGTGCGTGCGTGCGTGCGTGCGTGCATGTGGATGGGTTGTATCATCACTAACGTCATCAAAACTATATCGGTAAGTGTCCATCATTGAAATCATCCGCTCCATGAGCACCACCTGGAGGGCATTGTCTTCGTGACATTGGCACTGGTCATTAGTAGACTGAGCGGTCAAAGGACTTAGCCAGACGCACAGCGTCAGACAGACCAGGAACACGAGGCTCGATGTACTTTTCGACATTTCCTCAGACAAATGTGTGAGATGCTGCAAACACGTGTATTCATTATAATATATGTATATACATTACAATTAAATATGTGAGCTGCATAATTTGCAAGTTTCGTGCATTATACATTAGTTTAAAACGGTATTCCGTTCGCACTGGGCTGTTTCGTTCACTAATAAATAATTTGCGTAAAATGACATTGCCTTGTTTTATACACAGTATATGCAATAGCCGTGCAAGGTTTGAAACATATGAAGTAGTCAACTGGGTTTGCTATCGCGTGCGCACCCGTTCACGCATACGTGAACAGATTCATACACGCATGAATATTATTTCACTTATGTTGATTTGAATGATCACACTTGCTGTATTTATTTACAACTTTGCGTTTGTGTTTTCAGAACACGTAAATGTTAATCAAAAACCCACACCCTCTACCCTTTCACTGTTCTCATAATGTGATAAATCCGTAAGCATGATAACTGCACGCTTTAACCATGATATGTGGTCGTCAGATTAGGTTTCGTGTGTTCGTTAAATCCTACAATCTCGTTTACGAGAATAATATCACGAAGATGCTCCCTGTATTAAATAGTTGTCGCCCAAGCAAGCCGGATTCTACAGTCGTACACATGGGATCATTCACGCTACTGGTTGAAACTGTTGGTTATGTTCTAATATGACAAAGTCCTGACCCACCGTGTGGAGCCATTTTTTTAAGAATTTAAGAATTGCATGAATCATACATGCATAGACAACAAGCGGAACAGTTGGTAAAATGAAAGAATGAGGGACTACTTTTGATACTGAAATGTCATTACGATTACCTGATTTTACTCTAAACGCCAGCTTAAAACATTAATTATTCAATGTAGAACTTCGTGGCCAAAAACAGAGCCGCATTTCTGTTGCGTCACATCCTACGCGCATATTGACGGGAAACGCTCGGAATGCTCCAATTTTAATGAATTCGATAATAAAACTGCGATTATTTGCAATAATTATGGTGCTCTTTTTTGTGTTTTGGGGTCTTAAGCATAATTTCATATACCGCCCACACATCGCAGGATCATTTTGAATCGAAGTAGTAGCCGAGAAACTTTATTGGGGGGACGGGGCAGAAAGTGAGAGGTGGGAGGTTGGTCCTAGAAATGGTGGGAGGTTGACCTCAAAATTAGGTTAGAGGTGAAGTGAGATGTGGGAGATGTTAACACACATTATATAAATAACGTTATAATTTATTTAAACAGCATTACTATATAGCCCGCGGCAGCAGTTGCATCGGGCCACGGGTGTCCAAAATTATTATTCGTCGTTCATCTTATAGACTAGTCAATCATATGACGCCACTGTCATCTGTATCAAATTGCATCTTTCGCATAGCCTCGATAAATAAGGCTCTGAGAGTGGAAACCGGATACTTGCCCAGAATCTAAGTAAACATCCGGGACTTTCATTCTAACTCATCAGTTATTAGTATCATTTCATACATTTCAGACGAAGCGATTCTAAACTTTCATTGAAACAATTGACACAATGAAATAAAGCGAAATTAACATTTAACACTGCGTGGGTTCAGTATAATATTATAACCGGTTTTCTTGTGTCGGCGCCATTTGCGAGGAGTGGAAGCTCGTCTCGCAGCAATCGGTCTACGACCGACGGCGTCTACTGACTGTCCGTCAACTGAAGGTCCGTTCACGAATTAGGTACACAATTGGTTGTGCAACACCGCGTCGCACGTGTGCAGCTAAGTGCAGCTAAGTTATGTGAGCGTTCACACGAACAACGTGTCTAGACATTGTAGGTGCGACCTATTTATAAATACACCTGCACTCAGTCGCGGCGAGGTGATCCAGATATTCGCGTTGATATCGGATAAGGGCGGACTATATATAACACAATGAATGAAACAAGTTATCTACAGGTATGTTTAAAACAACGTTGACAAATATCCCAGGAGTACACACATATGAACAAAAGGTTGGACTCTCGATAATGTCTCCCTTGTCTATTTGCCAAATGGAGCTTACCGCTTTGGATGGCAATTTTGTTCAGTATTGATATGGTGCAGCCAATACAAGAGGTAGGTCAGTAGTCACGCTTGAATGATTCCACACTCCTGGCAAACATAGTCAGTGAGTGCGTAGCGCACCTTAAGTTATTTCTACAGGATGCGGTCTTTCTTACCTGCTCTACTCAGCGACTTTCTCGCTCCGCCTTTTGCTAACTTCTAAAATTCCGCGTTCGCTGGCTCCGCTACGTGGCGCTAGTTTTTGCTAAGTTCACACCAGTCACACTGAAACATTTGCTAGGTGGCGCAGCTAAATTCACGACTGACGCAAACAATTCGCAAGTGTCACCTTCTACCACATAAATGTGCATCGCCTAAACCGTCGTCGCTACGTTTAGGTCAAACGAACCCATCACGCGCGTCAAATGTTGTATGGCATGATATGTATGTTAAATAAGCATATTTGTGTGGATGTCGTTATACAACTGCCCCGACACAAATACAATTAGGGAATAATACACTGTTTGTTGATGTCACAAGAGACCTGAAAAAAGAGAGTCAGCCAGATAGCATCACGAATGCCACAGGCACGCGTTCTGATAATCCTATGTTAAACATACGTTTGTGAACGTCGAGTTGATATCAACACTGCTAGCCGTTGTATAAAGACGTATATTTAATTGTATATATGGCAACGAAACAGTTATCAGCCAAATTAGCAGAAGTACATACATTAATCAATTAAGTGTAATCTACTGAAACGTCTGAAGAAGCACAAATGGAGTAGTTTGGTTGAGAATACAGCAGCAGGAAGACAAAAGGTTAATAATGTCTGACTAGAGGGTTGATTATGTTTGCATGTGACAGTCAGACAAACAGACAGACCGCGCGATGAGAAACGTCGCCGCAGTTATCTATTTGTTCAAATCTGCGGCCGACCGGTGGATCTGTATGAATAAAAACTGAGTAGAACTCGGCCCACTTGCACCTGAACTCGATGTCAGTTCCACATGGGAATTTGTTTCATGCCTATTCTCGAGAATACACTTGTTGCTTCTTATGTGTTATAATTTTACAATTTACAATTTTATTTGTTGCAGTTAATACTACTGTTTGTGTTGTTGACCGTGAAGCTCTAGTGTTTTGTAATCAGGAATTCCGATAGTGTATCAGACAGCGAGATCGACATCAACTGCCATTTTAAAACCAGTCAACGTTGCGGTTTCAAAGGTAAATTATTCGGTGTTGTTGGTCGAGTTGGCGCCTGAGCAGATGCGTTTGTGGCTATTGCGCAATAATGTACACTACGATGGCGAAAGGTCGGGATACGAAATCTTTACATTGGAGGATCTCAACAGAGGCCATAAATTTGCGTACACCAATAGTACAATGTGATTATTTTTCACAAACTTCGTTAATATTGGTGAAGTAATGACGTTTTATTCAATACAACATACTTCGCCTCCCGCCATTAATGTTAACCATAAACTTGCACAATATAAAACATATTCAGCTATATCACTGATCCAGGTCAATTGTTTGTATGTCATATGGACCTCTTCTTAGATGTGTGATTGCACATATATTTATAATATGCTACAACCCTGCTGACCCAGATCATTTGTATGCCATGATGACTCAATTAAATATATCCCACCATTTGAACGATTCTCCTAAAATGGTTCTTATGTGCACTACCAACGGCCAAATCTTAACCAGGGGCAATAACATATCCCACTGATTCAGATAGTTTGTACATCATGCCGTTAATGTATGTCCCCTCAATGTAGCTGCATCTGGGTTTCTCTGCTATACAGTTCCCTGTTTCGGTTGTATATACGGCAAGACCAATAGGGAATTAGGATATAAGAACAGGTGGAATGACTTCAAACACAACAATAATATCAAAGCAACTTATACATTTACCGCGTACTTTACTACTATTACACATACATTTGCATAACCACGAAGAACCACATTAGCAGTTATTCAAAATCAGTACAATTTGTGAAATAAAAAAAAAATTAGCAACCTATTATTAAATACAATGTTACGTCCATCAACCTAAATCCTACCACGTGTGACACCATGAATATATAAAACCAACCACCAGTGTCGGTTAGCTCGTTATTATACACAAAGTGGCAATTTGCCGTCACATGACCGCATATGTAATTCAACGGAGGCAACCCGAAATTGCGTATTTTAATCGCCAATTAGCGAACAAATCTTAACAGAAGACGTTCCGGGAAGATTGTCGAAAGATGGGTCGTGAAATGCATTTTGTTTATGCTAATTGTGATGGTTTAGAATCTACTGCAATAGGGTAGCCTATATTAGAACGGGAACACTAAGTTATGCCACATCGTGGGTTGCAAAGGTCCACCTGGTGAGAAATGTTCGCAAAGCGAATTGATATTTGCTATAGGCTTGTCTTGAATTGAGTATGTTCAGTAGAAGTTTTTAAAGATAAATTAACCATTTCTTTACATATTGTAGTTGCAATACTATATAATATTCCATATTAATAAAATTTTGAGTTTTTAATTTATTTGGTTATTTTACATGATTTTTAGAAAATTTTTGTAAATGCGAAAAAATATCCACAAAATGGAAAATTATATTGTTTAGAGAAAATCCCCAAAGAAACAAACACATACATATAAGTATGAAAGTGTCACTGACAAATTTGCGGAAAATGTTACCATAAATGAATTACGTATGTTACACCACCACGAAAAGGTTCGCAAAATGTTGAATGGCAGCCTAAAGTGGCAATGTATTTTTGACACAAACCCTTCACTAAGCGTAATTCAAATTCGTGTAATTTTGCTACGTTTAAGACGAGTTCATATGCCAAATTGCATCTCAGTAACTATTCTAGTTTATCTATAAAAAAGTTAATTAAGCATAATTTCCTGGTTGTCAATGATAACAGAAATATCAATAGATACGCGTATCATGCTTCAAATTGTTGTTTTTCACTGACGTTTTACGTATTTTGACAACACGTATCATGCATTAAAAAAACGATATGTCCCCTTCATTTGCCGCCAGAATGGCCCTAGAAGCTGTATATTTGTAATGTGTTGCCGTCTACGATATCATGTTACGCCAACCATCTAACAAACACATGCACGGCGTGTTTACGTTCATTTTGATTGACCCGTTATGTGCGGGGTTATCAGGTCACATCTACTTGGTCGTTTCCGTTATAGTTTCAAATGCACAATAAACTACGTTAGCGTTGATATTGTACACTTTACGTCCGAAGAAGAGGCTGCATGTTGGATCAACTCATTTTATTCAACACCTGTATTTGAATAGCGCCAATAATTTAACCTGAAATGTGAAGTATTTATCTTTTATGTGTTGTCAAACTATTATTATATCTGAAATTCGAGATTTTCTATACAGCCATAATCAGCATGTTGCTTAACTATATATGTAAGTGTCGTTACCTTCGTTGGATTCCTCCATCCGTCTGTCAATTGACTGCAGCAGTGCCACCTGGCGGTCATTCACATATTTAGTTTCCTCCATCCTTCCTTCAACTGATTGCATAGTGGAATGCATCTGCACCATGGATGCCATCTGGCGGTCATCTACATGTTTAATTTCCTCCATCCTTCTGTCAACAGAGCGCAGTGTGGAATGCATCTGTTCCATGAGAGCCATCTGGCGGTCATTCGTTGACTCCATAATTAAAATAATCTGCTCCATGAGCACCACCTGGCGGTCACTGTCTTCAGAGCACTGTTCAGTAGTCGGTTGAGCGGTCAAGGGACTTAGCCAAACGCACAGGGCCAGAGAGACACATATCACACGTGTAGATGTATTTCTTGACATTTCCTCAAACAAATGTGTCAGCCACTGCAGATATAAAAAGGCACACATTAAAATACATTCTGGGTGCCGTAGATGTGTGTTTTTGCGCAGCATACAACGTTTCCGAACAACAATATTGCTTGTTTACATTAATGTTTTATTTATAATAAATAATTGGTGAACATAGATGTACGTCCAAGACATTCAACCGTTATTTAAATCAAAGTCAATATTTGCGAACAATATTAAAGACAAGGAAACATAAATTGTGATCCATCTCTATATAACAGGCGAGCCATTCACTGGCACATGCAGTGTATTTAAATGTCACTGCAAAATCGAATTCTACGTAGAAATATGGCTGAGAAACGTAAACAAAAGACAATATTTTAAAAAGAGGTCTTCATGTCAAGTGTCGTTTTGAGTCATCAGGCAAACATGCGGGATACGATTGCTACATTGGACGATACCTGTCGCGATAAATTTGATCTGTAGCAAAAATCGGGCCTTTGGGCCAGGCAAAATTTCGGCTGCCAAAACTGATTCCCATGACCGATTATTTTCCGAATAAAATTTAGTGTGATAGACCACAATAAATCTATAAATGCAACAAACAGTTAATGTGATGGTATAATGCGTTGGTAGTATCTGGCGCTTTGACCAAAGAGACGTATGACCCCGTTTGACCTACACACAGGACATCGTTGAACTCACCTATGCCCAATAAAAAATATTACATAAATATTTTATTTTATTTAAATATTATATATTCTTCTCATATATCAAGGCGATTTGATGGAGCCCAGTGGCGTAATTAGGCGTGGGACAATGGTCCATGGCTCCCCTCTTGGGTATTTTTTTGGTGACTAAGTTTTTTCCCAATTTGGCCTCCCCTTGCGAGATCCTAGACACGCCACTGACGGAGCCCATTTAGAATGCGACATATTTATCTGCATTGATAACACTGGTACAATAAGCGTGTCTATAAACGTGCGTGTATACTATACATAGTTAGTAACCTTTTCATGACACCCATGTTATGTCGGCGTTCAAAACCTACTTAATTCCGCCACTGTTTACAGACGGGTAATCCGACTACTCCAGCTCCCCTCCCTACGGTCCACAGGTCATAGCCTTCGTCCAAACATTCAGGAACATATTATTCTAATTAATGAACCAAACACTGACTTATTCAGAAATATAGCATGCTCATATCAAATACTGCATTCAAATCGAATTAACAACAAGTCGTGTGCATCAGATGCAAATATAACTTTATACGATATGAACATTGACACTTACCAAAACAACTGTTATGTGTGTATCCACTGAATCCTCCACGACAACAAGGACGGCAATCGTCATCCTAGGCACACGTGACCCTGTCTTTCTAGTACAATTGGCCGCCTGGTATGTGAGTATAAATAAACTAAGAAGGAACAATACAAATCCAGTTGAACTGTCTCGACGTAACTGTATATATACCAACCGACCAGGAACAAACATTTGATTATTCTGACTCAGTGAGATGGCACTACCGCACGATTAAATCTAATATCAATGTAGCCAAATAATGTGTCATAAACAGTCTTGGCTACTGTCGCCACGTGATGATTAAATATAGAAACCGACCGACTAAACATTTGATAATACCGAGTCCGTGAGGTGGCGCTATCGTAGGATACGGAAAATAAAACCCACATTGTTAGACAAACAGTTAACTTTCTACAAGAGATTTGTTTACGTGTTTGTTTTAGTACTCGTTATTTCCTCCACTTTTCTTCGTATTTTTCTTTTCTTGATATTTCTTAACAAAGTTGTTTCTTTCACTGTGTTTCTGGTTAACAAGTGTGTTTCTGAAATATTTGGATAGAGTGATTGAGATTGGTCATTGTCTAAGTTTAAAGACAAGTTTATAAATGAGTAAGCTGAACTGAAACGCATATGGAAGAATGGTGTAGTCTTCGCGCAGTAATTGCTGTGTGGCTGGAGTCAAGTTGGTGATTGAATGAACAGGTCTGCCTTATACGAGTTTTCAAAGTGGATGTACAATATTCGGTCACACTTGTGATTTACGTGAAATGTACGTATTTTTGTACGGTGTAAATACTTGATGAAACCGGCAGTTGTGCGTAATTTACGGGCAAGAAGTTCTCATTGCCAAAACTTGACTGGGCACTAGCAGGAACACGATGTATAACTGACCAAGCGCATAGATAGCCGTATGCACGTACTCAAGGGCTTCCTCACCAGTGAACCGTTACCAGCTGCCGAGCAAGTGGGTGAAGTGATGGTCAGTGTGAAAACCTTCTGACATGCGAACGGAGCGTCCGCCCTACCTAGACCTTGCTGTGGAAACTGGAACTGGCTGATGGCTCAACTGGTGACGCATTGACCACAGACTTTATAGTTACCCAGGGAATATGGGAATGTGGTGGCAGAGATGCGCAGGCAGGGATACGATAGTGCTGCCGCCATGACTGACATCCATCGTGGAGTCCATGGTCGAATCAGACAGCTGATACACGGCATCATCTACTCTCACTTCAAAGGACACGATGTTAATTGAACTATTGTGCATGCCAGCAAAGAAACACTAGTGATAAGTATGATGGATTCAGTCCAGCAGATCGTCTTCTTCGTTTTCTGCTCGGCCAAGAGGTTGCGTGACTTACAAGCAGAGCTTGAGGTCGACGGGGATGAATAAGCTGGCAAGAACAAAAGTATGAACTACATATTGTTTTCTACAATCTGCATACGGCTATCTCTGTCATATATTTCCCTGTTGGCTGTTTCAATTCTAAATACGAGAAGACCAAGAGGAAATAAGAATGACAAGAAAGGGCAGGTGAATATGTCTTGAAACAGCACAATAATATCAAGTCAACACCACTGCTGTCGTCAAAACGATATATGTCAGTGTCTTCACCTTCGTTGGATTCCTCCATCCGTCTATCAATCGACCGCAGCGTGGAATGCATATGTTCCATCAGTGCCATCTGGCGGTCATTCATTGACTGCATCATTGATTTCATCTGTTCCATGAGCACCACCTGGCGGGCATTGTTTCGTTACTTTGGCACTGGTCAGCAGTAGACTGAGCGGTCAAGGAACTTAGCCAGACGCACAGGGTCAAACAGACCAGGAACACGGGGCTCGATGTACTTCACGACATTTCCTTAAATGTGTATGATACTGCAAACACGTATATACATTAATAATTTGTATACTTTGCAATGTGTGTGCTGTAGAATTTGCATGTTTTCTGCATTATACATTTGTCTAAAAACTGTATTCCATTCGTACTGGAATGTTTCGTTCACTAATAAATTATTTGCATAGTATTACATTGTGTATGCTGAACACACAGAAATATTTTTAATAATGGAAACA
Source organism: Lamellibrachia satsuma (assembly GCA_033239005.1). NCBI lineage: Eukaryota > Metazoa > Annelida > Polychaeta > Sabellida > Siboglinidae > Lamellibrachia > Lamellibrachia satsuma. The sequence continues at coordinate 3,440,106 of BSQZ01000032.1, forward strand.
TTAATTGTGATCCATCTTATAATATTATATGCGGGCCATTCACCGGCACATGTAGTGTATTTAAATGTTACGACAAAATCGAATTTTACGCAAAAACAACATTTAGCTGAGAAACGTAAAGAAAAGACAATATTTAAAAGAAACTTACTCCCAAAAGAAACTTACTCCCATGACCGATATTTTTTCAAACCAATTTGGGTGTGACATACCAATCACGCAGAGACGAGTCGTGCAGTGCAACAAAGCAACCGACGCACCGTAACCGTCGTAGCAAACAGCTGCAACGGCTAATTAAAGTAATGTGACACCCTAATTTATGAAGAGAAACATATCGGGACATCAAGACATGCACCCTACTGATAGGTATATTTAGATCGGCTGCTTGGTCAGCAAACATTGGACTCCGACAGTGTCCCTGGACAAAATGTTTCCTGTCAATGGGTGTTATTGCTAGTAGGACAGTTGATCTGCGCCAGAACCCAGAGCCAACAACACACGTATCTTTCTTGAACTCTGTCACGAAATGCCATATGAAAAAAAAATTAAAATATATATATATATATATAAATATATATATAAATATATATATATATATATATATATATACATATATATATATAATTATATATATATATATATATATATATATATATATATATATATATATATACATATATATATATATATATATATAATATATATATATATATATATATATATATATATATACTGAAATCACAGTACAATATATATATATATATATATGTGTGTGTGTGTGTTTGTGTCAAATAATCATATGTGTGCGGGTGTCAGTACACAACTGCTCCGACACGAATACAATTAGGGAATACTAAACTGTTTCTTGATACCACTAGTGTGTTATCAGTCGGATAATAGTCAATTCAAGTCTTAGCATAAGGCATTCCGGTGCGATTGTGGAGACAGTTTGATTGCCGACAAGATAGTCGTGAAATGCGTTTTGTCTACGCTAATTGTGATGGTTTAGAAGTTACTACAATTGGATTTATTTCGGGTAGACTCAATTAGAACACTAAAATATACCTTATTGTGGTTTGCGAAGGTCTGCCTGGTGAGAAATGTTCACAAAGCGCATTGGTATTCGCTGCTACTTGTAATGAATATTATCTGTAAAGACGTAATGCTCTACAATATGTAGACAGCTTGATGCTGGTGTTTGTATAAGACCACAACGGGAACACCGCGCATCATGTAGGCGTGCCCGGTATCTTAATTGAAGTTCCGTACATTAAGCAAATATTGTATTATGCAAATTGTTGAACAATGCTATGATATTTATGATATGAACCGTGCACTTTGTGTGTGTGTGTGAGTGTGTGTGTGTGTGTGTGTGAGTATGCATATATATATATATATATATATATATATATATATGTATATATATATATATATATTACCAACAATAACGCTTAATGCTTTTATGAATTAATAAAAAAAACGCGCACACTGCTCACGGTAAATGTAATTTGTATTGTTTCTTGCTTTGATTGTAATGATTTATTTAGTCAACACATTGCATTTCCAGTTATGTTGTGATAATATAGTTTTTTCAGGTGAAGAAGAATACGATTTTTGCATGACAAACTGGCTGTGAATATATCATGGATGCTAAATGATTATTGTATTACTAACCTTTAATGACAGAAGCGAGACAGGTGGTCTCTTGTTGTGACTCTACGAAGACAAGGTCGACTCCCTCTCCAAGGTTCTGGCAATAGGTTCTTGCTTCGTCCCGTTGCATTTTAACATGGACAATCTTTTAGCATGCTCGTTTGCCATCGTTTTTTCGCAAGCACTTGAGTCCTGATACATCACATAATAACAGTCAATGATACACCTGAATTCACCGTGTATAATCGTTGCTACAGCCAAGACGAGCTTCCACACCAGGCCAATGGCGCCGACACAAGAAACCGGTTACAATATTATACTGAACCAATGCAATGTTAATTTCGCTTTATTTCATTGTGTCAATTGTTTCAATGAAAGTTTAGAATCACTTCGTATACATTGTATGATATGATACTGATAACTGATCAGTTAGATTAAAAGTCCCGGATGTTTGTTTAGATTCTTGGCAAATATACGGGTTCTACTCACAGCGCCTTATTTATCGAGAATATGCGCAAGATGCAGCTTGATACATATGACAGTGGCGTCATATGATTGACTGGACATAAATCTATAAGACTAATGACGAATAATGATTTTGGACATCTGTGGCCCGATGCAACTGTTGCCGCGGGCTGTGTAGTAATGTTGTTTAAATAAATTGTAACTTTATTTATATAATGTGTGTTAAGACCTCCCACATCCCACTTCACCTCCCACCTATTTTTTGGGCAACCTCCCAACTAATTTTGTGGTCAACCTCCCACCTATCACGTCCTGCCCCCCACCCCCAATAAAGTTTCTCGGGTACTACTTCGATTCAAAATGACCCTGCGATGTGTGGGCGGTATATGAAATTATGCTTAAGACACCCAAACACAGAACAAGAGCACCATAATTATTGCAAATAATCTCGGTTTTATGATCGAATTCATTAAAATTGGAGCATTCCGAGCGTTCCCCGTCAATATACGCGTAGGATGTGACGCAACAAAAATGCGGCGCTGTTATTGGCCAATGAAGTTCTACATTGAATAGTAATTAATGTTTTAAGCTGGCGTTTAGAGTAAAATCAGGTAACCGTAATGATATTTCAGTATCAAAAGCAGTCCCTCATTCGTTTATTTTATCAACTGTTCCGCTTGTTGTCTGTATATGTATGATTCATGCAATTCTGAAATTCTTAAAAAAAATGGCGCCCCACGGTAGGAAGGACATTGTCAAATTAGAACATAACCAACAGTTTCAACCAGTAGCGTAAACGATCCCATGTGTACGACTGTAGTACCCGGCTTGCTTGTGCGACAACTATTTGACACAGGGAGCATCTTCGTGATATTATTCTCGTAAACGAGATTGTAGGATTTAACGAACACAAACAACATAAAATGACGACCACATATCATGGTTAAGGCAGTTATCATGCTTACGGATTTATCACACTATGAGAACAGTGACAGGGTAGAGGGTATGGGTTTTTTATTACAATGTACGTGTCCTGAAAACACAGAGGCAAAGTTGTAAATAAATACAGCAAGTGTGATAATTCAAATCAACATAAATGAAATCATATTCATGCGTGTATGAATCTGTTCACGTGTGCGTGCACGGGTGCGCACGCGATAGCAAACCAAGTTGACTCTTTCATCTATTTCACCCCTTGCACGAATATTGCATATACTGTATATAAAACAACGCAATGTTATTTTACGCAAATTATTTATTAGTGAACGAAACAGTCCAGTGCGAACGGAATACAGTTTTAGACAAGTGTGTAATGCACGAAACTTGCAAATTATGAAGCACAAATATTGTAATTGTAATGTATATACATATATTATAATGTATACACATGTTTGCAGTATCTCGTGTTCCTGGTCTGTTTGACCCTGTGCGTCTGGCTAAGTCTTTTGACCGCTCAGTCTACTACTGACCAGTACCAATGTGATGAAGGCAATGCCCGCCAGGTGGTGCTGATGGAGCGGATGATTTCAATGACGGAGTCAATGAATGACCGCCAGATGGCACTGATGGAACAGATGCATTCCACGCTACGGTCGATTGACAGACGGATGGAAGAATCCAACGAAGGTGACGACACTTACCGATTTAGTTTTGAAGACGTTAGTAATGATACAACACATCCACACGCACGCACACACTTATAAGTTAATCCAACATGCTGCCTCTTCCGGCAGTTATGCTGATAATGTAATGTATGCCTTTCAGATGTAAATTGTACTAATATATCAATAGGATCATCGCTGAATTTATAGCTAATCACGCCACACAAAACATATTGCTGCGGTGTGTTTTACACATAATATTGATTCATGGTATTGTCGTGTAATAATAATATCAATTTTATTCACGCTAAACCTTATAAAATATACAATAGATCTTCATAATGGTTGTAAGTTTAAAATATATATACGCAGGTAAATATAGTATCGCTTAAGATAATTACATTTAAAATGCAGCAAAGGGAGATAAAAAAGTATTGGAATAAATTAATTAAGATAATTAGTGTAACGATTTAAGAAATTATACGTGTAAATTACATGTTATCAATAAGTTAACTAAGGTAGTCTATTTCAAATGTTCGCGGTCTCGCGCGTCAGTGTTGTTTAATAATAATAATGAACTTCTATAGCGCCAATATCCTCAGGAACCTGCGTTCAGAGGCAAAACAAAAAAAGTGTTATTATGAATAATCGTGAACAGGGACGCGCAAGTCATTATCCGAAGAAGGGATCACCAAAGAATTATGGTGGAAATGCAATTTGGAATACATATGTACTGAGTTAATCAAATATAGTTTTCAGTAAACGTGATCTAAAAGCATGTATGGAGTTACAATCCTGTAGTGCTGGGCTTAGAGTGTTCCTGATCTTTGTATCAGTCACTGCTATTCTTGAAGATTTTGGTCCGTTTTTGTATGCAGAAATCTCCTTCGGTACTCAATCAAGTGTGTCTTGTTGTTAATGCAACAAATATACTTAGGCAAAATAAGTGTTCAATTGTGAATGCACTTTGTCGGCAATATGGTGTTCTACATTTAAAACAAAATTGGCTGTAGCAACGATTATACACGGTGAATTCAGGTATGTCATTGACTGTTATTATGCGATGTTTCAGGACTCCAGTGCTTGCGAAAAAAAACGATGGCAAACGATCGTGCTACAAGTTTGTCCAAGATAAAATGACACGGGACGGGGCAAGAACCTACTGCCGGGACATCGGTGATGGAGTCGACCTTGTCTCCATAGAGTCGCAACAAGAGACCAACTTTCTCGCTTCTGTCATTAAAGGTTAGTAAAACAATAATCTTTTAGCATCCATAATATATTCACAGCCAGTTTGTCATGCAAAAATCGTATTCTTCTTCACCTGAAAAAACTATATCATCACAACAAAACTGGAAATGCAATGTATTCTTCTTCACCTGAAAAAACTATATCATCACAACAAAACTGGAAACGCAATGTGTTGACTAAATAAATCATTACAATCAAAGCAAGAAACAATACAAATTACATTTACCGTGAGCAGTGTGCGCGGTTTTTTAATTAATTCATAAAAGCAATAAGCGTTATTGTTGGTAATATATATATATATATATATATATATATATATAAATATATATATATATATATATTCGGATATATATTATATATATTCTGGTACTGTATATATATATATATATATATATATATATATATATATATATATATATATATATACATATATATATATATATATATATATATATATATATATATATATATATATATATATATATATATATATATATATATATATATATATTTATATATATATATATATATTTATATATATATATATATATTTATATATATATATATATATATATGTGTGTGTGTGTATATTGTTAATTGCAAAGGTGATTCACACAAATGCATTGCATGTTAATAAAACACTCACACATTCAGTGGTAATTTAGACATCAGACACACACCAGCCAACTCGTTCCTGCACCTTTCAATCGATATAAAACATAAAAGTTTAACCCGTTTATTCAACGTGACAGGCAGCAAGAGCGAGTCGATTTCAGGCGACAAGATTAAACCAATCTTAATGAATGCCGATACATGAAAATAACTCACAGTGCATTGAAATAAAAGTTGAGTAGAGTGTTAAATGCAATTGAGCAGACGACAACAATATAACACTTGGGTGAAACAACACCGAAGTATCACTATCCTTCCGTTAGTCTGTTAGACGCATCACCTATATCGTTCTCGAATCGTCGCTATGCCAAAACGCAAGGCGTACACAGTACGCGGAAAGTTAGATTTGGTCATCCGGATTCTTCTTCTTTCGTGTCCTTCACACAATGTGTTGCCACTTGCGGGCGCACGCCTTTGCTCGCTCAGTGACAGTGACGAGGTCTTCTGCGGTGCAGGCCTCATCCAGTAGTCGACAGCAGAGGAGGTGGGTCATCGTCTGCAGTTCCCCACAGTTGCAGTTCAAAGACTGGGTGTCATCAATGTATCCCCACCTCCTTATCGTACTTTTAACACGGCCAACGCCAGTGCGTAGGCGATTCAGAGAACGCCAACAGAGCCATGCTTGGTCAGACCCCGCTGGCAGGGAGTCAGCCGCCTCTCATCCCATTTTATTGGAGGCTGGTATAATAGCTATTTTGCTGTTCCACATCTGTATTCTAGAGATACTAGGAGACGAGTCGAGCGGTGTCACTGTGTGCATGAAGCTCTTCCGCGACTTCAGTCGGCTAGCAGCTGGCATATGGTTGAACAGTTGGTGTCTGGTATCTGTCGTTAGTCGTGATCGTTCCATGCGGCTGGCAACAGTTCTCCTGATTTGAGGGGGAGCTATGCCGGCCAGCAAGTGTACGCTGTCGACGTTCGCCGGTTTGAGGCAGCCTGAGATGATTCGGCAGCAGTCATGTAGAGCAGGGTTCAACTTGCTTGCGTGTGTGGACCTTTCCCAAACCGGACAGGCACACTCGGCAGCTGAGTAGCAGAGAGCGAGACAACTAGATCTTAAAGTTGATGCTCTGCACCCCCACTTCGAGTTGGCAAGTTTGCGGATGAAGTTGTTTCTTGCGTTTACTTTCATCTTGGTTTTTTGTATGTGTGTCTTAAAGGAGATAGTTCTATCGAGATGAACGCCGATGTACACTGGTGTTGATGTGTTGTTGAGACGGGTCCCATTCCATACAACGTTTAATTCTCGCTTAGCGTCTCTGTTCCTCAGGTGGAAAGCACACACCTGCGTCTTAGATGGGTTTGCGCGCAGTTGGTTGAGGTCGTAGTATGTGGACAAGATGCTTAGTGCAGACGTCAGATTTACTTCGATGTTATTGAAATTTTTTTCTTGCGATGCAATGCATAAGTCGTCCGCATATATGAAACTCTGTGTATCAGTGTGCACGGGCTGATCGTTGGTGTAGATGTTGAATAACATCGGTGCCAGTACACTTCCCTGTGGTAGTCCGTTTTTCTGTCGTCGCCAACGGCTCTTTTTACCATTCAGCACCACGAAGAAACGTCGGCTTTCGAGCATTGTGCGTATCAGGTCGGTCAGATGGAGATCGCCAGTCATCTCCAGCACTTTGCTGAGGAGGCGTCAGTGGTTGACCGTGTCGTACGCAGCAGACAGGTCTACAAAGACAGCACCGGTGATCAGGCATTTCTCGTAACCATCTTCTATATGCTCTGTCAAGTTGAGTAGCTGGCTCGTACACGATTTTCCAGGGCGGAAACCGGCTTGTTCCGGGATGAGTTTCTCATCAACATGTGCCGTTAGTCTATTCAGTATGAGCCGCTCAAACAGATCGTATGTGTGGCAGAGTAGGGAAATCGGTCGGAAACTCTTCGCCTCAGATGGATCCTTCCCGGGCTTTAGTATTGCCACTACCTTAGCCTGTCGCCAGAGCTTTGGGATTTTTTACTCGCGGTGCAGCTGTTGAAAAAACGTAGTAGCCAATCCCGTGTCTTTGGTCCTAGCTGTTTGATCAGCTCTGTTTGGATGTCGTCCAGGCCGGATGCTTTGCCTTTCTTCAATGCAGTAATACCGACGTCGAGCTCATCTGCCGTGAAAGCTCTCGTGAAATCATCCGGATACGAAAGGGTGAATCGCAATGCAAAATGTCTCGTGAGATATGCGTTCCCGAATCGACGCTTCGGGGATGGCTAAAGGATGAAATGAAGCTACGAGAATTCGTCCACACCGTGGAGGAAGACGATGGTTTGCGGTGAAAGAAGACTCGCGGCGCCAAAGATAGCGCCCTCGACAATGCCGTTTTGAACTGCTTCGTCCAGGAGAGGCAGACTGGGCTGCCGATAAGTGGTCCGGTGTTAAAGTGATGGATCGTGATTTATAATCAATAAACTATCGATTGTACCAACTGTCGTTTTTATTCAACGTTTGCGCCGCATGCGTAAACTCGTATGTACGTTCCGCTGCTCGTCTCCAGGTTATTGTTTTTGATTAGCATTACAGTGACGCTTCATACAGTCAGTCCATCGTCGCAGATTATTGTCGATTTGTATTCTACAATTCCACACACATTCATTTTATTCAGTTCAACATTCGACAAAGTATGACATTTAAAATCGACACAACACACATTGACGTTAATATTCTACTCTAAATAAGTTTTATATACCGTGCGGCACAACAGGGCTTCCTCGCAATGGCGGCGATCAGTCAGTATATCGTAACAGATTATTTGTTTTCCATAATCCATTCCACACAGATGTATTTTATTCAGTTCAACATTTGATAAAGTATGACATTTTATAATTGATACAACACAAATTAACGTTATAATTCTACTTTAAATAAGCTTTATAAACCATGCAGCCCAACAGGGCTTCTTCACAGTGGCGGCGTGGCGTGTTCACTGCTGTTCGTGGTACCCCTGGTGGCAGATACGGGAACACCTAACGCGCCTCGCTTACAACGCGGTCCGACATCGTGGACCCCGACCGCCGCGTTATAACGAGGCGCGATATATATATATACATATATATATATATATATATATATATATATATATATATATACATATACATATATATATACATATATATATATATATATATATATATATATATATATATATATATATATATATATATATATATATATATATATATATATATATACATACATACATACAGTCGCGCCTCGTTATAACGCATCGGTCGGGTCCACGATGTCGGACCGCATATATGTATATATATATATATATATATATATATATACTCACACACACACGCACGCACGCACGCACACACACACACACACACACACACACACACACACACACACACACACACACACACACACACACACACACATAAAGTTCACGGCTCATATAATAAATATCATAGGATTGTTCAACAATTTGCATAATTGTGTTAAATAAATACAATATTTGTTTATTTGTTTTAAAATCTTGTTTTCATCAGTGTTTTCTGATTGCGTGTATTTACGAATTGATCAAGAGCAATTACACTCGGAACGTGACCTTTTCTGAGTTGCGTATTGTGAATGGAAGTCTTGCTCTTTGTCTCAGCAACGGAATGTTTAATTTACAAAACTTCACTTAGGATCCCGGGCACGCCTGCATAATTTCTTCCCCATCCATGCGAAACTTACAGGGATATGAGGGAACAAACATACAGGCACGCAGGCACGGACAAACGCTAATTGTCACTGTTACACATCAGCCCCTCGAAATCGACATATTACTCTTTGTGACTTTATAACCTTATCGTTGGGGTTTCTGACCACAAACACAGACAGAGTAGCCTACTATGTTGTTGATAGATAGTTGTGTTCACTGCTGTCTGCCTAGCCAACATTTCACCGTCGCAATCGCTTATCCATCTTCTGCAAAATAAGCTTTGATGACCGCGAACACGTAGTACAACACCAACATGCTATTGTTTCAGGGTTACCAGCGAAATGTCGTGTATACCACACGTCCGGCGAGAAAAAGTCTGGCGTGTGGCAATGGACTGAAACAGGTCAACCGTTCAATTACACAGGTTGGGCACCAAGAGAACCGAGCGGCACAGGAAACTTTTGCTTTATTTGGAACAAATTTCCTGGCTGGAAGACCTGGGACGACCAAGCTGATTCAGAAAACTGCTTCATCTGTGAATATCAACGATGAGTTTCCAATGCCAGTTGGCCGTTGCGGGGTTATCCCGTTGTGGTCTTATACAAA
>BSQZ01000032.1:3455000-3615000 GCA_033239005.1 Lamellibrachia satsuma
TTTCCTGCTGATGATCATCTAATCTGTCACGTTGGAGACTTTTTGCGCATATGATTATATCGCACGTATTCTTAATGGCAATATGGGGTGTAGAATCATTAGCAAATAAGTGGATATCGTTCTCTAGGTGTGAAGCCAAGTCAAGTCGATCCTTACAAGTGGATTAATGAATAGCAGAAATACATGAAATAAAACAAATGCATCCTTAGGTTTACGAAAAAATATCAGAATTGTCCAGGAAAAATAAACAAAACAGTGCTTATTTCACTTTAGTTAGACCCCAGTTAGAATATGCCGCTGCCATATGGGACCGGTACACAAAAATGTACAAAAACAAAATAAAGTTGGTTCATAGACAGACAACACGGTATGTTTGTAACAACTACAAACGTTAAACAAATGTCGGCACAATAATCAAACACTTGCACTGGCGCAGCCTCCAACAATGGAGTAGCGACATCCGCCTTGTCATGTTTTATAAGACATTACATGGTATAATCGCCCTGGACCTCTTCTCCCAACTTATACCCGTGGTGAGACCCTCCCGAAACACGCATTCTGAAGCTTTTCAACTCCCCGTAATCACTAAGCAATTCATCCAGTATAGCTTTTTACCCCGTACAATAGTCAATTGGAATAACCTGCCAGCCAACGCAGCTACAACACCAAGTTTGGAGATTTGCAGACAGAAGATCTCCAGATTGCAACATTAATTGATATTGCATTTTTCACGCTATCAACTTTTCCTCTCCTCAAATTGCAGTCCTACACACACGCTATCATCGTTTCTCTTTCTTCCAAATATTTTATTCCTTTCTCTTACAGCACTTTAGCACGTGTGCACATACTACGAGTCTATAAGCCTTGAAGAGAGGGTTGACTCATACCCGGAAAAAAACCCAACAAATGTGTCACCTTATTGCGACTACTGATGTCACCAATGTATATGACACAGTAGAGACTCACAGTTTGATCTCTGTTTGAACTCGTGCTGCCAGGTGGCGATAGTGGACAGTGGCACGACAAGGAGAAATGGTCCAGTCATAGAGCTGATACCGATTCGCGAGAAAAAAGTCAGAGAGGCATACAATTTAATCGTCCGTATTGTCTTCCTGAGCCCCATCAGGAAAACATTGTTCTGTCTGCAACAACCAGTGACTTGGTGACAACCACTAGCTCACAATCATGTGACAATGGCAACCAATGACAATGCCATGGCTCACAGTGTCAGTGAGAACCAGGCAGTGGCTTATAGTGTCAGTGATTATATTGCCTTTTTATTGGCTATTATCGGCTATCGCCATATTATTTGTAATATCGACATTATTGCCTTTAATTTTTATTCAATTGGTCGAGTGATTCTTCAGCCTGCGTAGTACGCTTCAATCTTGGCTAGTACCGGATTTACCTTATTTGCTTCTGTGGGTGGCTCCCACTGGAACGTCGCGAAAACACGCCTGGCTTGAGCAATGTTAAGACTTGCACCGGCTCCTCTTTATCGCTCAAGCCAGTCGCACGTGCATAGACCGCTGCCGCATTATGAATGTCCAGTGCCCGTAGCAGAGAAGTTTGCGCCATTCTCGTTATTTACGCTAGCCACCATGAAATGATATTCACGATAAGTCGTATATATAAACAAAAGCTTAATCATCAAAAGCCATAACAACCGACAGACAATTACAGCTGGGAGCATACTGCATTTTTGATAGCCGGGAGTAAACATTATTTCGCTTCATTATACTAGCCCGAGATCCACAGCTGGTGTGTGTGTTTGTGTGTGTGTTTTTTGTTTGTTATGCTACTATGTTTGTTCACCTGATCCTGGCTTAACTGTAGGGACAGTTACCTAATACTTATAAAGATGCACAATCTATCCATGCACTTGCGTGTATATCAAATGTCATATCATATTAACTATAGCAATAGCACCACTAAACATGTCCAAAACTGAACTTACTAAAGTGTTCTATACATGTAGGGGAGACCGGGGTTAGTTATTATAATTTTCAGTTAAAGTCACTTTTTTGTGAAAAAATATGTTAGACGCATCATATCATGAATTATTTCTATCAACGTACACATAAAATTTATTATTCGTGTTAATACGGTCGACTGTAACAACTATAGCCCTTAAATGGGGCAAGTTGTTACTGCAAAGAACGTGTTGGTCGCAATTCTTATAAAACATTCATCCATATATCTGCTAATTTTGTATGTAACTATGCAGTCTTCCTACAAGCACAAATCATTTGTTTGATGAATTTCAAGATCTTCTTGAAACCACCTTACAATTTCAAGAAGATCATTACGTGTTTGGAGATTTCAATATCCACCTTGATTTACCAAGTCTAAATACTAGATCATTCATGGATGTCCTTCAGACATGTGCATTGCACCAACACGTTTCATTTCCTACTCATGTTCATACATGGTTGGCTCGACTGGTTTATTACTAGATTTACTTGCATTAACGTCAAGGCAATATTTCTTACTGATAGTTTATCATTGTGTCATTATATATTATATATATATATATATATATATATATATATATATATATATATATATATATATATATATATATATATATATATATATATATATATATATATATGCAATCACACGATGTCAAAATCAAAGTCTGATTACTGCACACATTTTATCTCAACAAATTCTGAAAACCCTCGCCAGATGTGGAATTCCACAAACACAATGCTACATTGGCAGAAATTAAAAACACTGCCTGAACATTCTTCACTGGATACATTGTGTAGTTCTTTTTTTTCTTCAAAATACTCCACGATAAGATTGCTCACATTCGATCGAATTTTGTCATTAATTATAAAGACTATGATTTCCCTCAACCACAACTTTCTGAAAATACATTACAGTGTTTCACACCTGCAACTACTAATGAAGTTCTCATTATCATTAAAAAACCTCCTAACAAATCGTGTGGTCTTGACTCATTTCCAACACTTCTACTAAAAAGTTGTATCAATCAACTCATCTTTCTAATTACTACTATTATAAATATTTCAATGCTGGGTGGAATTGCTCTATTTACACAACAACCACCCTACTTGGCTAGTCTCCTGCATCTTTCAAATATCCCTAGGCAGCTCAGATCATCAATTTCACAACTTATTGTGCCTAAAACATAGCTTAACTTCGGGGAAAAAACGTGCTTTCTCTGTCGATACGCCTAGGGTCTGGAATGAACTCCCATCACTTTGAAAACATCTGAAACCATAGCAACCGTCCGAAAAAAATTCAATATATATTTATTCCAAATTGCATTTTCACCATGAATCTTCGGTTGTCCCTCGTTCTGGTAATTACTTTTGCGCGTCCTTGTTCACGATTATGCTTAATGATTCTGTTTTGTTGCGCCTCTGAGCTCAGGTTCCTGAGTATTTGTAGGCGCCATAGAAGTTAATTATGATTATTATTATACAAAGTGTGCGCAACATTGTAGGTGTTCACAGCTTCATATATTCAGCTTTTCATCTGTATTTAGCAAAGGGACACATTCCCCGGATTCTTACATAACATACAATTGTGAATTGAATATACATTATTGAATGGAATATTAAATAGTGAATGGAAATATATCTGTAATGCGACTTCTACTTGATTGAATGATATACACACATGTAATAAAAATAATAATAAAAGTACTTATATAGAGCCCGATCAATCGATATTGCTCTCAGGCGCTTTACATACATAGTAGTATTTTACTGGCTATGCACGTATTCACGCTAACGAACATCCATATTTCAATGAATCGTGCAAAATTGACTAATTGTTGAAATAGGGCTGGGTTATAATGAAGATTTAACCACATTTAACAAGATTGCCATCCAAGGTAAAACATCCAGATGCCAAGTGGAAAAAACAAGGAAGCCATTGGCTTATCGAGAGTCCAACTGAGTCCAACTTCTGAGATATTTGTTAATTTTGTTTTTAAACATATTCACGCTGCTAGCATTTACACTACTGGTTATAAACCAGTACGTTGGGCTTCATATGTGAAACAATGCGTTCACACGTCGTGATCGAATAAGCTTACTTCTTTCAGTCGTTGTCAGCACACAACTCGCTGGCTGAACCATTGGTGTGAGCCATCCGAGCGTTGTTACACAATTTGTACAGCTGAACGCACGTGGACGATAATAAAGCCCGACTTTCATTAGTTTAACTTCTACTTAGCATAGCCTCCTATAATACATAGTATATATGTTTCAAGTGTAAATCACGAAACATAAAAAGTGTTTGTGTGAGATGATATTACATGCACTAATCAACAATTTTAGTTGGTTGCATGTGAGGTCGTTTTTGTCTACACCTTGATAATTTCGTCTTCTTAACTCCTGCTTTTTAAATAAATAAATACTTTGACATAAACAGATGGACAGTTCTTTGTTACGCACGCTCACACGCACGCACACACACTGCATGATGCAATTATAAATTGAAAACATTGCTAAATAAGGTAGAAAATATAATTTAGGAACTTACCAAAACATAGTTGTCATTGAGTATAATAAGTATGAGTATAATCACACCGGGCGCACTGGGGCACGGCCCCTCCCACTGACCACAGGTGACCCCTGTCTCTAGGGTAACATTTATATTTAAATAATAGTTCATTTATTACAGTATCTAAATTATATTGCATTACCCTGGATGCTGCCATCATGTGGTGGGTAACTAAACTAGTACAACCAAAAGTTACCATGTCACATACAGAAAGAACACATCTCGTCCCTGGATGGCATTATACAAATCAGACATATTGCACATGGATCTCACCATGCTCTTGAAAATCATAGCCAGCTAGATTGGGTTCAAGTAAGGTCAAACTCTTTTCAGGAGGCCAAGCCGCTTTGCTGCATCCTTGACCACCTTGTCTACTAAATGTGTCCGAGATAATTCTTTCCGGATAGAGATGTCATCACGCTCCAGTTATCTGTCCATGTTTGACTGTGCAGCAGATCTTCGCTAAATGAGCATGCCACAGTTGTCTATCTTTGACTGTGATAAAGACTGATCATCAGTAAGCAGCATAGAGGACAACATTTCTCTGTATTTTGTCTGGCATATTATCGATGAATATAATGAATAGGAGAAATCATAGAACGGATCCTCGAAGAACCACTGCTTTAACATATTTGGCACTAGAGCATATTCCATTGATGGCAACTTTCAGAACCCTGTACATCATGTATTTAGCCAGGATAACGGCTTTCCCCGTTTCCACATGGACTCCAGTTTGGCCACCAGGCCTTTGTGTCACACTCTATCAAATACTCTGTTTATGTCAAGGCAGATTAGTTTAGCTTCTTGCTCGTCGTCAGTGACAAATACACACCTGCGCTGGCGATTCAATGAGACTGTTCGGAAGAAGAGTCGAGAAGCACAAGCAGGAGGCCGAGACCATCACAACCAGACGGTTTACCCGGGGAGAGAATATACATTGAAGAACTGCGGAACACACGTTACCAATCATAGGCCATGCTAACATAAATCACTGCCTATTTGACTCGGATGGAGCCGAAGTAAATGACAGGGAAAGCAACATATGTATTAGGTGGATAAAGGTGCTATCTGTATAAAGGAGACAGCATCTATTATGAATAGAGATGAAAGGGCACTAGCTCAGCCACAAACTGGTTATCAGAAGAATAACTGAAGTCCATGCATTGAGACGAAGGCAACCGACGGTTGTTGAAAGGTAGAATGAGTGACATGAACAGTTGTGTTGTAAGAACATTTTATTATTTTTATTTAATATTGTATTAAACATTTCGAGATGCAAAAGAAACACACTCAAGTTTCACTAAAACCACTGCACTATCTATTAAAAATTGCAACACCATGTAATTCAAACACACGGCTCTTACAATAAATGACGAACTTAAGCCTCAACGACTTTACGTTATATATGTGGTACACAATACAACGTTTTAATTTAAATTCCTCATTGAACTGCACATGTCGGTCGTTTCTAATAATAACGTTACCGTTTTGTTATCTCCTGGTGGCGCCTTTCACCGCCAGTGTTAAATGAAACATAGCGGCAACTACTATTAAATCACAATACGTGTTTCACGCTGTACTCGATGGATCGAACATTTGCTGCTTCACGCTGTAGGCTGCGTGTTTCAGCAGGTCAATGTCGGAACGTAAGACAATTTGTATTTGTCTTCAATCCTTTAAAACCACCGATTGAAATGAAAAAATACCCCAAAGCATTTGATTCGGCAAAGATCAAGACAACCTGATTATGTAGACACACAGAGCCGAATCAACATGTAAGACAAACCGATAGATTTTATATAGTTGTTTCTACCGAGATAGCGATTCTAAGGGAGTATGACGTCATATGTGTAAGATGAAGAACGAAAGTACAAAGGTGACAACTGAGAGATACAAAAGAAACACATTTTATCAGGATAAGGTATTTGTGGGGCGCGGTAGCAAAGTAGCGGTTGGAACGTCGGGCCCTCAATCAAGAGAACCCGGTTTCGAATCATCTTGTTTCCGTTGTGAAGCTTTGGCAGTTTCATTTATACCATGTTGCCACAGTTCACTCAGTTGTATAAGTGAATGACTGGCTGCAGACAGGTGTGGATATATGTGAACGGATAGTCTTGGCGTAGTAATTGCAGCATGGCTGAATGTCGAGATGGCGTCGGAATGAACAGGTCTGTCAGGGGGTGAAGTGTAAAGCGCATTGAGCGATCCCAAGGACTGGATACCATGCTATATGCGAACGTAACTTTTAACACATATAGTGTGTTTGCCTGCTGCTCAAAGAGAACTCACCACAACACATAGTTCCAGAACATATGTATAAATGAGTGTGTTGTTGGAAAAACGTAGATTAATATCCTAGCGATGTACTCCTACTAATGGCGATAATATTATGTACTCCTACTAATGGTGATAATATTATTTACTCCAAGTAATAGCGATAATGCAACCACTGACATAGTTGTGTCCAAATATACAATATTGAAAACACCAACATTACTTTATTGTTTTTGAAGCGATTCACATGGATGCACAATATTAAATATCAAATGTGAACGTTTTATCGGAAATGTTTGACATCAGAAAATGGTTTTAAGACATGTAATCTTTTAGACGATGATGATGTCAATTATGTCAACGAAAATAAAGATTTTGTTATTACCATATATGCAGTGTCAAAGCCATGCAATGCCGATAAACAGTCCAATACGTAGTTGATAGAGACGACCACTCCCAGTTCGTCAGGTTACGTTATACCAACGTCGGTCATTTCTATAACCTAGTGCACTCACAGCGTAATAAATCTGTAAGAAATTGTCATGCCGACCTTCTCTAGACGTGTCCTGGAAAAACCCAACCCCTTACAAAAGACCTTTCTAATGAGATTGTATAAATATTTAGTCGAGTCGTAAAGAGCTTACAGTAGTAAAAGTGTCTATATATCATTTGGTGTCGCCCAAAAGCGTCCACAACAGCGAGTCGGCCGTGCGCCTTCTACTCGTAGGTGTTGTGTGCCACGTCAAGTTCCATCTCTGAAAAATGGATATTGTCGGTCAATGCGACCTTTCGTTAGCAAGGTGACTAACTACTTATTTTGCCCCATTCTGGTGTTTCTACTGTCAAGTGAATCTGTTTATTGAATTATGCTTGAAACCATTAAATTATCAAATTCCATTAAAGTATAACCTTTCTGTTATTATATACATTTGTTTCATACAAATGTAAAATATATTCATGACATGCAAGTAACGTACACGCAAGCACTCACTCACGCGCGCACACACGCATGCACGCACGCAAACCCACTGACATATCACGTGCCAAAATTAATGTAAAGAAAATACATGCGAGCAAGTCCGTCAGCCAATATATCCAAACATACGCAATTGTTGAAATGTGTACCTAGCGTTTCTTACGTACTGACTTACTTAGTTAGTTATTTATCCTTTGTTTACCCTGGTTGGAGCATCAAGCAACTAGCGTAGATAGTAGTAGATTATATTCTCTTTCCCGTTGTCACTAGATGTTCTAGTGTTCTCTTTCCTGTTGTCACTAGATGTTCTAATGTTCTCTTTCCCGTTGTCACTAGATGTTCTAGTGTTCTCTTTCCCGTTGACACTAGCTGTACTAGTGTTCTCTTTCCCGTTGTCACTAGATGTTCTAGTGTTCTCTTTCCCGTTGTCACCATATGTCCTAGTGTTCTCTTTCCCGTTGTCACTAGATGTTGAAGTGTTTTCTTTCCCGTTGTCACTAAAATTAATTTTCTATTTTTCTCTTTCCCTTTGTCACTATATGTGCTAGTGTTCTCTTTCCCGTTGTCACTAGATGTTTTATTGTTCCCTTTCTCGTTGTCGCTAGACGTTCTAGTCACCTCTTTCCCATTGTCACAAGATTTTCTAATGGTCTCTTTCCCATTGTCACAAGATGTTCTAGTGTTCTCTTTCCCGTTTTCACTAGATGTTCTAGTGTACTCTTTCCCGTTGTCACGGGATGTCCTAGTGTTCTCTTTCCCATTGTCACAATATGTTCTAGTGGTCTCTTTCCCATTGTCACAAGATGTTCTAGTGTTCTCTTTCCCGTTGTCACTAGATGTTCAAGTGGTCTCTTTCCCGTTGTCACTAGATGTTCTAGTGTTCTCGTTCTCGTTGTCACTAGATGTTCTAATGTTCTGTTTCCCGGTGTCACTAGATGGTCTAGTGTTCACTTTCCCGTTTTCAGTATATATTCTAATGTTCTCTTTCCCGTTTTAACTAGATGTTCTAGTGTTCTCTTTCCAGTTGTCACGAGATGTTCTCGTCACGTCGTCTAGAAATTATGGTTGTCTTTATCTGACCTTGCACACGATCTTCCTTTTGTTGTCAACAGTTCTTAGAACGTCTTTATTATTTTATTTTCTGTCCACGATACTCTGTGCATTCTTCTAAAAAACATTCATGTTACTTCTTTCTTCTTTCCTAATTGCTAAGATTAACAACTTGTTAGTCATATTATTATATTGTATTATCAATATTACATATTATTATTATTATTGTTCTAAGACGTAATTGATTGAGACAACCACTCCCAGTTTGTCATGTGACATTATACCGACGTCGGTCTACTATATGTCCTTGAACACTCACAGCATAATACATCAGCAAGAAGATGTCATGTCGACCTGCCCTAAATATTGTTAAGTCGGAGCCCCAATTCCTTACAAAAGCAATTTTTAAAGAGTGTATACATTCGATGTAATATCTGGTTGCGGTCGTAAACACACCAATATGTCAATTTCATTTGATTTAACAAGACAAGTTTGAACACGATTGCCTTCTCAAACAAGTTCCAGATGGCAGTTGGACAAGGAAGCCATTGGCTTATCGAGAGTCCAACTTTTTTCTCATCTATGTGTAGCCCGCCCTTATCAAATATCTGTCAATTCTATTTTTAAACATTTTCACATTACTAACATTAACACACTCATTTGGCAGTTTGTTCCATTCATTTATCACCCTCTGTGAGAAAGAGTACTTTCCCATGTCCAACCTACACTGCTCCTTAACTAATGCTGCTTTGTGTCATCTGGTTCTACTGCCTTCTTTAAGTTTGAAGAACATATTGCTTTCAACATCCTCACAATTGTTTTTTAAATTTAAGGATAACATTTATTTGTCCTAAACAGCAGAAAAACGTAGATAAATTATATTGAGTGGCAATATGAATTATGTAAATTCATATGATACATACACATACAGAACTGTACAATATATAATAACAACTAATAAATCATCAGAAAAAGTAATACATTATGCAACAACATCCAAAAAAAGAAAAAGAAAAACATATTTGATGTGGGACTGGAGACCCCTACTAAGACCAATACTGGTCGCTATCGTAACCATTCACTATTTTAAACATTTCTATTTGGTCTACTCTTAGTCTCCTGGTCTCTAGTGTTGTCAAACCACATTGTAATAAGCGACTTTCGTAACTAAAGTCTCTCAATTCTGTAATCATTTTAGTTGCTCTTCGTTGTATTCTTTCTAGCTTGTCTATGTCCTTTTTACGATATGGCCTTCATGATTGAATACAGTATTCCAAATGTAATCTAATTATTGCTTTATACAGGGGTACAATTAGCTGTTTCTCTTCATAAACGAGAGTTCTCCTAATTAGCCCTAGAATTTGATTTCCTTTCGAAGCAGCAATCCCACATTGCTCTGAAACTTTCATGTCAGCACTAAATGTTACTCCTAAATCCTTTTCTTGTGTGGTTCTACCTAGAACAGCATCCCCCGTTTTATATTCTTCGTCCATGTTTCTAAGTCCAATGTGTATAGATTTACACTTCCAATTTGCTTTTTTGACCTGACCATTTAACTAATTTATCTAGATCATCATGTAAACTTTGTTTATATGTATCATTAGTAACCTTTCTGAATACTTTTGTGTCATCTGCAAATTTGAGTACTTTGCTAGATATGACATCTTCCAAATCATTTATATATTAAAAAGAGTATAGGGCCTAATACTGATCCCTGTGGTACCCCACTAAAAATAGAGTTCCAGTTTGAAGTCTCACCACCTGCTGTTACTCTATGTTTTCTGTGTGTAAACCTCTTTTCTATCCAGTTGATTACATCATTACATATGCCATGGGCTTTTAGTTTAAGTAACAATCTTTGATGAGGCACTTTTTCGAAGGCTTTCTGAAAATCTAAGTAGACAACATCCACTTGTGACCCGTCATCTACCCACTTTGTATTTCTTCAAAAAAACATAAGAGATTAATTAGACATGACCTTGCTTTTAGGAACCCATGTTGAGATGTATTTATGTTTTACAAGGAATTCCACCATGTGGTCTATAATTTATGTTTCGTGTAATTTACATACAACTGATGTTAAACTCACTCGATCCCTTCTTTGGTGACACGAACAAGTAATTATTTGTGTCGGGGCAACTGTGCAACAACACTAAGTGGATACAAACGACCGTAAGCATAATGTAAAGAATAATAACTGTCAGTATATACATTAAATTTTGAATTATATAGAAATTATCCACTTTTGAATCGCACCTTTGCAGCTTCCGTCTAACGATTTTACGAAACGACACGATTGTTAGTCTCCTTTATCCACGACACAGCTAAGACGCAGGCCACCGAGGATACTTCTTCGTTAAACAAGTATTCAAATGTTTCAACATGTTGAAGAATTAAACGTTACGATAATATGTTAACTCACTTTATTCTACTGCAACATTATTTTTCATCAATTAGCTTCGACACTTATCCAGAATCACAAAGAGTATGTGTCAGCTAAGGACGATACAGTTTGGTAAGAATAAAGGGCAGTAAGCAACATTGAAAAAACAATGACACTCACATACAACCCATATATGGAGGTACATGAAAGTATATATGTCTATTTGTACGTGTCTGTTTGTGATTAATTTGATTAATGACTACATAATACTATAAATGTTTTATTACTGCAAGGGTGGCCTCATGATAACGACCATATTTAGTGACGGTCTCCATGACCGCCGTATTTGTATAAGGTTTTATTTTTGCGAAGAATGTGAGTAACATTACTTTTGTATTTGAAATAAATGCATCCCTCCCTCCCTCCCTCCCTATTTCTCCCCCTCCCTCCTTCCCTCCTTCCCTCCCTCCTTCCCTACTTCCTTCCCTCCATCCCTCCCTACTTCCCTCCCTCTCTCCCTCCCTCCCTACCTCCCTAAATCCATCCCTGCCACCCTCCCTCTCTCTCTCTCTTAATTATATTAGTGTGTTTGTCTGGTAATAAATCTACAAGAATTTGTCATGTCAACCTTCATTAGACGTGTCCAGAAAAAACCCTCAACCCCTTACAAAAGCCCTTTCTAATGAGATTGTATAAATATTCAGTCGTGAAGAGTTTACAGTCATAGACGTATCAAAATATCATTTGGTGTTGCCCAAAAGCGTCCACAACAGCGAGTCGTCCGTGTATCTTCTACTCGTAGTTGTTGTGTGATACGTCAAGTCCCATCTTTGAAAAATGGACATTGTCGGTCAGTGTGACCTTTCGTTAGCAAGGTGACTAACTACTTATTTTGCCCCATTCAGGTGTTTCTACTGTCAAGTGAATCTGTTTATTGAATCATGCTTGAAACCATTAAATTATATATATATATATTTATATATATATATATATATATATATATATATATATATATATATATATATATATATATATATATATATATATATATATATATATATATATATATATATATATATATATATATATATATATATATATATATATATATATATATATATATATATATATATATATATATATATATATATATATATATATATTCAAAGAAGAGTAACTCGAATTAAACTAGATTTTCAAAATATATTAATCTCCACAGGTCGAACCGTCCTCATGTTGATATCAGCCCATTGTTTGTCAACGTGGCACTGAGCTATACGACTAGTGCTAGAAACTATTTGGAAGCGTGCCAGGTAACGATTGATGTTTTTGAATTACATCAAAGGCCAAGTCAGCCAACAGTTTCGGCAGGGTACAGATGAAAAGTTGAACACATCGGTCGATCCGTCTGTTGCAGGTTAGTTGTTCTGCAGCAGGTCTGAACTTCGCTGTCACTGGAATGTTCACTTTGAAACCGGCTTGTGGAGATATCGTAGCTAACTCTGCATTCGAATTACAGTTCGAGCAATGTTTCGTTTAAATGCAGTGAATTTTATGATCTGCTTTAAAAGAATATGCTTTTAAACGCTCGGCCAAAGTATGACATTTTACGTTTTGTGGTGGTGGTTTTATTGACGTGCGTGCGTAATTCTAATAAGAACCCAACACTTTCAAATACATCGTTTTGCGATGGGTAATCAATAGCTGATGTCTGCCACTCGGTTTGTGTCGACTCTAATAACATATCTGAACAGACTTGGTTGGAGTTACTGACCTTAAACGAATCGAACCGAAGTTAAACCCAGCCAGAAGGTCATTCGATTCGAGTGTCAAATCTAAGCATTCAGTAAACATATTTCGTATCTCGAATGACACGAAACCACGTGGTCCACACCTGATTCTGTCTGCCAGTCAGTCTGTTTACATCTCCACTGTGTTTGTTTTCTCACTCTTCCATAGCTATGTCCTTTCAGCCAACCTTTCAACCTTTGTCTAGTTCTCTCACTCCACCTCGTCTAGTTATCTCACTCTACCTCGTCTAGTTCTCTCACTCCACCTCGTCTAGTTCTCTCACTCCACCTCGTCTAGTTCTCTCACTCCATCTCGTCTAGTTCTCTCACTCCACCTCGTCTAGTTCTTTCACTCCACCTCGTCTAGTTCTGTCATTCCACCTCGTCTAGTTCTCTCACTCCATCTCGTCTAGTTCTCTCACTCCACCTCGTCTAGTTATCTCACTCTACCTCGTCTAGTTCTCTCACTCCACCTCGTCTAGTTCTCTCACTCCACCTCGTCTAGTTCTTTCACTCCACCTCGTCTAGTTCTGTCATTCCACCTCGTCTAGTTCTCTCACTCCACCTCGTCTAGTTCTCTCACTCCACCTCGTCTAGTTCTCTCACTCCACCTCGTCTGGTTCTCTCACTCCACCTCGTCTGGTTCTCTCACTCCACCTCGTCTAGTTCTCTCACTCCACCTCGTCTAGTTCTCTCACTCCACGCTTGTCTTGTTCTCTCACTCCACCTCGTCTAGTTCTCTCACTCCACCTCGTCTAGTTCTCTCAATCCACTCTTGTTCATCCATGCCATCCTTATTTTGTCCGCTCAATGCTGCTTCGTTTCTTCCTACACTCCTGTTGTTTTTTCACCACATCATGTTAGGTAACTCCCCCCTTGTTTTGTTGTCTAACCCCAGCCTTTACCTTTCATGCCAACTTTTCTTGCAGTAGAGTGTTCAAGATGCGTGCGAGCTTCCTTCTTCTGCTCTGTGTCGTGTTGCTGGCGACGGCGGCTTTCGCCAATGAAGCCATAAGTACATGTGGCGTTACCCACAAACGATGTTTTGCAAAACTGTTATACTGTTTAACGGAGCAACTACCTAGTATTAAAACCATCCAAAGAAATAAGCTATGCAAGGCAAGGAAGGCATTGGTTTATCAAGATGCCAAACATTTTACATTTATACATTTATATGTTTTTATGTCTTTTGTAGATACAGCTCAATCTTGTTTTCCTATGTCAATACTCCCACTACTAGCATATTAGCAAATACTTTGGTCCATTTATTTATCGTTCTTTGCGAGAGTGAATACCATGTTTATATACAATATAAGCTATTAATTTTGTAGTGATACGTTATGTCTTCTAGTTTTTGTACTTTCCTGAAATATGAAAGCATAAAATAATCATTTTTATGCATTTACATGTAGTAGCGTGAATTCTTTCGAAACTAGTGTATATTATTATTTTATAGAAGAACGACGGCAGTCTTGCTGTGTCGGTAACGAATAGAGCGACAAGTTGGCCGGTAAGATAAACCTTTTACACTAAAACTCTCGTACACATGCTTTGAAAGTAGGGCCTATTCTTAAAACATTCTCTATACGAGTATTGCCTAACCTCTACGACATTATTTTAATAAACGCACACAAACAATTGAGCGATTGCTGACCAGCGCGGCATTTCTAGTGAAGACGATTGTTTCTGTACCACTGAACGTGTAATGCTGCTAGGAAGCTTCACATTTGTGTAACCTTTTGCCGACATGACGGATCAGTTCTAATCATACATAACGTCCGTGATACGACATGTCATGGTGCATATTAGTTTGCTATCTGTTGAATATCATCGAAGCGTATAGATTCAAACCAATGCTAGCGTACAATGGCTGTTACACGCTCTTGGGCCAAAACCACGGAAACAATCCAATCGCAACGGAAACCAACGAAGCGGGATTTCTATGCTGCAGACCTCAACATAAATTTGTTCGTATAAAAGATACGTGTTTAAAAAAATATTTTCGAAATGTACAGTTACTATTATAAGTGTGATACGTGGTTAAAATAAACCTTTCCCATGACCTATAAATGGATAAATGGGAAGTTTGGTAGGTCCGAAGTGCACACCTACAGCCGGCCGTGTACGTCGTTTATATCAACGTGTTCATCTAGTCGTAGTATATTTACACGTACAGCTTGAACTATGTATATTTCATTATATACACTGACTTTTATAAGATATCTATTCAAAATAGGTGACCGCGTCAAGAGAGGGTTTTGGCGGCGCAGGAGACGCTCTAGGAGACGCTTTTGGAGACGCCCTTGGAAACGCCCTTGGAGACGCCCCTGGAGACCTTACTGGAGATGTATTTTTGCTGCATCCTTTCAAACCAACGGTGAAATGTCAAAATGAAAACATTTGATTCGACAAAGCAAAGACAACCTGATTGTGTAGACACATAGAGCCGAACCAACCTCTAAGACAAACCGATAAATGTTATGAGGTTGTTTCTACGGAGATAGCGAATCTTAGTGGAGAGTATGACGTCATCACTGAAGCAGAGCACAACAGTATGTTGCATGTAACTGAACATTTGGAAGCAGACAAATTACATGCGTCGAACAATATGAGATGTACATATAAATATAAAGGATAAATGTGTGTAAGAGGAAGAACGAAAAGACAATGATGACAACGGAGAGATATATAAAAGGAGATGTACATATAAATATAAAGGATAAATGTGTGTAAGAGGAATAACGAAAAGACAATGATGACAATGGAGAGCTATATAAAAGGAGATGTTCATATAAATATAAAGGATAAATGTGTGTAAGAGGAAGAACGAAAAGACAATGATGACAACAGAGAAATACAAAATAAATATATGTTACTATAATAATACATAGCAATTGATTTTAGTGTGTTTGCCTGCTGCTCAAAGAGAACTCACCACAACACATAGTTCCAGATCATATAAGCAGAGTGTGTTGTTGGGAAAATGTAGAATAATATCCTTGCTATGTACTATTACTAATGGCGATAATATTATGTACTCCTACTAATGGCGATAATGCAACCACTGACATAGTTGTGTTCAAATATACAATATCGAAAACACCAACATTATTGTGCTACTTTTGAAGCGATTCGCATGGATGCACATTATTACCAGATATGCAGTGTCAAAGCCATGCCATGCCAATAAACATTCCAAGACGTAGTTGATAGAGACGACCAGTCCCAGTTCGTCAGGTGACATTATACAAACGTCGGTCATGTCTATGACCTAGTGTACTCACAGCGTAATAACTCTGCAAGAAATTGTCATGCCGACCTTCCCTTGACGTGTCCAGGACGTAGTTGATAGAGACGACCACACCATTCAAACCATTAAATTATGACTGTCCATTAAAATTAAACCTTTCATGTTGTTGAACCGAATCTAATGTGTGATTGACCTCGCGCAGTGTCGGCAGACTTGAGTGAAATGTATTTTAATTATAATAATAATGATTATTATGCATAACATACAAGTGATACACACACACACACACACACACACACACACACACACACACACACACACACACACACACACACACACACACACACACACACACACACACACACGGACGCACGCACGCACGCATCCACCCACACACACACGCACACACACGCACGCACACACACGCACGTACGCACTATGCAAGCTGTGCAGAAATATTTGATTCAATATCGCTTCGGACGTTGTGTTTATTACGTGTGCCAAGCTATGACTGAGACACTGTTGTGTGAATTTGCGATTCGTTCGTGTGAGATGTAGTTCAAGAGTGCAGTTGTTGTGAGCATTATTATTAGGCATGAGAAAACACGCGTAATGTTGCTAACAAATGCATTTACAGTATACTATTGTTGTCATGTATTTAACACTCATGTATATTATTATATAAGTTAGTTATCGCTTCTAGTTCTATTTATAGATGTGGACAGCAATGTTGTTACAATGTAGCATCTCTGGCTAGAGATACTATGTTAATTATAATGAAGTTGCTAGTGTTTGTTTGTTATGCTGTGTATAGACACTATCCATAAACACTTGTATGATGTAAATACAAACTCTAATAACTTGAAAAGTATTCACAATTTCTGCATACATCGAGCGGCACATATTTAGGTATAATTATTATCTTTACGATAACGCCGAAAATAAAATAATTCCCCCCAGGGGCCCCTGTAGTGATGGTTCCACGTCCGAGCCCCCTATGTCCGTAAGAAGGGCCCCCTGGGTCACCATGCAAAGTTTCGTCTTGATCGACCCAGAAATGCGGTCGTGCATAAGACGCAACAGACAAACAGAGATACGGACAGACAGAGAGACATACAGACAGATAGAGAGACAGACAGAAAGACAGACAGAGAGACAGACAGACATACATGAATACAGACAGACAAACAGAGAGACAGACATACATACAGACATACACTTTGATTTATATATTAGATAACACTAGTTTAATAATTGAACTGCACATTACTACATTACACGTGGATCTTGTTGACGTTGGTGTATGAGCAAGGTATACAATTTCGGAGATATTGCTAATGATGAAGCCACATTTTTAGGACCAGAAGCATCATTGCTACTTTTGGGCAAAGTGTTTCGTTACGTTTGCATGGGCATGTGTAACGTTCATCATGTCTATACAGGGAAATGACGGGCACTCCGAGCAGACCTCCCCATCAGACAACACTGATGTAGCGGCGTCGTGGGAGTCTCTTGTTTGACTTATTTCACACATAAGCATACAAGTACACGTAAGCACGTGTTACCGTTGCTAAGCATATAGTGATACATTGGTATACGTCGAACATACGCAAAACAGCACATCGTACATGTAACGTTCATCCGGGTACTGTTATATTGGACTTTTATGTATATTTTTATGAGTAACACAATTTGAACATATTATGTATTTTACCATATCTATATTACAGCAGACATTCTAGTTATATGTTTCTATATACACAATTACACACCAATAACATATTATATGGTAAGCCATCTATGATCGGTACATCGTACACTACATATCGTCCAGCCCTGCGGCCTCCTGAGTGATCTTTGGTCTCTTTCTCCCTGGACGTATCCCGATATGCCGTGGTATAGCCGTGCCATACCAGTAAATAGTCCATGACGTATTTGACAGAGACGACAACACCCAGTTCGTCAGGTGACATTTTACCAACGTCGGTCAACTCTATGACATTCGACCACTCACTGCGTAACGAATCTGCGAAAAGACGTCATGCCGATCTTCCCGAGACGAACCTCGTAAAAACCCTCAAGTTTACTTTCGTAGAAGTATCATTATATCATTTGGCGATGCGGAAAAAGTCCACAACTGCCGGTTGAGCGTCTACTACTTGTAGGTGCTGTGAGCCAATTCAAGTTATATCCCTGACTTATTGACATAGTCGTTTAGTAAGACATTTTGTTGGAAAGATGACTAAAATTTAATAGTCAATACAATATGCCTTACCTTTAACACGTTGTGGTACTTCTACTGCCGTGCAAACTTGTATATTGCCGCATACTTGAGATAGGAATTTACAAACATTTAAATTATCACTGCTCATTCATGTATAACTTTAATGTTGCTGAGCCGATTCTAATGTATGATCGACTGCATACAATTACAAACACGCAGGCACGCACGCACATACACACGCACGCACGCAAGCACGAATGCAGGAAGGGAGGAAGGCAGACAGGGCGTCACGTTTGGTAATTGCTACACGGCAGGGCGACTGGGCGACATGGAGACAGAGATACAGATAACAAGAGAGACAGATATACAAAGAGACTTGGACAAACAAACAGACAAAGAGATAGATAGAGAGAGAGAGAGAGAAAGAGAGAGAGAGAGAGAGAGAGAGAGAAAGAGAGAGAGAGAGAGAGAGAAAGAGAGAGAGAGAGAGAGAGAGAGAGAGAGAGAGAGAGAGAGAGAGAGAGAGAGAGAGAGAGAGAGAGAGAGAGAGAGAGAGAGAGAGAGAGAGAGAGAGAGAGAGAGAGAGAGAGAGAGAGAGAGAGAGAGAGAGAGAGAGAGAGAGAGAGACAGAAGTGGGAAACAGACAGACACAGACAGAGACATGAATCCATAGAGACATAGACACACAAATGCAGAGAGACTGAGACAAGGATACAGACATAAAAAAAAACTGAGAGAAAATAAGAAAATATACAGAGAGAAGGAGACAGATAGAAAGAGAGACAGAGAGGCACAAATAAAGATACTCAGAGACAGAGATAGGGAGACGCAGAGACACAGTGGCAGATAGTCTGAAATGCAGAGAAATGGGCTTCAGAGAGACAGTGAGACTGAGAGACATAGAGAAAGAAAGCGATGATGACAGAGAGACAGAGAGAAAGGGAGAGAGACAGACATACAGATATACATACATACAGACAGACAGACAGACAGACACACAGACAGACAGACATACAGACAGACAGACAGACAGAGATACATACATACATACAGGCAGACCCAGACCGAGAGTCAGGGATACAGAGTGGCAGAGAGACGTGTGTTGTTGACAAAAAACATAGATTACAGTGTTCACTATGTACTCCCACCAAAGGAGATGATGGCGATAATGTAACCATTGACATTGGTGTATTCAAACACATAATATCGGGAACCCCAAGGTTATTTCATTGCTTATGAAGTGATTCTCATGGATGCACATTATTATCAGATATGCAGAGGCAAAGCATTGTGAACAGTCCAATACTAAGTTAAAGAGAAGACAATACCTAGTTCGTCATGTGACATTAGATCAATGTCGGTCATCTCTATGGCACTGGAACACTCACAGCATTATCAATCTTCAACAAGACGTCACGAAGACCTTCCCTAGAAGCATCCAGTAAAAAACACCAACCTCTTACAAAACCCTTTAAAATGAATCAGTCGTACAGAGTTTACATTAGTAGAAGTATCAATATAAATAATTGTCATCTGGTGTTGCGCAAAAAGTCCACAACCGTAAGCCAATTCTGTCTTTGAAAAATATACATACATTTTTATCTAACTCTGCCTCTCTGCATGTGACTTTCTCTCTTTCTCTCTGTCTCCATGTCTGTCTTGCCTTTCTGTCTCCCAGTCTCACTATCTCCCTTTCTCTTTGCCTTTGCGTTTCTCTGTCTCTGTTTTTGTCTGCCTCTCTGCATACCTGTCTTTGTGTCTCTCTGTCTCCCTTTGTCTTTGTCACCGTCTCTCACTTTGTCTCTCTCTCTCTATCTCTCTGCATACCCGTGTTCCTGTCTGCCATCTGTATGCCGTTCTATATACGTGCATTTCTGTCTCTCTGCCTCTCTGATTCTCTGTCTCCCTGCCTCCCAATCTCTCTATATATATTTGTCTCCATGTCTCCCTATATCTGTCTTTTGTGTATTTATGTCTCTAGCTAAGTCTCTGTGTAGCTATCTGCCTCACTCTTTCTGTATGTGTTTCTCTGTCTCCCTTTCTTTGTGCCTCTATTTCCTCTGCCTCTCTCCGTATGCCTCCATGTATCTCAGTATATTTTCCTCTCTGCTTCTCGTTCTCTCTGTCTCAGTCTCTCTCTCTCTCTCTCTCTCTCTCTCTCTCTCTCTCTCTATCTATCTATCTATCTATCTCACTCTCTGTCTCCCTGTCTTTCCCTACATCCATGTATCTCTGTCTCGCTGCCTCTCTGCCTCTCTGCCTCTCCGCCTCTCTGCCTCTCTTCCTCTCTGCCTCTCTGTCTCTGTGTCTCTTTTTCCATCTGCATCAATGTATCTATGGATGTGTGTGTGTGTGTGTGTGTGTGTGTGTGTGTGTGTGTGCGTGCGTGTGTGTGTGTGTGTGTGTTTGTGTGTGTGTGTGTGTGTGTGTCTATGATAGAGAGGGTGCATGCGTGCGTGCTTGAGTGATGCGTACGTATGTGTAAATTCGATCACACATTATACGGCTCAGCAACATAAGGTGTATACAGAAATGGACCATGGTTCACATCTACAACGAGTAGAATTCGCAATAGCAGTTCGCGGTTGCAGACTTTTCCGCAACACCAAATGATATATTGATACTTTTACAAACGCATACCTTTTACGACTGACTTATTTGAAAGGGCTTTTGTAAAGGGTTGAGGTTTTTTATTGGCACGTCTCTAAAAAGTTGGAATGCCACATTCTTGCATATGTATTACACTGTGAGTGCGCCAATGTCATCTAGATGAACGACGTTGGTATAATGTCACCTCACTAACTGGATGTTGTCGTCTCTGTCAACTACTTCTTGGACAGTTTACCCCCAAAGGCACTGCTTTGCCACTGCATATGTGTTAACAATGTGCATCCATGTTAATTACTTCAAAAGCAATTAATTTATCTTAGTGTTTTCAAGATTTTATACTTGACCACAACTATATCAGTGGTTGCATTATCGCTATTTGCAGGATAACATAACGAGTACATTAATGTACATTTTACCAACAACAATCTCTGCTTATATGTTGTACACTTATATGTTACAAATGTGTCCTCAATAAATATACATCTCCGTTTGTTCGACGCATGTTCGACTTCTCTCTGTCACTCTGTATCCCTATTTCTCCACGTTTCTGAATATCTGCCTCGCTGTGTCTGTCTCCTTGTTTCCCTGTCTCCCTGTCTCTCTGTCTCTCTGTCTATCTGTCTCCATGTCTCTCTGTCTCTGGCTCTGCCTGTCTTTCTCTCTCTCTCTCTCTCTCTCTCTCTCTTTATCTCTGTCTCTGTCTCTCTCTCCCTCCCTCTCTCTCTCTCTCTCTCTGTCACTCTCTCTCTCTCTCTCTCTCTCTCTCTCTCTCTCTATATATATATATATATATATATATATATATATATATATATATATATATATATATATATATATATATATATATATTTCTTTTATCTCTCTGTCTCTCTGTTCCTGTTTCTCTCTTTCACTATCTCTGTTTCTATGACTCTCTTTTTGCCTATATGTCTCTCTCTCTCTGTCCCTCTCTCTCTATCTCTCTCTCTCTCTCTCTCTCTCTCTCTCTGTCTCGCTGACTCTATCTCTACCTCTCTGTATCCCTGTCTTCCTGTATATCTGCCTTTTTTTCTATTTCTCTCTTTCTTTCTCTGTCTCTTTATATATATATATATATATATATATATATATATATATATAGCAGAACAAGGCAGAGAGACATGAAAACAGGGACACAGAGAGAGATTGGGGGGCATGAAGAATCAGAGACACAGAGAGGCAAATATATAGAGCGGCATTCAGATGGAAAGATTGAGAAACGTGGACGCAGATAGACAGATAGAGACAAAGAGAGACGTAGAGACAAGGAGACAGAGATACAGGTATACAGAGCGGCAGAGAAACTCAGAGACAGAGAGACGCAAAGGCAGGTAGAAAGGGATATACTGAGATAGGGAGAGAGAAAGACAGAAAGATAAAACAGACAGGGAGACAGAGAGAAAGAGGGAAGGTCAGATTTTGAGACAGATAGGCAGAGAGAGAGGGGGGATGCATAGAAAGAGAAATGCAGAGAGAAAGGGATAAATATATGCAGATAGGCAGAGAGGTAGAGAAGCAGGGAGGAAGAGAGGCGGACAGACAAGCAGAGGTACAGGGAAATATATAAACGCAAAGACAGACCGAAAGAGCGGCAGATAAATATACAAGCAGGCAGACAAACAGGTAGACCCGACCAGTAGTTGTGATAAGGCAGGGAAACCGGGAGGCAGCGAAATATAATTATATAAATAGAGTCACAGAAAAAGAGGGACAGAGAGGGAGATGGAGACACATAGACAGAGAAGGAGAGAGAGAGAGATGGAGAGAGAGATACACCGAGACACAGAGATCTAGAAAACAGAGACAGAGAGAAAGGCGGTGAGACAGGGAAACAGGGAAACTACAAATAGAGAGACAGGGAGAAAGTGGGATAGAGAATCAGAGAGGCACAGATACTGAGCGGCAGAGAGATAGAGAGACACGGAGACAGGGATACAGAGAGGCTGCGAGAGAGACTTATATTCAGATAGACAAAATGAGAGCCATAGAAGCATAGCGAGAAAGAGAGAGAGAGACAGAGAGGCAGAGAGAAAACAGATAGGCTGACCGACAGAGCAGCAGAGAGGCAGAGAAGAGAGAGAGAGAGAGAGAGACAGAGAGACAGACAGACAGACAGACAGAGATAAAAAAGAAGCAGAAAGGAAAATGCAGAGAGAGACATAGAGGAAGATTGACAGAGAGAGAGAGTGAGCGAGCGAAAGAGAGAGAGAGACAGACAGACAGACAGAAACGCAGAGAGAATGGGAGAAAGAGAGGCATATATACAGAGAGACATAGAGACAGGTATAAAGAGAGAGATACGTAGATAGGGAGACAGATAGACAGAAATGCACAGAGGTAGAGAGACGGGTAGAAGTAGAAACAGAGAGAGACGTAGAGAGGGAGAGACGGGGAAGAAGACAGGGAGAGAAGGGGGAGATGGAGAGACGGAGAGACATGGATAAAGAGAGACAGAGAGAGGCAGACAGAGAATCAGATAGACAGAGATACAGAGATAGATGGCGACAGAGAGACATATATTCGTAGGGGCAGGGAGGCAGAGCGACATATAAACAGAGACACAGAGATACATATATATACACAGAGAAACGGCAGAAAGACATATAGGCAAAGGGCAAACAGGCAGAGGGGCAGAGTGGCAGTGAAGAAGGAAGGCAGCGAGGCAGCGTGGCAGCGAGGCAGAGAGTCGCGGATACAGATAGACAGGGATATAAAGAGACATACAGACATAGATGTAGAGAGACAGAGAATACCGAAGCAAAGCGGAAAAGAGACACATAAACATAGACTCTGACAGAGAGACTGAGAGAGAGAGAGAGAGGTAGAGAAACATAGAGATACAGAGACAGAGAGACACATAGACATAGAGGGGCATATATATAGATAGACATAGAGACAGGGATACCGAGAGATGTACATACATACATGCATACATGCGTATATGCATACATACATGCACAGTGTATGTGTTGTGTTTTTGCATCAAGGGCACCGTTGACGTGCGTGCGTGACTCTAGTAAGAACCCGATACTGTTTCAAAGACATTGGTCTGCGATGGGTAAATCATAGTTGATTCCTGCCAATCCGTTTGAATCGACTCGAATAATATATCTCAACAGACTCGGCTGGGGTTACTTACCTTACAAGAATCGAATCTACCCGAAACCCAACCAGCAGGTTATTCGACTCGAGTGATAAATATAATATACATGTGGCTATGTTCTTACACCCAAAGGCTGTATTGTTCTTGCTTTCTTATTTCACTCCACGACTGTCTTGTCCACCCGCGCCAACCTTATCTTGTCCGTTCTTTGAAATCCTGCTTCGTGTCTCCATCCACTCTTGTGTTTTCACCATATCTTGTTAGGTCAATCCAGCATTTTCTTTTTTGCTAATTCCCTCGTTGTTCTGTTCTCTTGTCTGGCAGTAGACCGTCACTGGCCAGACAAGATGCGTGCGAGCTTCCTTCTACTGCTCGGTGTCGTGTTGTTGGCGACGGCGGCTTTCGCCAATGAATCCGTAAGTACATGTCGCGTTACCCACACATGGTGTATGGCAATACTGTTATACTTTGAAACGGTGCAATTACGTAGTATTAATACCATCCAAAGGAATACGGTATAGAAGACAAGGAAGGCATTGTTTTATCGATATATCAACATTTTACATTTACCTGTGGCCCATATTTTGTAGATACAGGCCAGTTTTTTTTAATATGTCAATATTCCCACTGTTAGCATTGACAATACCAGCAACTACTTCTCTTCGGATTGTTTTACCTGTTGGTGCGTTATAGAAAACGCGGGTCGTATTGTTTAGTAAAAAAACGCATGGCCTGCATAACTAGTTGAATACGAGTTGTTTCTAGAGCTAATCGTCTAGGCGTCGAATTGTCCTGGGTTGCATCATAACGTAATTGCAACGGGTGAATACAGTGCTGCCACCTGGTGGATGAGCACCAGCAACTACAGGGCTTGTATTTATGTAAACTACGACAGCACGTTTGACCACATGGATTGAAGTAACCCATTCCCATAATCACTCATCCTTTGGGGGTTGCGGCCAGGGCAAAACGTACATAACATATAAACAAGTAATTTATTTACGAGATTTCGATATTCTTGAAATGAATGTTACATGTCAAAAAAAGGTTTTAGGCAAGCACAATATACATGACAACCGATATCGCACCCACGCACGCCCGCACGCATCCACACCCGCCCGCCCGCCCGCACGCCCGCACGCACTGGAGCACATGATGACTTTAGAGTGAAATAAACCGAAATCGAGCCTGCTATCTATGAGATATGATACTTTGAAAGGTTTGCTTATTGCATGTTCAATTTAAAAACAACTGGCTTCCAATTTATTTGGAGTATTCCTAGAACCTCTGAGTGTAGAGGAACGTGAAGACCTGCACGTCACAGTGGAACACGTCACAGTAGAACACGTCACAGTAGAACACGTCACAGTAGAACACGTCACAGTAGAACACGTCACAGTAGAACACGTCACAGTGGAACACGTCACAGTGGAACACAACAGACAAATAAAGACTTTTACTAAGTATTATATGTATTGGTGCGGAGGGAGATTTTATACTGGCTGCAATTTGGATGGGGGCTAATGTTTGGGCGATGTTGTCCGTACACTACGTCTCCCACCACTGTCTGTTTAAACTTGAGGCAATACGCAATGGAAACATTTGGCAGGCTAACACCCGTGGATTATGCAATGTATTCCTAGTGTAGTCATAGTGAGGTAACTCTGCTGCCACACAGTGGCTAGCACAGGCTCTAAAGCCTAACACCAGACCGGCCTGCTACCTGGTGGACAAGTCGAAAATAAAGATATCTGCGTTTTGAGCACCACCTGGCGTGTATAAATACAAGTCGTCGGTCCTAAATACTAATAATCGTCTAGTCTTGCTTACCCGACTCTCTCGCGGCGTCGTGGGTCTGGCCCCGTTTGGTCCCATTGCTACCCACTATCACTACTCCATGTTGTGTAGATGTTAAAGTAGTAATATATTTAACGAAGAATGAATTAAGGGCCATGTTTGTTACTGAGTAAAATTGGTTTCGTTGGATACGCTACGCACACACACACACACACACACACACACACACACACACACACACACACACACACACACACACACACACACACACACACACACACACACACACACACACACACACACACACACACACACACACACACACACACACACACACACACACACACACACACACACACACACACACACACACACACACACACACACACACACACACACACACACACACACACACACACACACACACACACACACACACACACACACACACACACACACACACACACACACACACACACACACACACACACACACACACACACACACACACACACACACACACACACACACACACACACACACACACACACACACACACACACACACACACACACACACACACACACACACACACACACACACACACACACACACACACACACACACACACACACACACACACACACACACTGATACACACAACTGCACAAGACACAGCACACTTGCACGTACAAGCCTTGTATTATGGACGTTACATGGTTGTGTGGCCCTCTTATCACATAGTAGCTGCTGCCTGCACAGTAGACTGTCCTATATCACCAATACCTGGGCTGTAGATCAAATACTTGCTGGTGCTTCAGTTTACAGGTCTTCGCTTAATACTTGGCAGCGACGCTCCGGTCGAATCACTTCAGGAGACATAGCAACTCAATCGACCACTAAATGTCACAACTGACAAGCTGGGACAAACATTCACAGCATCCCATTTCACCTTTTTCACCTCTCCTTTTAGAAGATCACAAAAACATCCATTGACCCATGACGAGGATTAGGCAGCATGGGGAAGTAATGAGACAGGGAGAGAGAGACACAGAGAGGGAGAGAAACAGGGAGACAGGATACAGAGAGACAGAGAGGCAGCAGTGTGCACCAACTAGAAGCTGCATTTTAGCAACGATGTACGAGACAACATCAAGTTCGCCGGGTGACATTATACCAAAGGCGGTCATCTCTATGACATTGGACCACTCACAGCGTAATGAATCTGCGAGAAGACTTCATGCTAATCTTCCTGAGACGTGCCCAGTAAAAACCCTCAACCCCTTGCAAAAGCCTTTTTAAATGAGTCAGCCGTAAAGAATTTGTATTCGTAGAAGTATCAATATATCATTTGGTGTTGCAAAAAAGTCCACAAAGTCCAAACAATTCCGCGATCTAGTTTGTTTGCATTCTACCCGTAGGTGCTATAAACCACATCAAGTTCCGTTTCTGAAAATATTGACATTGTCGTTTGGTTCGACGATTCGTTTCATGATGACTAAATAGTCTATATGTCTCACCTATCACACGTTGTGGTGGTTCTACAATCATGTGAACGTGTTTATTGCCGCATATTTGAGATTGGAAATTCCAAACCATTAAATTATGACGATCCAAGTATAGTGTATTTTACACATAATATTTATTAAATATTTTGTCGTGTCATAGGTATTCAAGGAAAGCCAATTAATAATAATAATAATAATAAATATTTGTATTCACAATAAACCTGATAAAGTATACATTTGATCTACCTAAGGGGTGTCAGTTTAAAACATTAATATGCAGGTAAGTACAGTACCGCTTAAGATTAAATAATTACAAATTGGAGTATATATTAAAATGCGGCAAAGAAATATTAGCAAAATATTTAAATAAATTAAGTAAACTGATTTGGTTAGCGGTTTAAGGAAAAATATGTGTAAACGAATTTCTATAGCGCCTATATCCACAGGAACCTGAGCTCAAAGGCGCAACAAACCGGGAACATTCAGCATAATCATGAACATGGAAGCACAACAGTTATTATCAGAACAAGTCCGCGCTTTTTGCACGAAAAGATCTCCTTTGGCGTTCGATCGAGTGTTTATTTTTGTTAATGCATCAACTATTGTTTGTATTCGTATACTAAAGCAAATAGTGTTTGAGTTATGAATGCACTTTGTTGGCAAAAGCATAACGCGTGATGTTCTATATTTAAAACAACGTTGGTTGTAGCAGTGATAGTACGAGTGCAGTTCAGGTATATCATTGATTGTTATTATGCGGTGTTTCAGGACTTAAGTGCCTCCGAGAAAACGATGGCAAACGATCGTGCTAAAAGTTTGTCCAAGTTAAAATGAAACGGGATGAGGCAAGAATCTACTGCCGGATTATCAGTGATGGAGTCGACCTTGTCTCCATAGAGTCGCAACAAGAGTCCAACTTACTCGCATCTGTCAAAAAAGGCAAAACAGTAATCAGTTAACATCTAGAATGTCTTTATATCCAGTTTGCTATGCACAATTATCTTCTTCTTCACCTGAAAACAAAACTAGTAATTCAGCACAATCTCAAATGCAACGTGTTGACTACATCAATCAATAAAATAAAAAATAAATAAAAAATAACGTTGCCATTTACCATTTAACCGTTGATGTACCCAGCAAGTTAAATTGCACGTATTTATTTAAAAGCTGTGATTTAGTTTAAGAGGTTCCAGAGCACAACAATATGACTATACTAATTTACATTTTTATGATGTTTATACTTGTATGAATGTTCACGTTTGCCCAATTTGACTGAAACAAAAACCATCTTAATACAGAACGTACTACAAATGCGACATCGCTTGCCCGATCCTAGACGGAAATTATTTAATAAATTATCGTGCCAGCAAAGAATATATATGTTTTACCAACAATAAAGGTTATTGCTTTTATCAATCAAATATATATATATATATATATATATATATATATATATACATATATATATATATATATATATATATATATATATATATATATATATATATATATATATATATATATATATATATATATATATATATATATATATATATATATATATAAAACACACACACGTGAAACAGATAGGAATATGAGGCTTGTCGCTGGTGTTTCTGACCACACACTGGCAGAGTACCTTACTGTATTGTTGTTAGATAATTGTGTTCATTGCTGTCTGCCTAGCCACTCTTTTCCCAACATTTCACCGTCGCAAACTGTTATCCACATTCTGCAAAATATGCGCTGGTGACCGCATACGAACACATAATACAATACAAGCATTTCTTTGATTACAGGGTTACCAGCGAAATGTGCTCTATACCACACGTCCGGCGAGAAAAAGTCTGGCGTGTGGCAATGGACTGCAACAGGCCAGCCATTTAATTACACAGGTTGGGCACCAAGAGAACCGAACGATAATGGAAACTTTTCCTTTATTTGAAACTTCCCTCCGGGCTGGAAGACCTGGGATTACCGTACTGATACAAAAGTTTGCTTCATCTGTGAATATCATATATGAGGTTCCAATGCCAGTTGGCAGTTGCGCGGTGTTCCCGTTGTTGTATTAAACAACCACCAGCACCAATCGGAATAAATATTGTAGAGCATCACGTTGTTAATCATAATATACTTTACAATCAGGAGCAACTATCTTTACGAACATATCTCTGCAGGTAGATGTTTGCAGCCAACAACATGGCATAACTTAGTTTTCTCGTTCTAATAGAGGTTACCCAAAATATATCCTATTGCAGCAACTTCTAAACCATCAAAGTTAGAATCAACAAAACGCATTTCAAGTTGCCGCCGTCGAGTGTATATGGTCATGTGACGGCAAATTGCCGTCTTGTGTATAATAAGAGTTAACCGCTACTGGTTGTAGATGTTATATACTCATGGAGTCAAACCCTTTGACGTTGTAAGAATAGCGATAATAAACATGTAATTAATAATGGCTTGCTAACATCTAACATTTTATATTTCACAAATTGTACTGTGATTTTGAGTACCCTGGTAACCGCTAAAGTGGTTATTCCTAGTTATACCCAGGAATGTTTAGAAACAATAAAGTACGCGGCTAATGTATAAGTTGACTTGATATTATTGTGCTGTTTGAAGTCATATTCACCTGTCTTTTTTTGTCATTCTCATTTCCTCTTGGTCTTCTCATACTTAGAAATGAAACAGCCAACAGGGAACTATATGACAAAGATAACCATATGCAGATTGTAGAAAAAATATGTAGTTCATTCCTTTTGTTTTTGCCAGCTTGTGCATCCTCGTCGACCTCAAGCTCTGCCTGTAAGTCACACAACCTCTTGGTCGAGCAGAAAACGAAAAAGACTATCTGCTGGACTGAGTCCATCATACTTATCACTAGTGGTTCTTTGCTGGCACGCACAATAGATCAATTAACACTGTGTCCTTTGAAGTGAAAATATATGATGCCGTGTATCAGCTGTCTGATTCGACCATAGACTCCACGATGGATGTCAGTAATGCCGGCAGCACTATCGAATCCCTCCTTGGGCATCTCAGCTACCACATTCACATATTCCCTGGGTAACTATAAAGTATGTGGTCCATGCTTCACCAGTTGTGCCATCAGCCAGTTCCAGTTTCCACAGCTAGGTCCAG
The DNA here is from genome assembly GCA_033239005.1 of Lamellibrachia satsuma. Classification (NCBI taxonomy): domain Eukaryota; kingdom Metazoa; phylum Annelida; class Polychaeta; order Sabellida; family Siboglinidae; genus Lamellibrachia; species Lamellibrachia satsuma. The sequence goes on from BSQZ01000032.1 coordinate 3,485,670, forward strand.
GTAGGGCGGACGCTCCGTTCGAATGTCAGAAGGTTCTTCACATTGACCATCACTTCACCCACTTGCTCGGCAGCTCGTAACTGTTCTCTGGCGAGGAAGCCCTTGAGTACGTGCATACGGCTATCTATGCGCCTGGTCAGTTATGCATCGTGTTCCTGCTAGTGCCCAATCAAGTTTTGGCAATGAGAACTTCTTGCCCCCAAATCATGTACAACTGCCAGTTTCATGAAGTGTTTGCACTGTACAAAAATGCATACGTTTCACGTAAATCACGTGGGTGACCAAATATTGTACATCCATGTTAAAGTACTCGCATAAATTATGTGTCGCGTACTTATCAAATATTATCTTATTTGACAAAAACTACAATGATTTAAAACAGCGAAAACTAAAGTTAGCTTTACTGTGCAGTATCCGGTCCATGAAACCACCCATAGTCCTCTACGTTGAAGCTCCTGGCAGACCTTTTCATTCAATGACCAACCTGACCAACCTGCCACACAGCAATTACTGCGCGAAGACTATACTATTCTTCCATATGCGTTTCAGTTCGGCTTACCCATTTTTAAACTTGTCTTTAAACTTAGACACTGACCAATCACAATCAATCTATCCATGCATTGCAGACGCATAATTATTAGTAAGAAACACAGTAAACGAAACAGCTTTGTTAAGAAATGTCAAGACAAGAAAAATAGGAAGACAAATAGAAGAAACAACGATTACTAAAACAACACGCTAACAAATATTTTATAGAAAGTTAAGTGTAGTTAGTCTAACAATGATCGTTTCACATTTCGTATCGTCCGACAGCGCCACCTCGCGGACACGGTATAATCAAATGTTTAGTCGGTTGGTTTCTATATTTAATCATCACGGGGCGACAGTAGCCAAGACTATTAATGACACATTATTTGGCTACACCGATATTAGATTTAATCGTACGATAGTGCCACCTCACTGAGTCAGAATAATCAAATGTTTGTTCCTGGTCGGTTGGTATATGTATATATATATATATATATATATATATATATACGGTTACGTCGAGATAGCTCAACTGAATTAGTGCAGTCCCGTCATAGTTTATTTATACTCACGCGCCAGGCGGCCAATTGTATTAGAAAGACAGGGTCACGTGTTCTGAGGATGAAGATTACCGTCCTTGTTGTCTTGGAGGAATCAGTAGATACACACGTAACAGTTGCTTCGGTAAGTGTCAACGTTCGAGACCTATAAAGTAATAGTAGCAGTTTATGCACACGACATGCTGTTAACTCGATGTGTATGCAGTATTTGAGTAAACTGGTTACGTTCCTTAATAAATCAGCGTTAGATTCCGTCAATAGAATAACATTTTCCTGAATGTTTAGAAGATGGCTATGACCTATGGACCTTAGGGAGGCGAGCTGGAGTAGTCGGATTACCCGTCTGTAAACAGTGGCGGAACTAAATAGGTTTTGAACGCCGACATAACATGGGTGTCATGACAAACTGGGTCGGTTTTCTCTTGTTGCAGCTGGGCGATTGATGTGGTTGCTTCCTTGGCTGCCTCCACTGTCACACAGTTTGAACTGTAGTAATATGGTCAGAGGAAGTCGTATCTGATATCCGCATACTTAAGGGTCTTGAGTGGTACATGAAGACTAGGAATTTCGTGTGTTTTTCGCAGCTCGATACCCCGTTGACTCCCGGAGTTTTTGTGTTTACAATGAAATGGGGACACACTCATGCAGACCGTTCTCTGTTTGTTTAAATACACCAACTTCTTGGTAGGTTGGTAACGGGCAATCCAATTTTATTCATTCCCAACAAGAATTGCCGCTGTGCACACAATAATAGTGACAAAGTCTGCCACAAATTGTGCACAGCCTGGTACATTACTCATTAAGCTGGTGTGTATGACCAATTAGTAAACAATACCAGATAAGATTTAACATTAGTGGTATTTACTACTGTAGCTAGCAACTGCCGAATACAGTTTTTACCAAAAACCTTGCTGGTCTTATACAAAGCGACAGCATACAAAGAGGGAAAAGATAATTATGTGCAGACAGGCATACATAATTAAATGTATATAGTGCTAGCTAGAGTATTTACAATGATATACACAAAAAGTGGGGGAATAAACCCCACGGCCCCACCTGTGTGCAGGTGGTGGTCCAACACCCACTAAGGAATATACCATTCGATTTCTTTAGGTGGGTTGCATTTTTTTACGCTGAAGTCGAAAACATAATTTCCTTTGCCAAATTGATCATCATCATTCACAAAAACGACAATGATTTAAAAAAGTAAAACTAAAGATAACTGTCTTTCTAGTACAATAGGCCGCCTGGCACGTGAGTATAAATAAATTATGACGGGACTGCACTAATTCAGTTGAGCTATATCGACGTGACCGTATATATCTATATACCAACCGACAAGGAACAAACATTTGATTATTCTGACTTAGTGAGGTGGCTCTATCGTACGATTAAATCTAGTATCATGGACCCGATACTAGATTTAATCGTACGATAGAGCCACCTCACTAAGTCAGAATAATCAAATGTTTGTTCCTTGTCGGTTGGTATATAGATATATACGGTCACGTCGATATAGCTCAACTGAATTAGTGCAGTCCCGTCATAATTTTTTTATACTCACGTGCCAGGCGGCCTATTGTACTAGAAAGACAGGGTCACGTGTGCCGAGGATGAAGAATACCGTCCTTCTTGTCTTGGAGGATTCAGTGGATACACACGTAACAGTTGCTTTGGTAAGTGTCAATGTTCGAGACGTATAAAGTAATATTAGCAGTTGATGCACACGACATGTTGTTAACTCGATGTGTATGCAGTATCTGAGTAAACTTGTTACATTCCTTAATAAATCAGCGTTGGATTCCGTAAATAGAATAACATTTTCCTGAATGTTTGGAAGATGGCTATGACCTATGGACCTTAGGGAGGCGAGCCGGATATATACACGCACGCTTAGACACGTTTATTCTACCCGTATTACCAATACAGAGAAATAGATCACACTCTAACTTGGACTCCATCAGAGGCGTGTCTAGGATCTCGCAATGGGGGAGACCAAAGTAGTGCAAGCTTAGTTACCCACTAGTTTACCGTGAAACCGTGTAGTTGCGCAACAGGTAACATGCAAACAGGGGAACTATGGCCCAATGCCCCATGACTAAGTACGCGAATGGGCTCCATCAAATCGCCTTGATATATGAGATGAATATATAATATTTAGATTATGTTTAATATTTTTGTATTGGACATAGGTGGATTCAACGATGTCTTGGGCATAGGTGGGGTCAACAATGTATTGGGCATAGGTGGGGTCAACGATGTCTTGGGCATAGGTGGGGTCAACAATGTATTCGGTGTAGGTGGGTTCAATGATGGCTTTGTTATATGGTGGGTTCGGCAATATCTTAGGCTTAGGAGGGTTCGTCGGTGACTTGGGCGTATGTGAGTTCAACGATGTCTTGGGTATCTATGTATTGGGCATATGTGAGTTCAAAGATGTCTTGGGCATAGGTGGGTTCAACTATATATTCGGTGACGGTGGGTTCAACGATGTCTAATGTGTAGGTGGGTTCGAAAATGTATAGGGCATATGTGGGTTCAACGGTGCATTGGGCATAGGCGGGCCCAATGATATATTGGACATAGGTGGATTCAACGATGTCCTTGACGTAGGTGCGGTCAACGATGTATTGGACATAGATAGGTTCAACGATATCGTATACATAGGTGGGTTCAATGATTTCTTTGGCATAGGTGGGTTTAACGAAGTCTTGGACATAGGTAAGTTCAACGATGTCTTGAGCATAGGTGGGTTCAACGATTTACTTGGCATAGGTTGATTCAACGATGTCTTTGACATAAGTGGGTTCAACGATGTGTTGGCTTTTTTATTCTGAAGTTCAGGGGCCTGGTGATATCTTCAAAATAGGAAAAGTGGCCCAAAGCAAAGCTTAGCAACATTACACTAAAAGCGAGATAAAAACAAGGATAGATCAATACCATGTAATAAATATACACAACAAAAGAAAGAAAGAAAGAAAGAAAAAAAAGGAAAAATGTATTTATTTATCTATCTGGTGGTCATGGTAACCAGAAAAAACTTCGCGTCCCGTTCACCCACACTTTATGGGCTCGGGCCCCGTATGCTGTTAACTGGCTGGGAGATGGTGACCATCTCCCAGCCAGACATTAACCTACTCTCAACACCACGACCACCAGAAGATGAAATGAAAACAGTCACAATTGATCTGATTAAGACCGAAAAGATTTAAGACATCTGATCCAAAAGAAAAGCAATCACATCTGTCTTGAATGCAGTCATGTTTGGAGAGGCAGGGAAAGCGGATGCTGGGGGGAGTTCCACAATCTAGGAATATGTAAACAAAATGGATGTTCGCTCACTGAAAATCTGGTAGCTCTCATGCTAGGTGCCTCTGAGGGTAGAATGTCAGCCAGTTTAGTGGATGGCTGGAGGAAGATATGACGGTAGGAGACGCAAAGTGATGCAACGTTTCCCCTGTGACTCAGTGGAACTATGCCAAACTTGAGAGGTTCATATTCCATAAGAGGTCGGATGTAAGCCTTGTAGATGGTGATACGAGCTTGGTGAGAAAGGAGGTTTTTAGAACGGTCCAGGATATCCAGACGCTTTGCTATCTTTTTGGCAATACATGTGATGTGCTGTGACCACAATGTCTTGGTGATGGTGACACCCAGATGAGTAATACTATCTGTAGGCTGTAATTCCTTGTTCATAAAGTGGAGTGGGGGTGATTCTGGCTTCTTTTCCTGCTGATGATCATCTCCTCTGTCACATTGGAGGCTTTCTGCGCATATTATTATATCGCAAGTAATTTTAATGGCAATACGGGGTGTAGATTCATCAGCAAATAAGTGAATATCGTTCTCTAGGTGTGAAGCCAAGTTATCGATAAACATCAGAAAAAGTACTGGTCCAAGCGATATTGGTCTGTAGTTTGATGGATCATGCTTACTCCCCTTCGTAGTTACAGCAACGGCATGGGCAGTTTTCCATTCAGATGGAACAGTCCTGGTGTCAGATGAAATCTGGAATAATTTAGCAAGGACTGGAGCCAGTTGAGGTGCACATTTCTTCAATACGGCTGAAGATATTCCATCAGGGCCGTTAGCTTTGGACATATCAAAAGTTCAAAGTTTTTAAAAAAACTTTCGGACGGAATTTGAGGGAGGAGAGAGTTGAGTTGGTTTTTTAATGCAGTTTTGGAGGAGTTTTCCCACCATCATCTAGCTGGGAATTGGCAGCAAACATATTGTTGAGCAGCTGCGCCTTCTCGCTTGCCTTGTTGCAGATATGACCATTGTGATTGAGAGGGGGGGGGAACAGCATATGTTTTATTTAACAAGATTTAACAAGATTGAACAAGATTGCCATCTCGAACAACAAGTTCCAGATGGCAAGTGGACAAGGAAGCCATTGGCTTATCGAGAGTCCAACAATTTTCTCATCTATGTGTAGTCCGCCCTTATCAAATATCTGTCAATTCTATTTTTAAACATATTCACACCACTAGCATTAACACAATCATTTGGCAGTTTGTTCCAATCATTTATCACCCTCTGTGAGAAAGAGTACTTTCTCATGTCCAACCTACACTGTTCCTTAACTAATGCTGCTTTGTGTCCTCTGGTTCTACTGCCTTCTTTAAGTTTGAAGAACATATTCCTATCAACATCCTCATAACCGTTCACTATTTTAAACACTTCTATTTGGTCTCCTCTTAGTCTCCTGGTCTCTAGTGTTGTCAAACCACATTGTAATAAGCGACTTTCGTAACTAAGGTCTCTTAATTCTGGAATCATCTTAGTTGCTCTTCGTTGTATTCTTTCTAGCTTATCTATGTCTTTTTTACGATATGGCCTCCATGCTTGAATACAATATTCCAAATGTGGTCTAACTATTGCTTTGTACAGGGGTACAATTAGATGTTTCTCCTTATACGTGATAGTTCTCCTAATTAGGCCTAGAATTTGATTTCCTTTCGAAGCAGCAATCCCACATTGTTCTGAAACTTTCATGTCAGCATTAAATGTTACTCCTAAATCCTTTTCTTGTGTGGTTCTACCTAGTACAGCATCCCCCATTTTATATTCCTCATCCATATTTCCATGTCCTATGTGTATACATTTACACTTCCCAAAATTGAATAACATTTGGCGTTTGCACGGCGCCATGTTAGAAATTAAATTTGTATTTGTTTATAATCCGTTTATAATCAATTTATACTAGGTAGTCTTCACAAAGACTGTTTTTGTGTTGTAATACACACTTTATAGTATGTTACTTATGTCTTAATTAAATTTACAGCTACTGTCTTGCAACCTACTTTCTATGTAACGGCTGACTAACAAAACGTAATATCGCTCGCGCTAATGAAATTTCAGTGACCTTATTTAAATAACACTGAATTACTACCTACGGCTAACTTTTAACAATAGATGTTGCTAAAACAAAATATTCAGGTTTTCATTATTTAATATGTACTAAATTATTTACAATAATATTCTGTCTCGTATTATGTACCCAATCAACTGAAAACAAAAACCCTTAATTATCGCTCGCGCTACCGAGTCCTCGGAGACCTACGATATAAACTACCCTAAATTACTTATACAGCTAAATTTTAACAGCAACTATTGACTAAACAAGGACTCTTGTAAGTTTATGTTTAATATACACGCAATAATAATACTTATCCGATCAATATTCCACGATTTAGACAAATATAAAATCCACCAAATTCAATCCCGTGTTCTCCTCAAGATTTCCCAAGATTTATAACTGCCAGTCACTGTTTCCACAATTTTCCACCACTGTATGTTATCTGAGATCTTGAGTTCTTGCTCGAGATGTTGTGAGAACTGTAGACGAGCTTGTCGTAGTGAACAATGGCCGTCGGATTTGGATTGCATTTACAAAGTCCATGAGTCCCTTTTGCCATTTCTTATAAGCTTTTTGTTTGTATTGGACAGCCTCATGACAAAGCTCGTTAAACCAGGGTTTATCTGAGTAGCTGCGGCTGGTCTGCTTAGCTGTTACACAAAAGTCCATGGCATCAGCTAAGGTGTCTTTAACACAAGACCAGGCTAAATCTGCACTGTGTCCTTTTGAGATTGAAGTCTATTATACACTAGCCAGGAATGACCACATATCATCCAAGTCTGCTTTGTCGTTAAGCCAAACTTTACATTTGCCTGCCTTGCTTGGTGTTGGACATCTGTAGTTGGCCAGAGTTGAGACAACACTGTGGTCGGATGATCTCAGAGGGGGCTTAGGTAGGTTCAACGATATTTTGGACATAGGTGGGTTCAACGATGTATTTGGCATAGGTAGGTTCAACGATGTCTTTGGCATAGGTAGGTTCAACGATGTCTTCGGTGTAGGTAGGTCAAACGGGGTCACGTAACTTGTTGGCCACGGCAACCGATACAACTAACACATTAAAACATCACATTAACCGTATAGAGGGTATATATTGGGTAAGGTGTCTATATGTTTACTGGATCATGTGATGTTTAAAGCTTCAACTAGGTTATAAACACAATAATCACTTTATTAATTTGTTTCCGTTGTGTTATATTCGGGATATCAGCAAGTAAAGTTGAATTTTGGATAAATCCTATATTGCGTCTCCGTGGACACCTGTTTGCAAATTCATTTCCGGGCGTTCATCAAGTGATGCGAATGGCTGAAGATAGAAATAGATGGCGTTGATTATTTTCTCCCTTGAGTGCCTGACGGCACCGGGAGTGGGTACGTAATAGTATGTAATAAAACGGATATGGATAGTAGTCTGGTTTGTTAAGGCGAATGTATGGCCGAATCGTTACTTGCGGGATAAGAATAGAATGACAATTTGACCTTTTACGTAAAATGTTACGTCGAATCCAATTAGAACCGGATCCACGTCGTATGTCGTGTTCTTGACCTTTAAATTCAAGGTCAAATGTAAATGATAAGAATTTTATATTTTTAGTAGCACCGCTGGTTTTGTATGTATGTTGTATGTAAGCAATCAAATTGGATTCAGACAATGTGTTACTGACCTCGAATGTCAAGGGCAAACGTAATTAATCGTGAAGTTTCAAGACCTAATGTGAAAGATATTGAAACTCATATTGTTCAGTAGCATAATTGTTTTTCTACACATGCATGCCGAATTCCAATGTGATGTTGTGTTTTTGACCGTGAATATCAAAGTCAAATGTCAACAAATTGGAAATCTCAAACTCAAATGGCAATGATAGAGAAATTTGTATTCTTCAGCAGGGCCACTGTTTTTGTGCATATATGCAAGCTAAGTTTAAATGCAGGTTCATTTTGTTTTACTTCAAGGCCTACTTCTATATAACTCAAACAAACGAACGGGAATTAATAGCGTCCATATTATGCCTCCAGGGGACTACAAACGAACGTAATGCCAGACGTTTATCAAACGTAAGTGCATAATCAATTTTGGGAAGTGACGTTGGGTACAAAGTCGGACCATCTGTCTGGCGTTGATGTTCCCGACCACACCGAGGCTCCACCATTTCTAGACACAACGGTCTTTGCTGGACCTGTCCTTACTCACATGTTGACCCCCACAAGCTGCGCAACGTTTCAGGAATACGCCGAGCAAATGTGCAAGCTTGAAACTAACAGCCAGAGAGAAGCGCGGACACGGTGGAAGAGTGCGAGTGATAAGACAAGCCAACGTTCCAAAGAAATGGCCAGAGTTCCTGTGGGATACGAAAACCAAAGAGGAGTTTCTTGGAGATGCAATCCAGACGGAGCCGTGGCCAGTAAACAAGGTGGTTTGCATGAAAAGTAGTGACAGTGTAGCTGCTCATAGAAAAGTCGTGGATGAGTTGTGTTCCCACGAGGAGGCGGACACGCGTGTAGTGTACCACTCAGGCCACGCTCTTCAGCATGTAGGCGACGACAGCTGTGGTGCGCACTGTAGACACGGATGTTGTCTTCATCTTCGTTGGGTTGTTCTTCTATTTGAAAGCGAACGTCGGGAAAGTCTAACTGTGGGTGGCATTCGGAAGAGGGCGAGGCTTCAGAAACATAAACGTCAACACAGTGTGTGACAGCCTTGGAAAGCGGAAGGACAAGTGAATCATGATGTTCTATTCCATGACGGGTTATGGTGTAGTTCTAGCGTTCCATGGCATAGGGAAAAGGTCGGCTTGGAAGGCTTGGTCTGAAGTTTCTGGTGTGACAGAGGCATTTGCAATCAGTGCGAGGTCTCCGTTTGCCGAGTTAAACGTGGCTAGTCCAGACCTACAGTTGACGGAGAATTTCGACATCACAATGTATGGCAAGTCAAGTGCAGCAAAGTGAAGAGGCAAGACGAGAACTCTTAAACTGCGCCTTCGGTCGTCTGTCACCAACATAGGATGAAATATTGCAGCATCTACCAAGCAAGCATATGGTCTTTGAGTTGTGTTGCTCAGCCAGATGTGCCGTCTCCAAAGGACTTTGGGTGGAAGTTCGAGGATGGGAGATGGTCTCCTCTTTGGTCAACGCTTCCTGAAGCTACAAAGGCGTGCCTAGAGTTTCTGCGTTGTCGATGCAAAAGCGGAAGGCCTTGTGCAGCGCGTTGCACGTGCTATAAAGCTGTCTTGCCGGGCACTGGCCTTTGCACTTGTTCCTGTGTCGAGAAGTGATATGATTATAGTTGAAATAAATATGTAAAAAAAAACAATACATATATACTTCGTAATAAACACACGCACGCATGCACGAACATACACACACACACGCAAATATGTATATATATATATATATATATATATATATATATATATATATATATATATATATATATATATATATATATATATATATATATATATACGTACATACATACGTACATATACATACATATACATACGTACATTCATACATAAAACACTGCTATGCTATTGAAACAAATAAGCTAAGCAATCTTTACAATGATATTATAAAATCACTCAAAGGCGCTGCCATGGTCCCTTGTGTGATATAATGAAAATTAGACGCGCTCATTTTAAACGCAAAAACAAACTATGTAAAAAAAAATGCTGACATTCTTAAACCTGAAAGACTTGCTTCTAAACTATGTAATAATGACTTCAAAAACTTCTGGAAGGACATAAAACATATGAATAACGCCATGTTGCAAATCCTAGCAATGTTGGTGGTGCTTCCGGTGTCGAAAATGTAAAGAATATGTGGCTTCATCATTACCAGACCTTACTTTATAAACTCTATACCTGGCTCTCCAGTCAACATCAAGAAGATTAATGTATACTGTAGCAATGTACAGCTTAATGTCCAAATGATTGTTAATGTTAAGGAAATTCAAGATATAATTCATGCAATGCCTGTAGGCAAAGCCCCGGGTTATGACAGTGTGTGTAACGAACAATATGCAAATAAAAAACTTCATGTTCTCATGTCACTTTTATATAGTAGCATGTTAATTCACGGTTTTGTTACCAAATGCTATGATGATTACAATCATAGTCCCCATAATTAAAAATAAGGCGGGTGACCTGTCTGAAAAAAACAACTACCGACCCATTGCTCTAGCCACAATTGCTAGTAAATTATTTGAATCCTTGATATTATCCAGGGTTTCTACTATTTTTTATCTACATGTGTAAACCAATTTGGATTTAAAAAGCATCACTCAACTGAAATGCTCATATTTTTATTAAAATAACTCTTTCGACACTACATAGCGAATGGCTCATCTATGTATGTTACTATGCTGGATGCCTCTAAGGCCTTTGACAAAGTCAATCATAGTAAGCTATTCACCAAACTAATTGACCGTTGATGTCCTTCTTTTATTGTTCGCATTCTTTATTACTGGTACATAACCCAGAAATTCACTGTCAGATGGTGTTGTAGCTTCTCAGAATTGTTTACCGTTTCAAACGGTGTTAAGCAGGGTGGAATCCTTTCTCCGCATCTTTTTAACGTTTATATGGACGACTTAAATGTAAATTTGAATAAATTACAGATTGGCTGTCGTTATGCAGGAACCATAATGAATCATATGATGTATGCCGATGCCCTTTGTGTTTTTTTCACCTAGTATTGCGGGGTTGAGAAAACTCACCGATTGTTGTGCCGAGTATGGCAATATGTTTGATATAACTTACAACGCCAACAAATCTTTCTGTATGGTTATTGATAACAACCCTAGGGACAGGACAAATATTAATCCTGTTGTTATCAATAACCATACCCTACCTTACACTGAAACATGTGAATACCTTGGCCATATTATAAACAATAATCTTACTGATGATGACGATATTGCCAGGCAGAAAAGATGTATCTATGCTCAGGCAAATGCTTTAGCCAGAACATTTTTCTTATGCAACAATTCCATTAAAACAACTTTATTTAATTCATACTGTTGTTCAATGTACACCTCAAGTCTTTGGTGTCATTTTAAAAAACAGAGTCTGAAAGGTATTACTGTCGCTTATAACAACAGTTTGAGAATTATATACAACCTGTCACCCTGCTGTAGTGCAACCCATATGTTCACTACTAATTATGTTAAATCCTTTAATGAACGTATTCGCTCATAAATTTTTAGCCTTTTATGCCGGTTGGCAAAATCCGACAATATACTTTATGTGAATCTTCACACTTTTATTTATTATAGAAGTCCATTGATTGAACATTGGATTGATCAATTGTATGCTTTTAGTTCATGATGTTTGTACTTTTATACAAATATATTTTTTATCCTGACTTATCTTATAAATATTTTTACTACACGTCATGTATGTATATTTATATATATATATATTTTTCTCACTACATGTACCTCTATTGTTCATCATATGTGTATATGTATGTTTTTTTTTACCTGTATGTATTTATAATAGTATGGGCTCTTGCCTGAAATAAAACATTATTATTATTATTATTATTATATCACGTTCAGTGACATTTGACCTTGACATTCAACGAAAATAACTTACATACAAACATACTTTAATTCAAGGTCAATGACATACATATATGCACAAATACATAATTACACACATACATACGTACATACATACATAAACAGTGGTGGTATTGAAACATTGATATTTAACGTTCAGTGACGTTTGACCTTGAAATACAATCTGACGTGTATCCGGTTCTAATCGGATTCGCTGTGAAAGTTTGCATATATGGTCCACTTTTCATGCTTGGGCATATGTGTGTTCAACGATGTCTTCGGTGTAGGTGGGCTCAACAATGTCTTAGGTTAAGATGGATTTACTGAATTATTTGGTGTTTAAAGTTTCAACTAGGTAAGTCTATGATTACACGAATCACTGTATTCACTTGTTTCCGTTGGGTTATTGTCGGGATATCAACAAGTAGCAAAGTTGAAACATAGATAAACCCGATGTTGCGTTTCTGCGGACGCCGAACGCGGTTGTGTCCTTTTGGCCTTGATGTGTTTCCGGTTTGGCTTGGGAGATTTTTCTTCCGTAGGCGGCCTCTGGGCATAAATGGCTCATTTAGGCTTGATTGACACACGGACTGCTCATTAGTAGCCTCCATCTTGTTTTTAGTTGTTCTTTGGTTGGATAGAACTGTATAATCTCTGATATTATGAACACGAAAGAAATGATGCAATCCGCCATCTTGTTGTTTAGCAGTTCGTGGGTTAAATAAAAGTGTATAATCTATCATATTAAAGATTTAATTTTGTTTATGTTGACCTCGGTGAAAATTCACGCATATTGAAGTTTCGAAGTCTACCATTAAATCATATCTGGTTTAATTAATTTGTTAACATCATATCTTCTAATTCTCCTCCTTTTTATCGTTTTTGGTTAATAATAATCCAGTTTTGTTTAACCTTATGCAATGAAATTTAAATGTAATGATTTCTGCAATTGACTGACAATGTGGTACACTTATTGTGTGAAGCTATCGCTCCTGTAAAGTATTATATTATATTGATTTAGCATTGTGACTGTATTCAACATAATGTGTCACCGTTGACTGTTTGTACATGTCAGCATTAAAATTGACTCCCAGTTGCGATTGAAATTTGAAATGCAGCTTGCTATGATATCTCTATCAGTTATATTTATTTCCATAAATTCAAGAATTGAATCTATAATTTCACACACATAATATCATCATTATATTATTATTCAAAAAGACTCATACGACAATAAAAAAAATATTATTCACATGCTTTGATTTTTCGTTATTAAGTGACTGAAATACAACACAGCTTTATGCAAAATTGTGTGTGCGATGTATACTGGTAATAAATGTAATGTTAGCTTACTGATATATCACTGTCAGTGTAGCAGTGTCTCGCAGTGAGCCTCTCGCGCATGCACCGCATCTCCTTTAAAACTAGTTAACACCGCTGATACTATGGTAATCAACCGGAGGTCGCCTACGAAAAAATTACGCTTCCGACTTCCGTGTGAAATTCGTGTGTAAATCAGGGAATTAATGCTAACAATGCAAGCGATAGATAATGTTTTTGATATTTAATAATTACGCATAATTTTATATTAGCAACATTTAAATGAAGTGTAACGCGGATATTTTTTCAATGTCATTTCACAGACGGCAGCTCCATTATGTGGGGGTCTTTGCAGCATTGTTTCATATGGCGTTCCATGGCGGCGCTGAAAAAACAAACAAGATGTTGTCTCAGGGTTCTGGCGCAGATCAGTTGTCATATTAGTAACAACACCGATTAATTAGTAGCTAATGTTTTTGTCATGGGGCACTGTCGGAGTCCAAAGGTTGCTCTCTAAGCAGCCGGTCCAACTATATCCTGTCATTAGATTGCACGTCTCGACGTTCCTATATGTTTTTCGTCACAAATTAGGGTGTCACGTTACTTTAATCAGCCTTTGCAGCTGCTTGATACCACGACGTTTACGATGCTTCGTGTGTTGTTGTACTCGTCTCTGTCTGTCACATTAAATTTGGTTCGGAACAAAAATCGGTCGTGGGATTTCAGCTTTGACAGCCATGGTTAGTCCCCCGCGTCACATGGGCCGACCTTTGTTTTGGACCAAATGTATCGTGACATCGGTCGAGGGAATTCAGCTTTGGGAGCCATGGTTAGTCCACCGCGTCACACGGGCCGACTTTTGTTTTGTACCAAATTTATCGTGACACGTCTCGTCGGCTCTATCAATAATCTCCCGCAGCACGATTGGCTCAAAACGACACTTGAACTAAAGACCCGTACATATTCATGTGAATCACAAGTTGCCCACTTTTTAAAATGTCTTATTTTACGTTTCTCATGTTTTTTCTGTGTAGAAATTTGCCATAACATCTAAAATCACTACATGTGTTAATGAAATATGTTCCTATTATGAGACAGATCACAATTTATTATCATATTGGTGCCACTGTTCCCGTGTTTTTAATGTAGTTCGTAAATACTGATTTTGATTTACATAACTGTTTTATTCGTACTACTGTGTTCACAAATTATATTTTATCAGTACAACATTTAAACAAACAATCTTATTATTTGGAAATGTAATGTGCCCAAAAACACATATCATACGACACTTTTAGTGTACTTTTATTATGCCTTTTTATATCTGCAGTGACTGACACATTTTTCTGAGGAAATGTCGCTACGTACACCTACAACTCTGATCTGGTCCTGCCTGGCCATGTGCCTCTGGCTACGTCCCTTGACCGCTCAGTCAACTATTGTCAGGCTCATGGAACAGATGATTTTAATGATGGAGTCAATGAATGACCGCCAGATGGCTCTCATGGAGCAGATGCATTCCACTCTGCGCTCTGTTGAGAGACGGGTGGAGGAAACTAAGCATTTGGATGGCCGTCAGGTGGCACTGCTGCGGTCGATTGACAGACGGATGGAGGAAAGGAACGAAGGTGATGACACTGACAAATTTATTCAGCATATATATATATATATATATATATATATATATATATATATATATATATATATATATATATATATATATATATATATATATATATGATTGCCAATCACACCACTGGTGTGTTTTACCCATTATTATGATTCAGGGTGTTGTGTCAATAATAATAATATTTTTATCCACAACATAACAAACCTCATAAAATTTAAAAAATTTTTTAAAATTATATGTGTAAAATACAAGTTAAGCAGTTAAAATGTTGATGGTCTCGCGCGTCACTATTGTTCAATAATAATAATAATAATAATAATAATATAATAATAATAATAACGAACTTCCATAGCGCCAAAATCCACAGGAACCTGAGCTCATAGGCGTAACAAACCAGGAACATTCAGCATAACTATGAACAGGGACGCACCAAAGCCGTTATCAGCACAGTATGACCACCGAAGAGTTATGGTGGAAATGCAATTTGGAATAAATATGTACTGAATTAATCAAACGTATTGTTTTGATGACGTGTTCTAAAAGCATATATGGAGTTACAATTTTGTAGCACTGGACTGAGAATGTTCCACATTTCTTCAGCAGTAACCGCTGTAGAGTTCTTGCAGATTTTGGTCCGTGCTTTTTGTACGAAGATATATCCTTTGGCGTTCGATTGGGAGTTTCTTTTTGTTAATGCATCAAATATTGTTTGCATTCATATACTTAAAACAAAATAAGTGTTGAGTTATGAATGCACTTTGTCGATAACAGCACAACGCTTGAGGTTCTATTTTTATAACAAAGTCAGTTGTAGCAGTGTAGTGATTATACGAGTTCGATTCAGGTATATCATTGACCGTTATTATGAGGTGTTTCAGGGCTTAAGTGCTTCAGAGGAAACGATGGCAAACGATCGTGCTACAAGTTTGTCCAAGTTAAAATGACACGGGATGGCGCAAGAACCCACTGCCGGAACATCGGTGATGGAGTCGATCTTGTCTCCATAGAGTCGCAACAACATACCAACTTTCTCTCATCTGTCATAAAAGGTTAGTAACACAGTAATCAGATATCATCCAGAATGTCTGTATAGCCAGTTTGCTAAGTAAAATCATGTTCTTCTTCACCTGAACCAAAAACACTATATTGCTACAACACGCCCCAAATGCAATGTGTAGACTAAAACAATTAATTAAAAAAAGCAACAACGTTGTTATTTTTACCTATTTACATGTTGATCTACCCAGCACGTTAACCTGCACGTATTTAATTAAAACCTGTTATTCAGCTTAAGAGGTTCCAGAGCACAACAATGAGACTACACTAATTTACATTTTTATAATAATATATTTATTCGTACTCAAAATTGTACAATTCGATTAAAACAGTGTATATAAGCTACTGCGTACATAAAACAGCAAGCAGTGAGCGCAACTCGTCTATTAATAAAAAAATAAGTGCTGCACGCATTATCTATTCTCTCCAACATATATTTTGTAAATGACACCTTGCGTATTAGTTGCTCGTCTAGCCCCTCTTGGTAGTGGTCTTTAACCATTTCATAAAAGTTGTTTCATTTCATACTACATAAAGTTATGGCATCAAGTTTGAGTTTGGACAAGATGTAGTTGCAGCTTTTAGACATATATGAGCCACTACCTTGAAGGGCTGGATGAGAGAGCATTTTTAAACTGGCTTTATTGCATTTTAAACAACTCTGCATAAATCGCACCATTCGCTTCATAATCTGAATTTGAATTGGTAAATAATCTGCTAAAAGTGAAACCATATTACAGTGAGTGCAAACTGGTAGATTGAACAGTTTTCTGACACCACTGCGCCACACAGTATAAAACTTCTCAACACATTTTGTCTTGTAGGTTCCACATACATACACTATATAAATATACAGTACGACATAAATAATTGACGTTTTGTGCATTTATTACAAAACCCAACATTAGCAGATAATGAATTAACACGCCATATAAAATCATGACACATATCTTTCAACATAGCCTGGTGAGTGCCAGGACCAATAACGTGGCCTACGTGCAACCCTTTTTTATTCTGTTTCACTTGTATGCCATCGAAGCAAAAATGGCAGTCGGTACCACTTCCATATTTAATAAGTTGACATTTTGACGGATTAAATTGTAAATCATATTCATATGCAAATTCTGGACATATATCACACATTTTGTTCTTGAATATAGATAGATAATACAATGGGGACAGCACCCCACCCTGCTTCACTCCATTGGTTGTGGAGAAATACAATAACATGGAATTGTTTCATTATACATTTAAATGCTGTTATTAGTGTACATATAAAGTAAACATCTGATTTTAAGGGGATTCATTCCTCGATTTCTTTTAACCATTCAAAACATCATTAATAGTACCAATATTTTCACAGTCATTACATTGTGCATCTATTTTACTATGTATGTTTTTTTTGGTAACAATGACGCCATATCCTCTTCATTGTACGCTCCTTAATTATATAATTCATTATATTTAGTAGCAAAGAGTTTAGAAATGTTATCGCCACCTGTTACTTCATCAACCTTGTTGGGTAGCATATTATTATTTTTTGTAACTGTACCAACTTCTTTCAAGACATCCCTATTTCTATTTCCAAGTAAACATGTAGCCATACTTTCTTTTATAACATTATTTTGATTACGTTTAACAAAACGAACTGCTCTGTGGTATTGAGTACATTACTTGATTGTGTATGTAATAGAGTTGCACGTTCACGTTTGCCCAATTTGACTGAAGCAAACACCATCTTAATACAGAACGTACTACATATGCGACATCGCTTGCCCGATCCTAGACATATATCTTACCAACAATAGCGGTTATTGCTTTTAGCGATCAAACTTATAAAACACCGCCTACATAATTTATGTCCAACACAAGATAAACAGACAGGAATATAAGGCTTATCGCTAGTGTTTCTGACCACACACAGGCAGAGTACTTTACTGTATTGTTGGTAGATAATTGTGTTAATCGCTGTCTGCCTAACCACTGTGTTCCCAATATTTCAACGTCGCAAACTATTATCCACATTCTGCAAAATATGCGCCGATGACTGCATGCGAACACATAGTACAAGCACGGTTTTGGTTACAGGGTTACCAGCGACGTGTGCTCTATACCACACGTCGGGCGAGAAAAAGTCTGGCGTGTGGCAATGGACTGCAACAGGCCAGCCATTTAATTACATAGGTTGGGCACCAAGAGAACCGAACGACAGCGGAAACTTTTGCTTTATTTGGAACCAAGTTCCTGGCTGGAAGACCTGGGACGACCGTCCTGATACAGAAGCGTGCTTCATCTGTGATTATCAACAATGAGGTTCGACTGCCAGTTGGCAGATGCGCGGTGTTCCCGTTGTGGTCATATGCCATCACCAGCATCAAACGGAATGGATATTGTAGAGCGTCACGTCGTTAATGATGATATTCTTTAAAACCAGGAACCAGGAGCAAATATCAATGACCTTTGCGAAAATTTTTCACCAGGTAGATATTTATAACCCACAACACGGCATAACTTAGTGGTGCCGTTCTAATAGAGGCTACCAGAAAATAAATCATATTGCATCAACTTCTAAACCATCAAAGTTAGCATAAACAAAATGCATTTCGGGTTGCCTAAGTTGAGTGACATATGTAGTATTGTATATGTCAAATTGCCACATTGTGTATAGTCAAGAGCTAACCGCTACTGGTTGTGGGTGTTATATACTCATGGAGTCAAACCCTCGGACGTTGTAGGAACAGCGATAGTGAACATGTATTTAATAATTGCTTGCTAACATCTAACATTTTATTTTTCACAAATTGTACTGTGATTGTGAGTACCATGGTAACCGCTAAATTGGTTCTTCATTGTTATACCCATGAATGTTTAGTAGCAATAAAGTACGCGGTAATATTCACCTGTGTTGTCATCCTCATTCTCTCTTGGTCTTGCGTTATTTAGAAATGAAACAGGGAACCGTATGGCAGAGATAAACAAATGGATGGAGATTGCCGAAAAAATATATTGTTCATACCTGTTATTCATGTCAGCTTGTTCATCCTTGTCCAACTCAAGCTCGGCCTGTAAGTCACGCAACCTGTTGGCCGAGTAGAAAACAAAGAAGACGATCTGCTGGACTGTTTCCATCATACCTATCACTAGTGGTTCTTTACTGACACGCACAATATATAAATTAATATTGTGTCGTTTGAAGTGAGAGTAGATGGCGCCGGGTATCAGCCGTCCGATTCGACCATGGACTCCACGATGGATGCCAGTCATGCTGGCAGCACCATCGTATTTTCGTCCTGGGCAACGATAAAGTATGTGGTCAATGCTTCACCAGTTGTGCCATCAGCCAGTTCAAGTTTCCACAGCTAGGTCCAGGTAGGGTGGACGCTCCGATCGAATGTCAGAAGGTTCTTCACACTGACCATCACTTGCTTCGCAACTGGCCTTTCCAGACAACCTTAAAATTGCCAAAGTAGTCCCAATCTATAAAAATGTGAAAATACATAATTTACTGGTTATTTCAAAACTAATCGAAAACTAATTTACATCCAGCTAAATTCCTTTGCCGAAATCGGCGGACTGCCTTAAATTTGGCCTTCGCTGTTTGCAAATTCATTTCCGGGCATTCATCCTATCAGAAGAATGGCTGACGATAGAAATGGATGGCGTCGATTATTCTCTCCGTTGAGTGCCTGGCGGCACCGGGAGTGGGTAGGTAATAGTATGTAATCAGACGGATATGGATAGAAGATGCGTTATATATATATATATATATATATATATATATATATATATATATATATATATATATATATATATATATATATATATATATATATATATATATATATATATATATATATGTATATATATATACATGACAGTTGTTGTGACAGTTTGTATATTGTACATTTATTTTGTGGTTGTGCTGCAGTCGTGGTAAAGTACGCTACACAAGGAGATCGCTACATCGGTTAGACCTTATCAAAACAACAGGAGAATACTAGTGCATCCAAAGGACAAAGTGGCAGATAGTAAAAGGACATACTGTTTATACCAAATCCCTTTTAAGAGCTGTAATCAAACCTATGTCAGCAAAACAGGGAGAATTTTAGGAACAAAACTCGAAGAACAAAGAAGGAGGATGAAATTATGAAATTACCAGGGAAGAGAAGAGAGAGAGAGTCAACAGTGATATAGAATAACTCTGCAATAACAGGCCATGCAGACAGGAAGAATTGCATCATAGACAGGGAGGGGACAAAAGTGATTCAGAGAGGGCGTAGCAGAAACGCAAGATGGATCAAAGGTGCCATATGGATCCGATAGACAATAATTTTAATAGTGGCATTGCGGTTCGTAATCCGAGTACTACGACCACAAACAAATATCCCAATGAAAAAACTTGCAGTACACCTACTTTTAATTACATATATTTGTATTCATTAACAAAAAGTGGTATTTAAGACCAAAGATCTTATAAAACTAAGGTTAAGACAGGTTACTCACGCAGGTTACTCACGCGGAGACCCGTTCAGCGAAATGAGGTACGTACTGGAGTGGCGCATCCGCCATTTTAGCCAGCAACGTCGCGCAAGCGAGTATAAGGACGTACCAGTACATACGTTCGTAGCTGATGCAGCGCATTCGTTGGACCTACCCGAATGCAAACCATTTTTTTTCCTGCATTAACATGATTGTGTAAATAGTAACTAGATCACTAGTACTGCCATCTATCGATTGATTTAATTATGGTCTTCAACCTGCGAAGAAAGTATTAGGGGAGACCGGGACTAGTTGTATACAGGGGCACGTTATTACAGAGTCGTTTGACTGAAACATAGCTCACATAGGGGGTCATCATTAACAGTTGTTGGTTGGAAGTCCACGAAATTTACGAGGTGTGGCCAAAATCGACTTTTTAACCACCTAAATCTTGTTTGGCCATGCCCACATTATATAATCTCACGCAACCACTTTTTTATATTTCGGAAATGAAACTTGAAACATACATACTATGCAACATAAGGGGTTATACCAAGTACACGTTAAGCTGAAATTCAAGATGTGCTATCGTCAACGCGCGATCAATTGCAACAATTGTGTTTGGGTCAAGTTGTTACAAGTTTAACAACATTTGAGCTCAGCCAGCGAGTTGTGTGCTGGCAATGACTGAAAGAACTAAATATATTTACTCACGACGTGTGAACGCTTTGTTTCATATGTGAAGGGTAGTGTATTGATTTATAACTCGTACACTAAATGCTGACATGCAGGGTGAATACAAATATCTCAGAAGGGCTGAATACACATAGATGAAAAAGTATTGGATTCTCGATAAGCCAATGGCTTCTTTGTCCACTTTTCATCTGAGTGTTTTGTCTTGGATGACAATATTGTTTAATCTTTACGACACAACCCAATTTAAGCAATTAATAAATATTGCATGACTCATTTTAATGTGGATATGAGTGCGTACGTGTGTGTGTCTTTCGATCAAGTAAAAGTCCAATTACATATATGTTGCCTTTCACTATTTTATATTCTATTCAATAATTGATATTCCATTTACAATTGTTTGTTATGTAGCACTCCGGGGAATGTTTCCCCTTGTTATGCATAACGTGTATAAGATGTATATGCGTGCATAATCCAATTAGTGTAATAACGGTAACATCTACGAGTGACCTCTGCTTTGCGATTCACATGTTTTCAATGTAACAACGTGCCGTATGGTGTAACCACTTGCCCCACTTAGGGGGCTAGTTGTGACAGTCGACCGCGCCTGGGAAACTTCACACATCTACCTAAACATGGTATGGACTGTCATTGGTAAGGTCCATTTTATTAATGCGAATACTAAAAGTGACTTTAACTGAACATTTTAACAATTAGCCCCGGTTTTCCCTACAACCCAAACGTGATGTACAAATCGGAGGCATTGTCATCATCAATGCCATCAACATACCTCGCAACCAATGGAAGCTTGCAAGAGTTGAGTTGAGAAAAAAGTTAAGGAAATGAAGAGGAGCAAGGACAATAAAATCCGATCAGCTCGGCTAGCCATAGCTAATCATTCGTTGGACAGTAAAGGAAAGCGAAACGGACCCATTTCGTACCTTGAACGTCCTATTCACAAGTTGGTTCTGTCGCTGGAAAACGAGTGAATATGTACAATCACTATTTACGTTCCTTGACACTCAGTTGTCCTTTCGTAACTTATAGACCCACAACATGTCAATGCCATTTTGTGGAGCCATGTACCTGATAATTATAGCACTAATACTGCCATCTAGTGATTTATTTGTTTATTTCTGTTCTTCAACCTGCGCGGGAGACCCTGCACAGGACTGACAGCCAGTTAAAGACACACGCGTTGTCGTGCTTAAGCATTGCGTATGAAAACCCAGATGTTTGTTTATATTTCCATTTTTTAGTAATTATATATCTTTGACCCGTCACGTTACGTTGTAATGTGTTGTCAAGCTAATGCAACTATATGTGTTTATAGTATTATTTACTTTACGATCGTATTATTGCACATTGTGTATGTTAATTTACAGTTTTACGGAGACCTACGGTGACTAAGGCGATTAGGGACACAAGTATAATAAGACTGAAGCCGTCGGTGGAACCAATAAAGTCTTATGTTAAAAAGAATAAACTCCATGACATTTCTTTATTACGACACGATCTCGTCCATGTTCGCATCCGTGCAGTGTGAGAGCGGTCAAGCGTTGATTACTCAACATCAGACGGTCGGGCAGCTATTCAGCAAACGAGCTGCCGACCTTCGCAATATGGAATTCCCTTTAACGCAACACTTTTATAAACGACTTACGTTATTATATTCGTAGCTAACACCTCATAAAAATATGTTTATATACTCGTGCATAGCATAATTCCGTGGCATCTCCAGTGAACAATTATCAATTAAAGGTTGTGATTAAACAAATGAAAACAAAAGTATCACTTTAATGCCAATTATATACATTTTCTTGCATAAGTTGAAAGGTTTATTATACGTGTACACCATCATTACACAAATTATTTGTTAACATAATTATCGTAAACATATCAATGATGTACTTGTACATATAAAAATCATGCATATTAAAACACAAAAACTGCCAAAATTTGTAAACAAATATTAATGATAATAATTGCAAGTAAGCCTAACACCATATAAAGTAAATTGTCTTTATATCACAAGAGTTTTGCAAGAGGATCTTTGCACTCTGCTTTCCTCTATTTGAAAAAGTTGCCAGCGTGACACCACATAAGGTGCACCATTCAGTGTCAACATGTCATGACACCACATAAGGTGCACCATTCAGTGTCAACATGTCATGACACCACATAAGGTGCACCATTCAGTGTCAACATGTCATGACACCACATAAGGTGCACCATTCAGTCTCAATATATCATGACACCACATAAAGTGCACCATTCAGTGTCAACATTTTCAAACTTTACATGTTAATATACTTTATTTGTGTGAAATTGCTTTTCACTTTCCTTCACTTCCTCTTCTGGGTTAAATCCATTAGTTGTGTGTTCTTGAACGTCAGAGCATAATGTATTCAAACATAAACAAGGATAGCTACAATATGTGAATTCAATCGCTCGCTGCATACATGAAGCTCCTTTTAAGCATCCAGATTACATATCGCGTCATTCATAAGGTGGCCAATTTTGTATCTCGTCGTGTTGTCATCATCGAATTCCTTACAGAATACATTCCCGCAATGCGTGCAGAAGTCAAGAAACTCTCCAGCGGGAATCATCAATGAATCGATGTCCGACTTTGAAGTGTCGAATGCATTGAAAGGCACAAACATCAGAACAGGGTTATCTAATAATGAATAATGAGTTTCTTTATTTTTTTAAATATAAAAAAACATATTAATATAGAAAAAGAATATTTTAAACATGTAATATAGAAATAAAGCATTTTAAATTAAATTAAACTAAATTAATTAATTAATTAAGTATGTTAACATTTGCATTTGAATGTGAACCTAAAACAATTGATGCAGAAGAATGCCTTGTGCATTTACATTTGAGTAAATTGAAACATCTGCATTCAAATGCATTGGCATACATTTGTTAACATGTGTTTGTGGGTCATAAATGCATGTGGGTGATTTTGTTACAAAAGTGGCATGTAGTAGGTATGTGATGTCAAAGTCCATATTACATTTTTTTCTCCAGAATTCTTACTTGCAGAAACAATGCAATAACCCATAAATTAGCGTACACGACACTATGCAGATGGTATGTCACAGAGTACGTTTGTAGCGAGGTTACTGCGTATGGATTTTAGATCTTGATCTGACTCGCCACCATGGAATAAGTTCATTTGCAATAATCATTTTAAGTGCACCGGATATGAATCGCATGCTATTAAGCATGTTAAAGTCATAGTGTTACGCACATAACAACTAAATTACATTACTGCATTAGATAGATGAACAACGTAGCTGACAAAATATTATGTTATAGAAAGCATAGAAGTAGAGGACACGAAGTAATATTAGTAAAGGAACTGTGTAGATTTGATATTGTAAAGTCATCATTATCACAGATGATAACAGTTGAATGGAAAAAATTATCTCAAGATCTTAACAGCGGAATATGCTTAAAAATAAAATTGACAAATATGTCAGAAGGGGGATTAGCATAGATGAAAACTTGTTGGACTCGCATTAAACCAATGGCTTCCTTGACCACTTGCCATCTGGATGTTTTGTCTTGGATGGCAATCTTGCTAAGTCTTGTTAAATCATTTAAAATACAGTACGGCGTTACATAGGCGAACAACGTAAGTGACAACAAATAATGGCATGACGAGTATAATGGTGGTTTCTGAAGATATCCGTTCCAGAGACGGGAATTAGCAATGCAACCCAAGTCTGCCTTTACAGGTGTACATGTTTGATTTATTTTTCAATAGCTCAATGCCTATGTTATGCCAAAGTAAACTATGCGATTCCGTCTGCTAAATAGTATAAGTTTCAATGGCAGCTCATATATCTGCTTCACATTGATTTAGGACCACGTAATGAAAGCAGTGGTAGTTATACAAATCCATAAAAAAATAGGGAAAACATCAGTTGTCTTTCCTCATGATTCATAGTTACAGTGCCTTGATGTCATGAAGGATGATTCATAGTTACAGTGCCTTGCTGTCATGAAGCATGATTCATAGTTACAGTGCCTTGCTGTCATGAAGCATGATTCATAGTTACAGTGCCTTGATGTCATGAAACATGATTCATAGTTACAGTGCCTTGATGTCATGAAGCATGATTCATAGTTACAGTGCCTTGCTGTCATGAAGCATGATTCATGGTTACAGTGCCTTACTGTCATGAAGCATTGAATTGAATTGAATTGAATTTTATTCAACATGATCGATACATGTACATTTTCAATCATACATAGTTGTAAACATAACTACCACAAATGTGGAACAATGAACACATAATTATAGATAGACAATTAGAAAATGTTGAAAGGAAATGCAAGAAGTTAAAAACTTATATATCGCATTCCCCCTAAAAAATACTATTATATATATATATGTATATATATATATATATATATATATATATATATATATATATATATATATATATATATATATATATATATATATATATATATATATATATATATATATATATATTAAATATATACACAACATGAAAACAAGATATTATTCATACCTAAGCAAGAGTAAAGCTTTATAATTTTTCTTGAATTGATAAATTGAATTGCACAACTTAATATCATCACACTGATCATTCCATATCTTTGGTCCTTTTACACTAATACAGTCAGATTTTTTCGTAGTCCTACTATATCTTATTTTAAAATTACAATTTTTCTTACGGATGTTGTGATTGTGGCTAGCTGTGGCTAGCATTAACTTTCTGGAAGTACAGCAGAATGTTAGCAGGTAATAGACTGTTATATACCTTGGACATAAAAACCATGCTATTAAAATTCACCATGTCCTGTACTGCTAAAGTTTTCAGTTGAAAAAAAATGGTTTAGTGTGAGACATATAGTCAGCTTGTTGACATATTCTAATAGCTCTTTTCTGAATAATATGCAAAGGATGTATTCGGCTCTTATAAGTATTGCCCTAAATTTCACAACAGTAATTTAAATATGGCAAGATAAGAGTACAATATAATGAGTACAAAGCAGAACTATTCAATAAATGTTTCACCCTGTACATTACAGATACATTCTTTGAAATTTTATTTTTGGTGAGGTTGATGCGATCACTCCAATTCAAGTGGCAGTCAATGTGTACACCAAGAAATTTTGTAACATGCACTCTATTAATGTCCACACCATTTATACTGACCAACTGATTACCATCACACTTTTTGTTACTGAATATCATAAAATTTGTTTTGGCAATATTTAAAGAAAGCTTATTAACTTGAAACCAACTGCATAATTTGTCCAGTTCTTCTGATACTGTATTACATGTTTCTGTCAAATCATCTTCTGAATAAAAGAAATTTGTATCATCAGCAAATACAATTGATTTCATTAATGAAGGCACATTGCACATATCGTTAATATATAGGATAAACAAAGCAGGACCCAGAATAGATCCTTGCGGAACTCCACATGTTACATTCATGCACTCAGAATGTGTGTCATTAATACAAACATACTTGCTTCTATTCTCGAGATAGCTGCAGATCCACATATTTGCACGTCCTCTTATTCCATAATGCTCAAGTTTGTTTTACAAGAATGCTGTGGTCAACTGTATCAAACGCCTTTTTTAAGTCAATGAATACACCAATAGTAGACTTACAATCATCAATAGAAGTAGTAATTTCCTCAACAAGCTCCATTATTGCCAGTGATGTAGACATGTTTTTTCTAAACCCATATTGGCTTTTGTACAGTATTTGTTTGTCATCAATAAATTACATCATCCTGTTGTGGAAGATCTTTTCTAGATTTTTTGAAAACTGAGATAGTATAGATATAGGCCTGTAATTACTAAAATCATTCATTTCACAATTTTTAAATAGTGGTATAACTCGGGCCAGTTTCATACCATCTGGGAAAACACCTTTCTGTAACGAGATATTAAATATATGTTCTAGGGGTGTTACTATGGGAGGTAATATTTTCTTAACTAGGCAGATATCAATATCATCATGATCTTTAGATTTTTTGCTTTTTGTGTTTTTCACCAGATATATGATTTCTTCTTTGGTTACAGGCTTTAGAAACACTGTGTCCTCAACCTTATCAGATAAGTATCTTGTAAAAACATTGTTGCTTCTCGGGATTTTATTAGTCAAGGATGGCCCTATATTTACAAAAAAATGGTTGAAACAATTTGCAATATTTTTGCTGCCAGTAATTGTGGTTCCATTACTTCTAAATTCTGTAGGGTATGTAGTTCCCTTAGTTTTTTGTTTATGAGACTATTTATTATTTTCCATGTTTCTTTGATGTTTCCCTTGTTTTTTCCCAAAAGTTCTGTGTAATGTTGTTTCTCACAATACCTTAGTATGCCTGTCAATTTGTTCTTATATCTTTTGTATTTTTCTTCACTAGCAGTTGATCTTCTCTTCAAGAACTGTCTGTACAGCAGATTTTTTTTCTTGCATGCTTGTTTTAATGAACTGGTCATCCATGGCTTGTCTGTCTGTTTGTTAATGGTTTTCTGATTAACGATGGGACATACTGTATTGTATATCTTTGTCAAATTGTCAGTAAAAGTATTATACATTTCATTTACATGTTCACTATAGCATGATTCATAGTTACAGTGTCACAGAAGCATGATTCATAGTTACAGTGCCTTGCTGTCATGAAGCATGATTCATAGTTACAGTGCCTTGCTGTCATGAAGCATGATTCATAGTTACAGTGCCTTGCTGTCATGAAGCATGATTCATAGTTACAGTGCCTTGCTGTCATGAAGCATGATTCATAGTTACAGTGCCTTGCTGTCATGAAGCATGATTCATAGTTACAGTGCCTTGCTGTCATGAAGCATGATTCATAGTTACAGTGCCTCGCTGTCATGAAGCATAATTCATAGTTACAGTGCCTCGCTGTCATGAAGCATGATTCATAGTTACAGTGCATTGCTGTCATGAAGCATGACTCATAGTTACAGTGCCTCGCTGTCATGAAACATGATTCATATTACAGTGCCTCGCTGTCATGAAGCATGATTCATAGTTGCAGTGCATTGCTGTCATGAAGCATGATTCATAGTTACAGTGCCTCGCTGTAATGAAGCATGATTCATGGTTACAGTGCCTCGCTGTCATGAAGCATGATTCATAGTTACAGTGCCTTGCTGTCATGAAGCATGATTCATGGTTACAGTGCCTTGCTGTCATGAAGCGTGATTAGTGGTTACAGTGCCTTGCTGTCATGAAGCATGATTCATGGTTACAGTGCCTTGCTGTCATGAAGCGTGATTCATGGTTACAGTACCTTGCTGTCATGAAGCGTGATTCATAATTACAGTGCCTTGCTGTCATGAAGCATGATTCATAGTTACAGTGCCTCGCTGTCATGAAGCATGATTCATAGTTACAGTGCCTCGCTGTCGTGAAGCATGATTCATAGTTACAGTGCCTCGCTGTCATGAAGCATGATTCATAGTTACAGTGCCTCGCTGTCGTGAAGCATGATTCATAGTTACAGTGCCTCGCTGTCATGAAGCATGATCCACAGTTACAGTGCCTCGCTGTCATGAAGCATGATCCACAGTTACAGTGCCTTGCTGTCATAAAGCATGATTCATAGTTACAGTGCCTTGCTGTCGTGAAGCATGATTCATAGTTACAGTGCCTCGCTGTCATGAAGCATGATTCATAGTTACAGTGCCTTGCTGTCGTGAAGCATGATTCATAGTTACAGTGCTTCGCTCTCATGAAGCATGATTCATAGTTACAGTGCCTTGCTATCATGAAGCATTATTCATAGTTACAGTGCCTCGCTGTCATGAAGCATGATTCATAGATACAGTGCCTCGGTGTCATGAAGCATGATTCATAGTTACAGTGCCTCGCTGTCATGAAGCATGATTCATAGATACAGTGCCTCGGTGTCATGAAGCATGATTCATAGTTACAGTGCCTTGCTGTCATGAAGCATGATTCATAGTTACAGTGCCTCGCTGTCATGAAGCATGATTCATATTTACAGTGCCTTGCTGTCATGAAGCATGATTCATAGTTACAGTGCCTCGCTGTCATGAAGCATGATTCATAGTTACAGTGCCTTGCTGTCATGAATCATGATTCATAGTTACAGTGCCTTGCTGACATGAAGCATGATTCATAGTTACAGTGCATTGCTGTCATGAAGCATGATTCATAGTTACAGTGCCTTGCTGTCATGAAGCATGATTCATAGTTACAGTGCCTCGCTGTCATGAAGCATGATTCATAGTTACATTGCCTTGCTGTCATGAAGCATGATTCATAGTTACAGTGCCTCGCTGTCATGAAGCATGATTCATAGTTACAGTGCCTTGCTGTCATGAAGCATGATTCATAGTTACAGTGCCTCGCTGTTATGAAGCATGATTCATATTTACAGTGCATTGCTGTCATGAAGCATGATTCATAGTTACAGTGCCTTGCTCTCATGAAGCATGACTCATAGTTACAGCGCATCACTGTTATGAAGCATGATTCATAGTTACAGTGCCTCGTTGTCATGAAGCATGATTCATTGTTACAGTGCCTTGCTGTCATGAAGCATGATTCATATTTACAGTGCCTCGCTGTCATGAAGCATGATTCGTAGTTACAGTGCCTTGCTGTCATGAAGCATGATTCATAGTTACAGTTCTTTGCTGTCATGAAGCATGATTCATAGTTACAGTGTCTCGCTGTCATGAAGCATTTTCTGTGGAACTTGCAAAGAGAGAACCATAAAGGATTTTGTCTTGTTTTCAGATATCTCAACAACTGCCTTCAGGAACACGTGTTGAGAGCAGTTCTTCTTTAACCCACTCCATTGTGCTTCAAAATTATTTTTAGTGATGGCTGGAGCACTGTCTGTTTTTACCAAATACTATATGTTCTACATTCTGGCACAACTCAAAGTTCTGATAAAATAATCACAATATGTCAAGTAGTTTTAAGTTATTTTCTATTTTAGGTTGAAAACTAATTTACTCTTCAAGACCCTTGCATTATGAAATTAATTTGTTTGGATAAAAATGTTAAACAACTTCCCTATCTTATGAAAATTGTACTAAACAATTATTACAATATGTATGTTTTTCTATGCAGTAATGTTGCTCAAGATTATCAGCTATTCAATGCACAATAGTATGAGATTAAATAATTTGCTTGCAAATGTTCATTGTCATGTCTGAAGAATAAACATTTGTGTAGTGTATTTAGACACCCTGCTTTACCATAATGGTTGGCTTGCATGAATAAAGGATGATATGAATGCACGTTATTTTCAACTCCAGAAGCAAAAAGCATTTGTTTATATAGCAGCTTGTGAATGATAAGTTATATACCTCAGTTATATACCTCAGCTGGGTTTATCAGATATCTTTCAGTACGAAAACATGCACCCAACTCAGAAAAATAAGATTTAAAGCACCCCTTACTGTTGATGACATGCTTGTGTTTTCAGAAAGAGATATGATGATGATGACGACGCTTCAGGAGATCAACTTAACTCAGCAACACCAAGAACAACACCTACAAGAGATTCTTACGTTGGTGTCGAGGCAACCCCAATCACCATCATATGATGCTGCACATATTGCAGACGTTACTTCCAAGCTAGAAAATGTTGAATTTCCTCTAGATTCTGTGCAAGCTATGCAGGTCCTGGAGGTCAAGCTTCAAGAAAAACAGCACAAAAGTAATTCGTGGATGTGACAAACTTCCAATCTTATGTAATATGCGTGATTTTATATATGTGATACAAATATCCCACATTCATCTTTAAGACAAATTTATTGCAAAGTAAACGTTTTTAATTATAAATTTTACAATATATCAAATGGTTTGCCATGTCAAACTATTGCTTGACAATGGTGGCTAAAAAATTGCCAAAGCAAGGCATGGAGAGCGAATCCATGTTCGCTCAATGGACATAGGTGCTAGACCAATAGTTGTAGGAGTAGTGGGTAAAATTATCATCAATATACAAAGTGGCAATCTTTGCCATAACTCACTCGTACAATAGGATGGCACCTAATGAGAACCACCAATGTATGTCCTTGGCCAACAATCCAGGTCTGATATATAGCTTGGTGTGTTCTGCGACATTGGCCAGTAAGAAGGCATGATCATGCTCAAGAACTGTTGTGGCTACTTCTGACTGAACTTCACAGACCTTAATGTTATCAATTACTGTCTGATGTCCCTATTCTAACTTCACACTCACCTCCTCACCTCACGCTTACCTCCTTCTCATCCCACTCTCACATACTTCATACCTCACACTCACCTCACACTCACTTCCGTCTCACTCCACACTCACATCCTTCACACCTCACACTCACCTCTTTCTTACCTCCTTCTCACCTCACACTCACCTCTTTCTCACATCTTTCACACCTCACACTTACCTCCCACTCAAGGTTTTTTTCCCGAGCATGTATGTGGGAGGACACAGACGATGCCACTGTACCACTCAGGCCTTAACATGTGACTAATTTTTATATTTAAAAATGAAGACCTTTCCTGGACATTGCTGGTTCCATCCCTATATACCAGGAATCAGAAGATGTGTGATCATTTTCCACCACTTACGTTACAAATTTGGTCTAAACACTCAGGTTTAGGATGTAAACAAAATAAATTTCTCGTTCGTGATTATGTTTTCACAGAACTTGCAGGCAGATAGCGACCATAAGTATCGTAACTTAATAGGAACATAAGTATCGTGACTTAATTTTAGCTATGTGGTCCACTGGCGACCTCGGCTGTTTTGATGCATGTGTAAAGAATATAATTATATTTTGTTTTTGGGTTAAAACTAGGTCACGAGACTTACGCTCCCTATTCGGGGTTGCGATTTGACATCATGAATATATTATTCGATTGTCGCATTCAATTTGCACCTGAATGCCCTCAAATTGTTTAATTATATGCACAATTCACTGGTCCAAGATGTGTAGGGGAAGGTTGGGACCTATGAGTCACTTTTCACAGTTTTCGTTATAAAACAAAAACATATGTATGTTTTGACATGAAAATTGCTCTGTCGTACATATATGAATGGGGATTAGTCAAAATCAAAGTATATACAAATTAGTGGAAGCATGTGTGGTGGCTCAAGGGACCCCTTCAGCCACCATGTGGGGTCCCTTGAGCCACCATGTGGGGTCCCTTGAGTCAGAATACAAATTTTACATTTAAAACAGGACAATGCCTTGGACATGTCATTGTTATTACCATAAACGTGTTGTACATTTTCTGCACGTTATTTAACAGATCTTATATTAAAATATTACATTCATGCTTTTACTGCACATACACGTTTCGCATAACTCCGCTTCTTGGAAAACATATGTTTCAACGAATGTTTGTAATTGTTGCCAATTATGTAAAACTAAGTGATACGTTTAGTTACCGCCAGCTTACATACAACATATTTACTATCAAGTATCTTCCTAGTTTTTATTGTAGCTTTTGAGGTTTACTTGAAACCGCTTAATTATTACAATTCCCACCGGTTTTGGAAACACTACATTGCCACTACTGGCACAGAAAGGATGATCTTGACACCAGGCTTGCCACCCATAACTCTTCATTCTGAGGGGGATAACAAATGTTTGCAATTAATAATACCAATTGTCTAAGTTATGTTTAAATACCCCAAGCTACCTGCAAACTATGTATTAATTTATCGTCACATATCTTCCTACATGATATGGTAGTGTTCCAGGTTTACAAGAAACAGCTTAATTCCTGTAGTTCTCTTGGAAGGACATGGCTCGTCTACCGGTCTGGGAAGCATTACCTTTATTGACTTTACAGGTGCAGCATGGATATCCTCGACAATGTGAACGAAAAGGAGGTATATAATTTTCACGAATTTCATACAGCATGTGTCTTAGTGGGTCTGTCATGTGCTGTGATAGTTTAAAGAAAGTTGTAGGATAAATTTTCCATGTAGGCATAAGAACGTTATAATGGTCGCTTATGGGAAAACTGTTTGTGGTACGTGCCAGGCCGGTCTAGAGTGTTAGGCTTTAGAGCCTGTGCTACCCACTGTGTGGCAGCAGTGTTACCTCATTATAACTACACTAGGAACACATGGCAGGATCCACCGGTGTTAACTCAAGGCTGCCAAATGTGTACACTGCGTGTTGCCACAAGTTGAAATAGATAGTGGTAGGAGACAGATGTAGTGCACGGACAACATCGCCCCATCAAGAGCCCCCGTCCAAATGGCAACCCCTCCGTACGAATAAATCTAACACATAGTAAACGTTACAGTCTTTATTTGCTTGCTTTGCGGTTGTGTTCTACTATGACGTGAATACTCCAAACAATATTTTGGCCATTTGCTTTTAGGTTTAACATTCAAGTTAAATTTTGTAATATCCTATCTCATCGATAGCAGGCTCGATATTGATATATTTAACTCTAGAGTCATCGTGTGCTCCAGAAATTGCAGTTGTAAAAGTGCGTTCGTTCGTGCGTGCGTGCGTGCGTGCGTGCGAGCGTGCGAGCGTGCGTGATATGTCGATTGTAGTGTATATTGTGCTTGCCCATAACCTTTTTGACATGTAATGTACATTTAAGGAATGTTAAGATTTCATACAAAATTACCATGTGTTGTAATATTCTTTATCGATACAGAGTGGGAGGCCAGACCTTTTATTTATGTAAACGACGCCAAAAGGTTTGACTCCATTTACTGAAGACAACCCCCCCCCCGACATCCTAAAGATGCGTTGCTGCCGGGTCTGGGTCGGGGTTGCCCCCAAATCACTCATCGAAGGGGCTAAAACAGTGCCAAATGGAATGATTCTCGCTGTCAATATCAGACAGATATTTCTAATTGTTAAGCCTTGCACTTGACTTAATAGCATTTCAACGACAAACCAGCATTATTGAGGGTGGTCATTGTCAAAACAAACGTAATTATATGGGGGTGTACATGCCAGAGTTACAAAGCGTTACAAAAGTGGGGGTATCCCCTAGCTGTGTTGTTCGAACTTGTGGGTTTTTGCGTTGCGTTGTTTTGGGACAATCTCCGACCGAATCCCGGCAGCAACGAATTTTGGGGATGATGGCGGGGGTGGTCCCTTAAGTCCACGGGGTCAAACGTTTTGGCATCGTTTACATAAATAAAAGCTCGGTTGGTTAGCGGTTGGTTAAAAGGATATAGCCACAGACTGACTGACAAAGTATTAAAATGTTTATAAAAAACTAAACAACGTTGTGCTTCTGTTAAGAATCTGTTCTACGAGATCATCATTGATACGTCAGATGATGTATCCACGATGATTAGAATGGAAGTAATAACCATAGGGGCTGGGGGTTTAAGTTGTTGGAGGGGATACAGTCTACATGTAGTTCCTGGCATAGGTCATTCCGTATTCAGGGAACCCAAACTGAAGATGTGACACTGCTTTTTACCCTTGGGGCCATTCCTTTAAATACATATCTTTTTCTCGCCCTTTGGGGATTGCCGTCATGGGAAGCCCCACTTAAAATTGTTGGCATTTAGTATTCCGCACTGTCGGAAAACCAAGACAGACAAACATAATTGTTTCTTGGTCCATCTGTACACAGTAAAATATTTAATACATTAAAAAAAATTATTTTGTGTAAATTGGGCATGTCAGCACATATACAGTAATAATTTTATTTGGGACACTCCATGCGTGCAAATGTACAAGTTAATACCGGGGCATATGCATAGATAGCTTTTTATAATATATTTGTTAACATCATGTATATATCTCTGTAAGCTGTGTGGGGTCACATTATCTTTTAAAATGTCTGGAGTAGTGTTAATGATATGTGGTAAATTATGTATCCGACATTTATTTTAGCAAATTAGTGTTGTGTTCTAAATGTGTGTATTCTGTTGTGTTTAAGCGTGAGATGATTGTGTGTGTGTGTTAATGTCCTGCGCGGGCCTAGAATTTGATCCCAAGCCCGGCCCGCAATTAGCAGTTAGAGTCCAGGCCCGGCCCAGGCCCGCAATATTTTGTCAAGCCCGGCCCGGCCCAGGCCCGCAAACTAGAATTTAGGCCCAGGCCCGGCCCAGGCCCGAACCAGACCGTGAATGTTTGGCCCAGGCCCGGCCCGGCCCGCAAGTTTCAGTCCCAGGCCCGGCCCATACCCGCGGGCCAAAGATGGGTAAGCCCGCGGCCCGCAAGCCCGCGGCCCGCTAAGTTTAGAGAAGATAAACCTATAATCTTATAACAAAGACGAAAAACAAATAAACTGAAAAACAGTTTATTTGTCCATAGTGAGCTGGATGAGTTCTAAAAATCCAGCACCACCAACTTCTTCAAACGGACGAATATCCTGAAGAAAAATAAAGAAAAACTTCTTAGTGTCATTACTATTAAATATGATAAGATTTGTTATATTTGACTTTAATGTATTGGCCTCTGGTTAGGGTAGGAGATTTGTTTATCTAACCCTGACTTAACCCTTATGCAAGCCATAACCCCAATTTATATTGTTAATTGAATTAGGTCAACTACGTTAACATAATTTAATATGATATTTCAATTAAATGTCACCCACTGGCACTGACACCCAGTGGCATTTCCAGCAGCCTGAGACAGACATGTTCAGACATGTGTGAATTAGTACAAGTGTGAATGAATTAGGACTGGGGAGAAATTCCAATTACCAACTGGGTTGGGTACTGGGTAGTGGGCTAGTGGCCTAGTGGGCACTTGGCAGTGGGCAGGTCATTCAGGTGGGCAATGTTTGGAGGGAAGACCTAGACAATAGAATGTCCACTGGTAGGGTCAAAGGGTGATAAGTTGATGGTTAATCATGGCTTGATTGCCTCTGCAAATATTTCTAAAGTAAACATTTGGGACTGGCTACTTCCAGCCTAGTGAATTTATGGGGCCATTAGATTCCATGCAAGGTCTCAGTTGCAATTATATAATACTAAAGAAATAATTTTAAGCATTCGTTAACCGGAATTACAATTTATAATCAGATTTTATTAAAAAATAAAGTAATAATCAGTGTGTTTATGAATATTTTTATTATGTCCAGGCCCAGCCCAGGCCCGGCCCGGCCCGGCCCGGCCCGCTCACACTAGGCCCAGACCCGGCCCAAGCCCGATGTGTTTAAATTGTTTTCAACCCAGGCCCGGCCCGGGCCCGCAGTATGTAGGCCCAGGCCCGGCCCGGCCCGGCCCGCGGAATTATGTAGAGGCCCGGCCCGGCCCGCGGGCTGCGGGCCGGGCCGGGCTTGGACCCAAAGCCCGGCCCGCGCAGGGCACTAGTGTGTGTATGTATTCGTGTTTATCGGCTAGTTTTGTATATAAGTTGATAACTGTTTGTGCATGAATTTATAATAAAATCGTAGTATCTGTATTTTATATAAGTCTTCAACATTTAAAACAGTGAGGCTTTTAAATAATGGTTCCGTGTGTGAGTTGTACTTGGTTATAAAATATTGCTCTAATTGCTTTCTTCTATAATTGTGTTTTCATATTACACTGGTAGCCCCAAATTATTAGGCAGTTATTAATGTGGGGTAATATTAATAAATTATATAGTATAATTCCGATACTTTTTTGCAAGACATGCTTCAACTTGTTTATAATTCCGATTGTCCTAGAACATTTATTTGCTATTTTCTCAATATCTTGATGCCAATTGAAATGTGTGTCTAATATTAGACCTAGGAAATTGAAATGTTGGACTCTTTCAATGTTTACACCATCAATTGTTAGTGTTGGTAATATTATCATTTTGTTTGGCATTTGAAAACTCAAATATTTAGTTTTGTTGATATTTAATGATAATTTATAAAATATTTGTCACGCTGCTATATTGTGTAGTTCCGTATTTATCATATATTCAGTATCTGGATTGTTTGTACCAATTGTAAAGGACCCGAGCGTACTTACTAGAGCAGTATCATCGGTATATATATTGAATTTAAAGACAGTACTATCTTGTGAAAAACCGTTAATATATGTATAATGAATAACAGTGTCACTATTGAGACTTGTGAGACCCCTGTGTTTATAGGTCAGACATTTGATTTTATGTCATACATTTTTACAAATTGCTCACGATTTGTTAAGTAACTCTTTAATTATTGTAATGCTGAGGATTCCAACTCATAATGTTCACATTTGTTAAGAGGATGATGTGGTCAAGTGTATCGAATATCGAATACTTTCAATAAATCAAGAAACATAATGATGGGTAATTAGTTGTTATCCAATTGTGTAGTAATTCCATCGACTCTTTCTAGAGCTGCATATTCAGTTGAATGGTGGGGTCTGAAGCCACATTGATTATCAGACAGTAGTGTTGTATTAGTAAAATACACGAGTAATTGGTCATTCGTTATTATTTCCAAGACTTTTGAAATAACAGGCAAAAGATACATTGGTCTATAATTTGTGAATAATGTGGGCTAATTTTTCTTAAATATAGGAATTATTTCTGCTACTTTAAGTTTGTCAGGAAATGGTTTCAGTATTCAGCACTTGATTTATTAATAATGTTAAAAGTTTTACTATTTCTTGTTCATTGAATTTTAATAATTTGCTGGATATTCCATCAAAACCATAACTATTTTTATTTGAAAGGTCGTGGATTATTTGTTATCCGGATTCCTCTTGTATATATGTAAATCTCATTTGAATTATTATTTTTTTTTAGAAATTAATAAAATTATTTGCATTTGTACATGGTATTTTTTTCTGCAAGACTAGGGCCTGTTTCCTACATATATGGTTAAATTCATTAGCTATGGCAAGCTTATTTGTAAGTATCATTATCTTATTTAAAATATTTTGGAAAAAGTTGTGTATTGATATAATTTAATTCATTGCTTCCTATGTTTTTGCTGCATTGAATTTATATTTATCTAAAAAAATTCATAATATAATCTCTTGGTTCTACGAATGCCCTTCTTAAGTATGACGTTGTATGTTTTTAGATTAGTGCAGCACGTGTTATGTGCAGAATCAGGATGTAACATCTTCAGTTTTTTATATAATTTATCTCTATATGTAATCTAAATAGACCTTTCGTTATCTTGTTTGAGTTGTTATGGTTATATTTATGGAATTTGACAACCTTAGTTGGTATGTGTTTATTTTAGTCGTTTCTATTCTTGAATATTAGTTGTTTTAAAAGTTGAATGTTTGTTGTGTGTTGTAACCAAATCACACTACCTAGTTGGTAGTGTGATTTGGTTACACATACTATGTGATGTGAGAAGATAAAATAAATAACTGATCCTTTCATTTGCATTTAACTTTAGTAGCTTTAGATTGAATTGTGTCGTATTTGGTCTATAGATGATATTGTTAGTGAAAAGTATGTTATAAATTGGTCCAGGTTATCATTTAAATTCCTCGGAGGCCTGCAAATATGTCTTATTATTGCTAGTTTGGTCGAACCTCCTTCACTTGTTTTGATTATTAGCCTTTCCCAAAGTTCATAATTTTTAAAAACTTCGCATGTGTATTTTGAGTTTACGTATATGATTATTCCTCCTTTTTACTGGCTGTTATCCCTGTGTAACGCAATTGTATCCGTCCAGCTGAATATGTGAGAAATCGTAATTTTTAGATCTATTTTCTTGTAGGTATATTACACTAAATTGAACATGTTCAGTTTTTAATTCCTCGACGAACGCCTCTTGGTAAATTTGGCAGTAATAGATTGTATATTTGAGCTTATTCCGCTGAAACAAATTTTTTTTTTCTTCCGAGTCGAAATATGAGGATAGACGAATATAGGGTTTAATTAATTAGTCTGATTTGTGTTATCATCTAGGATATTATTTTAAAAGTTTTCCTGTAAGCCACCCAAATACTGTAGAAATAATTCATCAGATGTAATTTAGTGTTCATAGTTTGCTTATGTGAACTGTGCAGCATGATATACGTGTGGTGATTTCTCGAGACATTATATCTGTATACCGCATATGCATCGTTTGAAAATGTTTGACGTTGATTGCGCCTATGTAGATTTGTGTTATGACGTGTTGCAGACAGAGACACCAGTTACCCCCACCCCCTTTTGTGGCTTCTTGTTTGTCTTGTTATCTTGCATGGGAATTGTTGGCAGTAATCTTCATTGGAGTAGTTGCTTCCTAGGTGCCTACAATACCTGTTTGTATGGGTGGCAAGTGCAGTGACCATCTGGTAAGACAAAACAATCATATGATGTTTTCTGCAGCTGAATAGTGGGACGGGAGGGAGTGTGGGATAGTAATTATCTTTCAAGACATTAAGGGATAGTAATTATCTTTCAAGACATTAATTTCCACCTGTATGTTTGGTCACCTTGTCTAAGTCAAGCGTGTATGAAGAATGTGACCTCCCAGTCAACATGGTAATTTAATTTAATTTAATTTAATTTAATTGTTAATTGAATGAAAATTAATTGTTAATTTATTGAATTGACCTGATATTTTCGTACAGATGTGCGTCGCAAAATTAACGAATGATAGTGAGAAGTGTACGAAAATGGGAAAAAAAATTATTATTTTATTTGATTGTATAATATAGTAGTTTCACTCGATGGTTACAATATCTGCATAAAATAAAATAAAAACGTCAATGTGTTAGTCTACTTACACCAACACTAACAGAAAGAATACATATTCTTGTGACACTCGCAATTTAAAAACTACAATAATCTCAAAATGTCAGTAAATGCAACTGTTTCCAAATTCCTATGCAAGTGGCCCCATAAATACTGTACTTTTAACTGTATTGTGGAGACACCTGGTGAATAAACTAATGAAGGGGTGTGGCATGGGTCTCAAACTCAGAGCTCCCACCTGTTTTAGGGCCCATCCTCCCACCAACTCCCAACACAAAGTCTGGCCGCGTATTTTGACTATTACCTTCAGGTGGCATCACTGATCTGTTTGATTCACATTGGAGCTATGTTTAAATTCAGTTGATTTAGTTTCGTTTGTTCAGGTTTGCTGTTTGCTGGACAGTCCGTTGGCGCACAGTGAATGGACGGCGTCCCGTTCTTGCGAGATGAAGCCGAGACCAGGTTCCACTACTCGCCAGTAACGCCGATACGCGAAAACCGGCGTCGGTATTATACTGAACGAACACGATGTTAAATATTAATCTAGCTTCATTTAATTGTATATTCAATACAATCAAGTTTAAAATTGTTTAGATGATGCGTTGTAGACGCTTCACAAATTTTACTCGTAGCCAAAGAGTTATGATAGTCCAGATTTTTGGCAGACATCCGGGTTCTGTTGCACTGAAGCTTTGTTAAACAACAATAATGGTGCCACCTCACGGTGCCTTGTTAATCGAAAAAGTGGTGTCATCTCACGGAGCCTTGTTAATCGAAAATAGTGGTGCCATCTCACGGAGCCATGTTAATCGAAAAAAGTGGTGCCATCTGACGGAGCCGTTTTAATCGAAAAAATTGGTGCCATCTCACGGAGCCTTGTTAATCGAGACCAGTGGTGCCATCTCACGGAACCTTGGTAATCGACAATAGTGGTGCCTCTTCACGGAGCCTTTTTAATCGACAATAGTGGTGCCATATGGTGGACTGGGCACCAATCTATAAGACGAACGACGAATCATAATTGAAGATTTCCATAGCCCGATGCAAATGCTGCCGCGGGCTGTATGGTCATGTTATTTATATAATTTGTTTTAACACCTCCCATGTGTTTTGATGCCAACTTCCCTTCTTTTTGAGGCCAACCTCCCTTCTTTTTGAGGCCAAACCTCCCATCTATTTTGAGGCCAACTTCCCTTCTTTTTGAGGCCAAACCTCCCATCTATTTTGAGGCCAACCTTTCTTCTTTTTGAGGCCAAACCTCCCATCTATTTTGAGGCCAACTTCCCTTCTTTTTGAGGCCAAACCTCCCATCTATTTTGAGGCCAACCTCCCTTCTTTTTGAGGCCAAACCTCCCATCTATTTTGAGGCTAACCTCCCACCTATTTTTAATACCAAACTCCCATATATTTTTAGAAATAACTCCCACCTATTTTCATGGCAACCTCCTACCTATTTTCAGGCCAACTTCACATCTATTTTGAGGACCTACCTCCCACTTTCTTTCTATACCCCTCACTAATACCATATTTGGGAAACTATCTGGGTAATGATAAAGAACTTGTCAAATAAAAAAAAATCTTTACTAAATGTACAGG
The DNA here is from genome assembly GCA_033239005.1 of Lamellibrachia satsuma. Lineage (NCBI taxonomy): Eukaryota > Metazoa > Annelida > Polychaeta > Sabellida > Siboglinidae > Lamellibrachia > Lamellibrachia satsuma. The sequence goes on from BSQZ01000032.1 coordinate 3,527,061, forward strand.
GTATATTTGTTATTCATGTTTTCATCTCTACAATTTATGTCTCAAAAAGGCATTATTGAGGTGCCTAATGAAACGGTTCTGGCAAAGATAAATATGCTATTTAGTTCATAATAATCACTACAGGAAATGTATAAATATATCGTATAATTTAATACGTACATCGCAATGAGGCTTTTCAAACACGCCGCAGCGAATTCCACCTTTCTTCTGAAACGTGGTTTCGTCGTTCGATAATCGTAAGTATTTCACTCAAAACAATTTTTCTAACAGCGAGTTTGCACTTAATGAATGAAATAACGTTTGTGATTTAGAATATTGATCCCTTGTGAATATGTTCAGAATGTGATGAAAACGGCATATTCTATCAAACATAGCTGAGTTAAGTATTGACTGGGTTGGTGGGGGTGTGTGTGAGTTAGTGAGTTAATGAGTGAGTTAATGAGTGAGTGAGTGAGTGAGTGAGTGAGTGAGTGAGTGAGTGAGTGAGTGAGTGAGTGAGTGAGTGAGTGAGTGAGTGAGTGAGCGAACGAACGAACGAGTGACTGAGTAAATGTGCAAATGGTTGACGGACTGAATGGATGGTTGAGTGCGTGAGTGCATGATTGAATGAATGGTTGCATGAGTGGGTGAATGAGTGAGTAAGTGAATGGTTAAGTGAATGGTTGAGTGGTTGAGTGAGAGAGTGAGTGAGTGAATGTTTGAACGAGTGAGTAACTGAGTGAACGAGTAGGTGAGTGAGTGACTGAGTGAGTGAGTGAGTGAATGGTTGAATGAATGAGTGGGTAAAACACTACAATAACGGGAAATATAGATATAAACAAATAACGTTATTGGTGCAATTTTATTGAGTGCATTTGATACAGAGGTGCGCCACTGTTTGGGTGCTAGGTTCGAATTACGCAGATGCTGTCGCACTCAAGTCCAACCCTGCTAGTGGCTACAGCGAATCGTGTCGTTCTATGCAACTTTCTGACCGAGCTGTTGGAATTACCGGACACCTGCTGTATAGTCGGCACCACTGCCAACAGGAAGACCAGCTGAAGCACGGAAAGAAATAATACATTATGTATAACGGAGGTGTTTGTTCAGAACGGTCCTAAGCGATGATTAGTTGAACTCCGTTGCATCTATTTTAGGTGTTATGTTCGACTCGCTCTCCGTTAGATATAGCTGCTATGTACCATTTTCTATACCCTGGATATTGATAAATATAACTGAGCAAGGTGTCATTGTATTCGTTGGTTCGTTTTCTAATAAACGAACAGCCAATGCAAATGTTTTGAGAAATTGCACCTATTTTGAAATTGCACATACGTTACCAATCCGTCTGGAAAATATGGTTGCACATACACAGTGTTTATGATCGTAAAGCCTTATTTAATTACAATATTTTGTTTGCTCAATACAGTGTACATATATCAGTTTATTGTGCTAATGGGTTACAGCCTGTTGCATTATGATAAACAGTTTCAGCATGTCGTACCTTTAGCTCCATATACGGCGTCTGAAACGGGGTTTCCAACCTTTCTTGACGAGGTGGCCTATTTTGAATATATATATATATCTTATCAAAGTCACACACACACACACACACGCACACGCACACGCACACGCACACGCACACGCACGCGAACGCGCTCGCGCACGCGCACGCACACACACATACACACACATATATATATATATATATATATATATATATATATATATATATATATATATATATATATATATATATATATATATATATATATATATATATATATATATATATATATATATATATATATATATATATATATATATATATATATATATATATATATATATATATATATATATATATATATATATACTGAAATATGCACAATTCAAACTCCAAGTGTTAATAGACTACGCCTAGATTAACACAAAGCATTGCTTTGAATTTTCACGCTTCGATGATATTCAGTAGATAACAAAATAATATGCACCATATTACGTCACATCACGGACATTACATATAATTAAAGCCGACTTTACATATTTAGAACTGACATGTTATATCGGCAATAGGTTACACAACATTTATTATGTGACGCTATTAGTAGCGTTTGTTTAAAATAATGTTCATATATATTAGGCAATACTGGAATGCTTTAAGAATACTACTTACTTTCAAAGCATGTATAAGAGCGTGTTATTGCAAAATTAACTTACCGGCCATCTTCTTGCGCTTTTTGATTGCCGACACAGCATGATATTCGCTTTTCTTCTATAAAATAATAATATACACCAGTTTCGTAAGTTTTGTTTCATTCACGCTACTTCATGTATATGCAGAAACAAGGTTATTTTATGCTTTAAAATTTCAGAAGGTATCATAACCAGAATACACCAAGTAGCACTAGAAAAAAATGGGTTATATTGGATATAAAATTGGTGTTAATTCTTGTAGAGGACGATAAATGAATGGGCCAAAGTATACGCTAATAGTGTCAATGCTAGCAGTGGGAATATTGACATGAGAAAACAAAATTTATATGTTTATAAAACAGGGGCCACAAATAAATGTAAAATGTTGAACTCTCGATAAATCAATGCCTTCCTTACCTTGTGTAGCGTATTGCTTTGGACAATTTTAATCCTTTTAACAACATAATAGTTTTGCCTAAAATCATTTGTGGGTAATGTCACATGTACTTACGGATTCATTGGCGAAAGCCGCCGTCGCCAGCAACGCGACACAGAGCAGTAGAAGGAAGCTCGCACGCATCTTGTCTGGCCAGTGACGTTCTACTGCAAACAAGACAAAGCTGGAGTGAATTAACATGATGTGGTGAAAAGAAAATAGGAGTGGAGGAAGACACAAACAGGATTACAGTGAGCGAAAAAAGTAAGGATGGCGCGAGTGAACAAGACAAGCGTGGAGTGTGAAAACTAGACACAGGTGGAGTGAGAGAACCAGACAAAGGTGGAGTGAGAGATCTAGACAAAGGTGAAGAGAGAAAAACAGACAAAAGTGAACTGAGAGAACCAAACAAAGGTGTATAAATATATATATATATATATATATATATATATATATATATATATATATATATATATATATATATATATATATATATATATATATATATATATATATATATATATATATATATATATATATATATATATATATATATATATATATCAATGACTTGGACGACAATGTAACAAGCAACGTACTGAAATTTGCGGATGACGCAAAATTGTTTAAATATATGTATATATATATATATATATATATATATATATATATATATATATATATATATATATATATATATATATATATATATATATATATATATATATATATATATGTACCCATACATTATGTGTGATTACACAATATTCATGTTGTTATAAAGTATATGCCAGTTTGATTTAATTATTTTTTAATAACTAATGCTATTAAGTCATTAGGATGTGTTTAATCGATACATTAATAATGCAACAGAAACCCAGGTTTCGAAAAGCTTGTACTTAAAACACCCAAGTGAATGTTGACAACATTCATATGATGCCAAAGACTTATAGTGATATTTAGGCCGTTCAATCCTCACTAAATTGAAAACAAATACAGCCCTCTAATTTTGACATTGCTAAATTGCTCTGTCATCGGACGTCAACGTAATTAGGGAACTGAAAGAACCCTGAACTGGCACAGCTCCAAAATCTTAGTGTGCAAACTTGGCAAGAAATTTGAGACGGTGGGTGGTTTAATAAATTGGCCAATGGTAAAGCGTATTGGGTATTTAAGCAATCACAGCGCCTCTAGTGACGGCGTCTTAATTGGGTAAATTGAGAGTATAAGTACCCCGGAGGAGTATTTCCAAAGTGCTGGCACTAGCTACATTTTAGATATCCCAATCAGTAACGGTGGATCTGGCGGGACATACCTACTTTAGTATTAGGCTTCACAATTACCGGTCGGATTTAACTATGTTTTCTTTTTAATCTTCTACACATTAAGTGTCTAAGTGATGTTACATTCACATATTTTCGTTATGTTTACATTGATATTTATCTTCACTGATTTTCATTGTCAACGTGATCGACTATATTGCCATCTGCCACACGATTAAAATCGCTTCGAACCTGGAGAACAATGCGTTGACTACACTTCTATAGTACTATGTGTACTCATTGGTCGAGTAATTACAAATTCAGTTATTAATCTCGACCTGGCGAGCGCAAAGAAGACGGATATTTAAAACACATATACATATGTGAGAAATGCCTCCCGGACCACTGCGTGCGACCCCGAAGAAGATAAGAAGAGGGAGGCATATATCTTACATTGTGTTGCAACATCCACGATGTATACATATACTGCGCATGCATTGTTGTGAATGCCTTTGCATTTACTATTAACCATTATATAATTGAAAGGGTCAAATAAAGAACATATTTCTATGTACCTAGTACATGCGTGCCGCGTGCCCTCTCGATGCTTAGACTCGCAGGGTTTGAAGATGCGACATACTACAATTTGTCGATGTGTCTGAGACAGGATAGGCAGCTTTAGGAAAGAATTGATAGTCGGGAAAGCGAAAGGAAGAAAGGACAATTGGCTACGACTGCTCGGCAGGACTGAGTGATACGGCCAGGGAGGAAGAGAACAAAGATCACCCCGCAGGCCGCAGGGCTGGACGATAGTGTAGTGTACGCTGTACCGATCATAGATAACTTACCATATAATATAACGTTGATATAATGTTGACGATATTTCACCAGATGTATTTTTATCGTGTTATTATTGCGTATTTGTTTACATAGTAACATATAACTAGAATGTCTGCTTTAATTTAGATATGGTAATATGGTGTGTTACTCATAAAGATATACATAACAGTACAAGATAATAGTACCCGGATGAACGTTACATGTACGATCTGCTGTTCTGCATTTGTTCATCGTATACAAGTGTACTATTATATGCTTAGCAACGGTAACACGTGCTTACGTGTACTTGTATGTATGTTGCTTTGTTAAGAACTTGCTACATTGTAGCAACATTGTTGTGCACAACTATAAATAGAACTAGAAAAGATCACTGACCTATATAATAATATAGATCAGTGGGCAATACATGAGAACAATAGCAACCTTACGCGTGTTTTCTCATGCCTATTAATAATGCTCACGACCACAGCACTCTTGGACGTTAAGAACTACATCTCACACGAACGAAATTCACACAACAGTGTCTCAGTGTCTCAGGCATCCCTTGGCACACGTGCGTGCGTGCGTGCGTGCGTGCGTGCGTTCGTGCGTGTGTATTCGTCACATGTATGTTATGCATATAATATTACACGGATCTTTGTCAGAAATAAAAGTGTATAATGATAATCATTGTTATTATAATTAAAATACATTTCACTCAAGTCTGCCGACACTGCGCGAGGTCCATCACACATTAGATTCGGTTCAGCAACATAAATGTTAAACTTTAATGGACAGTCATAATTTAATGGTTTGGAATGGTGTGGTCGGCATGACAATTTCTTGCAGAGTTATTACGATGTGAGTACATTAGGTCATAGAAATGACCGACGTTGGTATAATGTCACCTGACGAACTGGGATTGGTCGTCTCTATCAACTACGTCTTGGAATGTTTACTGGCATGGCATGGCTTTGACACTGCATATCTGGTAATAATGTGCATCCATGCGAATCGCTTCAAAAGTAGTACAATAATGTTGGTGTTTGCGATATTGTATATTTGAACATAACTATGTCAGTGGTTGCATTATCGCCATTAGTAGGAGTACATGATATTATCGCCATTAGTAACAGTACATCGCGTGGATATCATTCTACATTTTCCCAACAACACACTCTGCTTATATGTTCTGGAACTATGTGTTGTGGTGAGTTCTCTTTGAGCAGCAGGCAAACACAGTAAAATCAATTGCTATGTGTTATTATAATAACATATATTTCTTGTGTATTTCTCTGTTGTCATCATTGTCTTTTCGTTCTTCCTCTTACACACATTTATCCTTTATATTTATATGTACATATCATATTGTTCGACGCATGTAACTTGTCTGCTTCCAAATGTTCAGTTATATGCAACATACTTTAGTGCTCTGCTTCAGTTATGAGGCCACACTCTCTACTAAAATTCGCTACCTCCTAAATTGATCGGTTTGTATTAGAGGTTGTTTCGGCTCTATGTGTCTATATAATCAGGTTGTCTTTGTCTTTGCCGAATCAAATGTTTTAGTTTTGACATTTCAACCGTTGGTTTGAAAGGATGCAGCAAAAATACAAATCGACAATGACACGTTGTCTACTTTTACAGTTTAGATCACGGGATCATGGGATCACTGAACAAACGCGGTTTTCTTAATAGCAATGTCTTACGCCGAAAACGCTCTATCCACATTTATATCTGAGCGTCACAACGTTCCTAGACGCACAACAATCACGGTGAACACCTCAATAATTTTTAAGTACAGTTTTCATGTTTATGCATGATTTATCTATCAGGTAACAATTTTCATTGTATCTAATAGTGGTAGTTTATCTACTTTCCAAATTAATCGATCACTTCACACATGCTACCCAAACTGCCGGCGCACCTACTGTATTCAGCGCGTCAACGCGCCAACGAGGCGCGGACCAGCGCGCTGAATACAGTAAGCCATAAGCAACTGATGTGGTACGGTTACACTGAATGTGGAACTGAGTTGCCTAAGTCAGCTCCACTTTCAATAACCAGACAACGTCGTTTGCCGCACCTGGTTGTCATACATACTTAGGCAGACTATGACATATTTCGATTACATACAATGTTAAATAATGAGACACGACGTGATTTGTTTTATACAAGAGCTGATGTGTAATTATGCTCACCCGCCTGAACACCGAGAAAAACCGCCTTACGATCTTTCGTGTATGTACACATAGATATACAGTAATAAGAGTATTATTAGTACTATACATCTATGCTGTTGACGGCAGATTTTATGGATAGAACGAAAGCGACACAACTGTAGACGAGAGCGCCTAGCGACAAAAGGCAACTTGTCATGACATAATGTATTATCGATCGTTGGTTATGCGATGGTTAATTAACTGACAATATAATATATCCACATTACAAATTTCTACAAATCGCTAGAGAAGTTGTAACTTACCGTCAGTAAGTTGACGCAGGTGTTGCTCTGGATACTCTGGATTTTAGCTCGTTCAATGAAGGCGGAAGGTTGGCTGCCGGTGTAGCTGAAGTGCGAGTATCGACACGTTATAACGGACAGTGGGGTGGCTGCGGCAACAATTGATTAGCCAATCGAAATGCACTTTATGGTGAAGCAGAGGCGGCGATCCCGTCACACAAGGTCACATTGATATGGCGTCATCGACGTGATATTTTTCATGATAATAGAAACCTAACAGTAAGCCTACTTTTTCAACCAGATAATGTGTTGTTTGGAGTAAACCTGCTCGAGACTGGAAGGATACAAGAGTAATGAGTGATAATTCACGTGTGTTGATAGATTGTGCTTGTATCGGTCCCATTGTTTCATCCAGCAGCTCCTTATGCAAGTCGCTGTCGGTGACATTGAAACGGTTACGTAAATACACCTGGATCCGCCATCTTGTCCGAAGTACCTGAAACGTACACACTTGTTATGAGCACACAGACATGTTTGCACGAGTGAGTGACGGCGAAAATACCTCATTGCTCTGTCAGCAAGCGCGCACTCAAGAACTCAAACGTTATAAAAAATGTGTCATTATGTTGTATAACACAGTTACTTCTGGTTACAATATGTCAGCCTTTATCCAAAGTAAATAACAAATATAGCTAAGCGCTCTCTGAAATACATATCAAAACCCAACTTCGAATATCTTATAGTTTCCTTAGCTGGCAGTGGTTAATAGTTAGGTATGGGTAAATTCAAGTATAATTGTAACACTCAAGTATACGTTATTGTGAAGCAGTGGTCTAGCGGTAAAAGCACCGACTGTCGATATAAACGACGGATCGAGTCCACCTGGCGCCGTTTCGAAGTTTGGAAAGTTTTCTTTCACTCCATTTTTTCGGAAGAGACACTAAAAGCCGTTGGTTCCCTCTACCTTCTGTATATTCCTAGGGAAGTAAATAATCTAGTAACCTAGAGGGAAACAAGTTAAAATAGGTCACTCCTGTGTTCGCCCTATTCAGTTAAATGCCACGAATCATTGCAATTACAAATATATATATATATATATATATATATATATATATATATATATATATATATATATATATATATATATATATATATATATATATATATATATATATATATATAGGTTGACTGAATTACTTTAATTTTGTACTTAAGTAAAAGTAAAAGTAATTCACCTAGAAACTACTTGAGTAAAAGTAAAAGTACTTTTGTAAAAAGTACTTGAGTAAAACGTAAAACTACTTTTCAAAGTACTTGAACGAAAAGTAGAAGTAAAAGTACAACACTTAGAAATAACAACAAAATCATGTGTAATATTATATAAATTACACAACTTGCATCTGACAACTGTTTTGCAGCCACTCTGCCTAGAACAAAGTGTTCCCAGACAGCCTTAGCTGGTTAGTCGGTCTGCCACCCTTGAACATGGTGCTCACTTGGATGCTTGGAAAATTACATTATCATTAATGAGAGCTCACAACATCAAATAATTTCAGTTAAATACGAAACGTAATCAATGATAAAGCACAATCTGTCTTATCGACCTTTTCCTGGGGTATGGGAGGAGCTTGATTGTACAACAGGATATGTATACGCAGGGTCAGTCCAGTAGTAGTAGCAGCCTCTAAGGGAAACTGGTCAGAGATAATACCACCTAACACTGCCCATAGTAAAATTGACAAAGACATTTCATGCCTAGCTGATGAAGCCATCTGACATGTGAACCCCCATCTTCTCATGTCTTCCCAGACATGTTTTATCAGCTCTCACAAACATTGAAACAACACGCTTTAATAGCTAGCTGTGTTGGTTACCTGGTACCAGCTGGGGCTAGAATTGATCAGAATACAGACCAGCGCGACAGAGGAATGCTGTTGCTAATTGCAATTAAAAGTGTCTTGTTAAGGCCCCTGTCCCTGATATTTTTATGGGTCAGCTTGAATAAGCCATTGCTAGGACAAGATGCTGCCAAATGACAGAGTATCAATTGTTTGCTCTTTAGTTCTGTAGAGTAATCATTATTATGACTTTATTAAACATCTCAACATGAATTTTATTCGTGAAAGTAAAATGCTGTTTAATGCTGGCGTAAGCCGGTAAGGCCGTTGCTGACACTGGGCGAAAATCGGTTCTCGTACTTGATCCACGATACGCGTTCGCTCACGAATATCACAATTTATGGGGATTATCAATACAATGTCGAAATTGAAAATTGTAACATTTATAATACATATATATATATATATATATATATATATATATATATATATATATATATATATATATATATATATATATATATATATATATATATATATATATATATATATATATATATATATATATATATATGGTAATGATTGCTGTCTCAGACTGTGTGGTAATGATTGCTATCTCAGGCTGTGTGGTACTGATTGCTGTCTCAGGTTGTGTGTATATTATTGCTGTCTCAAGCTGTGTGGTAATGATTGCTTCCTCGGGCTGTGTGGTAATGATTACTGTCTCAGGCTGTGTGGTAATGATTGCTGTCTCACGCTGTGTGGTAATGATTGCTATCTCAGGCTGTGTGGTAATGATTGCTGTCTCAGGTTGTGTGTATATTATTGCTGTCTCAGGCTGCGTGATAATGATTGCTTCCTCGGGCTGTGTGATAATGATTGCTGTCTCAGGCTGTTTGGTAATGATTGCTGTCTCAGGCTGTGTGGTAATGGTTGCTGTATCAGGTTGTGTGGTAATGATTGCTGTTTCAGGGTGTGCGGTAATGATTGCTGTCTCAGGCTGTTTGGTAATGATTGCAGTATCAGGCTGTGTGGTAATGATTGCTGCCTCAGGTTGTGTGTATATTATTGCTGTCTCAGGCTGTGTGGTAACGATCGCTTCCTCGGGCTGTGTGGTAATGATTACTGTCTCAGGCTGTGTGGTAATGATTGTTGTCTCAGGCTGTGTGGTAATGATTGCTGTCTCAGGTTGTGTGTATATTATTGCTGTCTCAGGCTGTGTGGTAATGATTGCTGTCTCAGGTTGTGTGTATATTATTGCTGTCTCAGGCTGTGTGGTAATGATTGCTTCCTCGGGAAGTGTGGTAATGATTACTGTCTCAGGCTGTGTGGTAATGATTGCTGTCTCAGGCTGTGTGTTAATGATTGCTTTCTCAGGCTGTTTGGTTATGATTGCTGTATCAGGCTGTGTGGTAATGATTGCTGTCTCAGGCTGTGTGATAATGGTTGCTGTATCAGGTTGTGTGGTAATGATTGCTGTTTCATGGTGTGTGGTAATGATTGCTGTCTCAGGCTGTTTGGTAATGATTGCAGTATCAGGCTGTGTGGTAATGCTATTCATTTAATGTTTAATGTGATTTACATAATGTTTGTTCATACAACTCCAAATCTCACTCCTCACCTCTCACCTATTCTTGTGGCGAATATCCCAACTCCCACATTTTTTTCGAACAACCCACTTTCTGCCACACCCTTCATAAGTGTTGGGTTCTGTTTTGTCCTGTATGCTGTCATGGTGGTCCATCATGGACCACATGTGAGCGCGCATCGCAGAGCAGCAGTATTATTGTTGCAGAATAAAAATAGATATATTAGTTATTAATTATCATCAGCAAATTAATTATGTTTTATGGGAATATGCCTTCAATTTCCATTTAATGATCTAATGGTCGACTCAGATATAATCATATATAATAAGAAGCAACCCCGCCACTTTCCACGCTCCAGAGACGTCGTTTAAGTGTAATTACTTTCCTAGCCCCCCCCCCCCACACACACACACATCTAACCATGTGTGCGCATATAGCCTGTATTATTTCAGACAAAAAAAAACAAGCAATAATTTAACTACGCGCCAACGTGAATTCCAAACTGTTTCTATACATACAGTAGCTCTATTTTTGGAAGTTAACGGTGATTCGGTGAAGCGGGTCCATGCGCATATAGCCTGTATTATTTCAGATAAAAAAACAAGCAATCATTTATCTATGCGCCAACGTGAATTGCAAACTGCCTCTATACCTACAGTAGCACTATTGTTGGAAGTTAACGGTGATACCATGGGCTTTTAATTTAAGTAGTAATCTTTGATGTGGCACTTTGTCAAAAGCTTTCTGAAAATCTAAGTAGATAACATCAACTGGCGATCCCACGTCTATCCACTTAGTGATTTCTTCCAAAAAACATAACATATTTGTTAAGCATGACCTCGCTTTAAGGAATCCATGTTGAGATGAATTTAATAATTTATGCTTAACGAGGAAGTCCACCATATGGTCTTTAATTAACCTTTCTAATAATTTACAAATCACTGACGTTAAACTCACTGGTCTGTAATTCTCTGACTTATTTCTCGAACTCTTTTTAAATAATGGTACGATGTTTGCTTATTTCCATTCAAATGGAACAACTCCCTCTATTAATGACAAGTTGAATACTCTTGTTACAAGTGGTATACTGATTTGTTCTACTGTTTCCATTAGTAATTTTGGAGGAATCCCATCCACTCCCGGTGATTTGTTATCCTTCAATGCCTTTATTTTCTTAGCTACCAATTCTGGAGTTACAACTAACGGACCTAAATAGTCAGATTTAGCCTCTTGAAATGTAGCATCAGCAACTGGTAATGAACTAATATCTTCTTTGGTAAACACTGAACTGAAGTAACCATTTAGGTCTTCCACCATTAAAAACCCCTGTGATATTATATTTCCAGCACTGTCTTCTAGAGGTCCAACCTTGTGTTTTACGTTTTGTTTACTCCTGACATATGCATAAAAACTCTTGCTGTCATTTTTTATGTTACATGCTAGTGTTTTCTCTTTACTTATTTTAGATCGTCTGATTTCAGTTGTAGCTGCATTAAGTGCCTCTTTGTAATTTGCATAGTCTTCTTCCTTTCTGGTACGCCTATAAACCCTCCACATAGTTTGTTTTAACATTATTTTTCTAATAACCTTTTTCTTTCACTGCATTTGTTGTCTTACGTTTGTCATTACTGAGGGTTTTTGTAATATCATACACTTCTTTCATTTTTCCATTATTTGCTGCTTCCTCTGCTTCCATGGCAAGGTGGTCAACCCACTTCCTCTTGTCTTGTCTCATGCTCTTCTTCACTTCTTTGTCTTTACACCTATATTTATCTATGTAATTCTGCTTAATCCTGTCTGACTTTGTCTGCTCGATGTTGTTCTTCAGTCGTTTTCTCTCTTCTACTAACTCCCACGACTCCTTGCTGATCCATGGTTTTTGCCCTTTCTTTTTGTACCCCAGTACTTCTTGAGCTGTTTCTTTGTATGCATCCTCAAAGTCTTGCCATTGTTTCTCAACTTCTTCGTTGCCTGTTTCTTCATAGTCTTGTAATATATCATATTTGTTGCGTAACTTCAGTGAGAATTGGGCTTTAATAGCTGGTTGCTGTAACTTAATTATATCAAATTTCTTTCTGATCGCCTTGTTCTTTTGTTTTCTCTTTAGTTTCAGCTTGATTTTTGATCGCACTAATTGGTGGTCGCTCGCAATGTTGGCTCCTCTCATGGCCCTAGTGTCCATTACTGATGTCCGGTGTTGCCTACTCACTAACACATGGTCTATTTGGTTCTTTGTCTTTCCTCCTGGAGATGTCCATGTCTGTTTATGTATAAGTTTATGTGGGAAAATGGTACCTGTTACCACGAGGTTATTGAGTCCGCAGAAGTCAACAAGTCTTTCTCCATTGTCATTTCTTTCACCTACTCCATGACTTCCTATTATATTTTCATATCCGTCGTTGTCTTCTCCAACTTTGGCATTTAGATCCCCCATTACTAATAGTATGTCGTGCTTATGAACACTGTCCACAACTGTCTGTAGCTCTTCGTAGAAGTTGTCTTTATCTTCGACGCTGGCTTCGTTTGTTGGTGCATAGACTTGTATGATCGATAACTTTACATACATGGAGAAGAATCTAGCATAAATAATTCTATCACTGATAGGTTTCCATTCCAGCAATGCTTGTTCTGCTTTCTTCATCATCATTATTGCTTCTCCGTGTCTGTGTATGTTGTCTTCTCTCCCTGAAAAAATTATGCTCTCTCCGGTGTTCATCTTGACTTTTCCTTGTCCCATCCATCTGCATTCACTAATGCCCATGACATCTATTTTATATTTGTCCATTTCTCTTGCAAGCTGGGCTGATTTCCCTATAGAGTATAACGTTCTCACATTCCAACATCCTATATTTACATTAAATTTTGGCTTGGTTAACGACGTTGTCAGCCTCCGAACTTCCATTTGGCTTTGATCCGGAAGCGTCATACTGTCCAAATAGATGATGTCATCATCTGCTTGTATCTGGTCTGTCGCCTTCCTGTAGCCATCTCCAGCACAAGCTGGTTTTTGAAATTCACTTCTGGTTTCTGTAACATCATTTGAGCTGGGAGGGTTGTTGGCCCTCCGCAGTAGGTTTATTTTCGGGGTTTTCCTTCCCTTAGCCATAGCCTCGTTTGCCCAGCACAATGTACTGGTTACCAGGGTGCACGACGGGGAGGTGAGGTTGACTTGAGTGTCTTTACGGTTGAGCGCATCAACACCCCTTACACTCCTCACTTCTCACCTATTATTGGGGCGAATATCCCACCTCCCACCTTTTTTTCGAACAACCCACTTTCTGCCACGCCCCTCATAAGTGTTGGGTTCTGTTTTGTCCTGAATGCTGTCATGGTGGTCCATCATGGACCACATGTGAGCGCGCATCGCAGAGCAGCAGTATTATTGTTGCAGAATAAAAATAGATATTATTTATTAATTATCATCAGCAAATTAATTATGTTTTATGGGAATATGCCTTCAATTTCCATTTAATGATCTACTGGTCGACTCAGATATAATCATATATAATAAGAAGCAACCCCGCCACTTTCCACGCTCCAGAGACATCGTTTAAGTGTAATTACTTTCCTAGCCCCCCCCCCACACACATCTAACCATGTGTGCGCATATAGCCTGTATTATTTCAGACAAAAAACAAGCAATAATGTAACTACGCGCCAACGTGAATTCCAAACTGTTTCTATACATACAGTAGCTCTATTTTTGGAAGTTAACGGTGATTCGGTGAAGCGGGTCCATGCGCATATAGCCTGTATTATTTCAGATAAAAAACAAGCAACCATTTAACTATGCGCCAACGTGAATTCAAAACTGCCTCTATACCTACAGTAGCTCTATTGTTGGAAGTTAACGGTGATACTGTTTCCATTAGTAATTTTGGAGGAATCCCATCCACTCCCGGTGATTTGTTATCCTTCAATGCCTATATTTTCTTAGCTACCAATTCTGGAGTTACAACTAACGGACCTAAATAGTCAGATTTAGCCTCCTGAAATTTAGCATCAGCAACTGGTAATGAACTAATATCTTCTTTGGTAAACACTGAACTGAAGTAACCATTTAGGTCTTCCACCATTAAAAACCCCCGTGATATTATATTTCCAGCACTGTCTTCTAGAGGTCCAACCTTGTATTTTACGTTTTGTTTACTCCTGACATATGCTTAAAAACACTTGCTGTCATTTTTTATGTTACATGCTAGTTTTTTCTCATTACTTATTTTAGATCGTCTGATTTCAGTTGTAGCTGCATTAAGTGCCTCTTTGTAATTTGCATAGTCTTCTTCCTTTCTGGTACGCCTACAAAACCCTCCACATAGTTTGTTTTAACACTATTTTTCTAATAGCCTCTTTTGACCAGTGTTTCTTTTTACACCGTTTTCCTTGTTTTTGGAAGGGAACAAATTTATTGATGATACTCTCAGTTTCATATTTTAGAATATTCCAACATTCAATTGCGTTCTTATTCATCAGCATGTTATTCCAATCTAGCTTTGCTAAGTATTTTCTCATATCTTTGTAGTTACCTTTGTGGAAGTTTCTCTTGTACGTTTTCTTATTTTTACTTTCTGATTTTACATTGATGTCAAAATGTATTTGATTATGGTCACTCTTACCCAATGGTTCAAATAGTTTTACATTGTCCGCTAATTCTTCTTGTGATGACAAAACTATACCTAATACATGTCTGTGTGGTAATGATTGCTGTCTCAGGCCGTGTGTTAATGATTGCTGTATCAGGTTGTGTGGTAATGATTGCTGTCTCAGGTGTTTGGTAATAATTGCTGTATCAGGCTGTGTGGTAATGCTATTCATTTAATGTGTAATGTGATTTACATAATGTGTGTTCATACAACTCCAAATCTCACTCCTCACCTCTCACCTATTCTTGGGGCGAATATCCCACCTCCCACCTTTTTTTCGAACTACCCACTTTCTGCCACACCCCTCATAAGTGTTGGGTTCTGTTTTGTCCTGAATGCTGTCATGGTGGTCCATCATGGACCACATGTGAGCGCGCATCGCAGAGCAGCAGTATTATTGTTGCAGAATAAAAATAGATATTATTTATTAATTATCATCAGCAAATTAATTATGTTTTATGGGAATATGCCTTCAATTTCCATTTAATGATCTACTGGTCGACTCAGATATAATCATATATAATACGAAGCAAACCCGCCACTTTCCACGCTCCAGAGACGTCGTTTAAGTGTAATTACTTTCCTAGCCCCCCCCCACACACACACATCTAACCATGTGTGCGCATATAGCCTGTATTATTTCAGACAAAAAACAAGCAATAATTTAACTACGCGCCAACGTGAATTCCAAACTGTTTCTATACATACAGTAGCTCTATTTTTGGAAGTTAACGGTGATTCGGTGAAGCGGGTCCATGCGCATATAGCCTGTATTATTTCAGATAAAAAAAACAAGCAATCATTTATCTATGCGCCAACGTGAATTGCAAACTGCCTGTATACCTACAGTAGCTCTATTGTTGGAAGTTAACGGTGATACCATGGGCTTTTAATTTAAGTAGTAATCATTGATGTGGCACTTTGTCAAAAGCTTTCTGAAAATCTAAGTAGATAATATCTACTGGCGATCCCAGTGATTTCTTCCAAAAAAACATAACATATTTGTTAAGCATGACCTCACTTTAAGGAATCCATGTTGAGATGAATTTAATAATGTTTGCTTAACGAGGAAGTCCACCATATGGTCTTTAATTAACCTTTCTAATAATTTACAAATCACTGACGTTAAACTCACTGGTCTGTAATTATCTGACTTATTTCTCGAACTTTTTTAAATAATGGTATGATGTTTGCTTCTTTCCATTCAAATGGAACAACTCCCTGTATTAATGACAAGTTGAATACTCTTGTTACAAGTGGTATACTGATTTGTTCTACTGTTTCCATTAGTAATTTTGGAGGAATCCCATCCACTCCCGGTGATTTGTTATCCTTCAATGCCTATATTTTCTTAGCTACCAATTCTGGAGTTACAACTAACGGACCTAAATAGTCAGATTTAGCCTCCTTAAATTTAGCACCAGCAACTGGTAATGAACTAATATCTTCTTTGGTAAACACTGAACTGAAGTAACCATTTAGGTCTTCCACCATTAAAAAAGTATTATTGTTGCAGAATAAAGATAGATACTATTTATTAATTATCATCAGCAAAGTCATTATGTTTTATTGGAATATGCCTTCAATTTCCATTTAATGATCCATTGGTGGACTCAGACATAATCATATATAATAAGAAGCAACCCCGCCACTTTCCACGCTCCAGAGACGTCGTTTAAGTGTAATTACTTTCCTAGCCCCCCCCCCCCCCACACACACATCTAACCATGTGTGCGCATATAGCCTGTATTATTTCAGACAAAAAGCAAACAATAATTTAACTAAGCGCCAACGTGAATTCCAAACTGTTTCTATAACTACAGTAGCTCTATTTTTGGAAGTTAACGGTGATTCGGTGAAGCGGGTCCATGAGTGAACAGAGTTACGAAGGAACTGGCGCCTTTGTCAAGACCGCAACGAGCACTGCTGGGAGTTACCTGCAATAGCGACAACAAAATGAAATCGGCGATTGAAACATCTCGACTATTTTATCAACAGCTGCCTTTTTGATGGAGACATGTTCCAGGCTGACATGTTCCAAGCCGACATGTTCCAGGTCTTCGTTATCACTTCTTATCCCCGTTGCGCCGTAATTGAAATTGTAAAGTAAATTAGTTAGAAATGTAAAAATAAGCTTACAAGTTAAAACTAGTATGTTATAAAAAGTATAAGAAATAATAAATAAATATGTAAAAAAGGATATAAATTCACCATCTTGCAATATACAGTGATTCAGCCCAGCTAGTCCACATGGGTCCATTAAGAATATCTGTACAATTGTACATGCATTTTATCATGTTATTGTCAATGTTAAGAATACGTTTTCTAAAACCATAAACATTCTTGCGCAATAGGGCGTCACGTGTGTCAGTAGCATTACTGACAAGCATGTTGCTCGCACTGTCCCATCGGTGGTATCCTAAAATTCGTCTATAGATTTAACAAGATTTAACAAGATTTGCCATCCAAGCCAAAGGCCCAGATGGCAAGTGGACAAGAAAGCCATTGATTTATCGAGAGTCCAACAATGTTCATTTACTTTTAACCCGCCCTCCTGAGATATGTGTCAACCTTGTTTTTAAACATATTCACGCTGCTAGCAGTTACACAATCTGTAGATAATTTGTTCCATTCATTTATTGTCCTCTGTGAGAACGAGTGATTCCTGATGTCCAATCTACATTGATCCTTTACTAATTTTACCTCATGTCCTCTAGTCCTGCTATCCTTGTTGAGTGAGAAAAACATATTTCTATCAATATTTTCATACCCATTCAATATCTTAAAAACTTCAATCTGATCTCCTCTTAACCTCCTTGTCTCTAGAGTTGTTAAACCACATTCTTTCAGGCGTTCTTCATAACAAAGGTCTCTCAGTTCTGGAATCATTTTAATTGCTCTCCTTTGTTCAAGTGTATATATATATATATATATCCTTCTTACGATATGGTCTCCATGCTTGTATACAGTATTCTAAATGAGGTATAACTATTGCTTTATAAAGAGGTATAATTAGCTTTTTTCCCTTGTTTGTTATGTTTCTTCTAATCAATCCAATAATTTTATTTCCCTTTGAAGCTGCAATACCACACTGCTCTGAAACTTTCATATCAGCGCTTATTGTAACTCCTAAGTCCTTTTCTTTTACAGTAGTACCCAGAACAGTATCTCACATTTTATAGTTTACATTCAAGTTCCCATGTCCTGTATGTAGGCATTTACATTTCCCAAAATTTAACAACATCTGCCATTTCTCAGACCATTTCACTAATCTGTCTAGATCGTTTTGTAAATGTTGTTCATCACCTTCAGTATTAAACTTTCTAAACAGTTTGTGTCATCCGCAAATTTCAGTACGTTACTTGTTATACTGTCGTCGAAGTCATTGATATATATATTAAGAATAATATAGGTCATAACACTGATCCTTGAGGTACCCCACTCAAAACCGATTTCCAATTTGAAACTTCTCCATCTAGTACAACTCGTTGTCTTCTGTCAGTCAGCCATTGTTCTATCCAGTCAGTTATGCTATCCCCGATACCATGGGCTTTTAATTTATGTAGTAATCTTTGATGTGGCACTTTGTCAAAAGCTTTCTGAAAATCTAAGTAGATAATATCTACTGGCGATCCCACGTCTATCCACTTAGTGATTTCCTCCAAAAAACATAACATATTTGTTAAGCATGACCTCACTTTAAGGAATCCATGTTGAGATGAATTTAATAATTTATGCTTAAAGAGGAAGTCCACCATATGGTATTTAATTAACCTTTCTAATAATTTACAAATCACTGACGTTAAACTCACTGGTCTGTAATTCTCTGACTTATTTCTCGAACCCTTTTTAAATAATGGTATGATGTTTGCTTCTTTCCATTCAAACGGAACAACTCCCTGTATTAATGACAAGTTGAATACTCTTGTTGCAAGTGGTATACTGATTTGTTCTACTGTTTCCATTAGTAATTTTGGAGGAATCCCATCCACTCCCGGTGATTTGTTATCCTTCATTGCCTTTATTTTCTTAGCTACCAATTCTGGAGTTACAACTAACGGACCTAAATAGTCAGATTTAGCCTTCTGAGATTTAGCATCAGCAACTGGTAATGAACTAATATCTTCTTTGGTAAACACTGAACTGAAGTAACCATTTAGGTCTTCCGCCATTAAAAACCCCTGTGATATTATATTTCCAGCACTGTCTTCTAGAGGTCCAATCTTGTATTTTACGTTTTGTTTACTCCTGACATATGCATAAAAACTCTTGCTGCTATTTTTTATGTTACATGCTAGTTTTTGTTCTCATAACTTATTTTAGATTGTCTGATTTCAGTTGTAGCTGCATTAAGTGCCTCTTTGTAATTTGAATAGTCTTCTTCCCTTCTGGTACGCCAATAAACCCTCCACATAGTTTGTTTTAACACTATTTTTCTAATAGTCTCTTTTGACAAGTGTTTCTTTCTACACCGTTTTCCTTGTTTTTGGAAGGGAACAAATTTATTGATGATACTCTCAATTTCATATTTTAGAATATTCCAACATTCAACTGCGGTCTTATTCATCAGCATGTTATTCCAATCTAGCTTTGCTAAGTATTTTCTCATACCTTTGTAGTTACCTTTGTGGAAATTTCTCTTGTACGTTTTCTTATTTTTACTTTCTGATTTTAAATTGATGTCAAAATGTATTTGATTATGTTCACTCTTACCCAATGGTTCAAATATTTTTACATTGTCCACTAATTCTTTTTGTGATGACAAAACTATATCTAATACATTTTCTCCCCTGGTTGGTTCTAGCACGTGCTGAGTAAGAAAGTTATCCTGGATTAAAAATACAAATTGTTGGTCCTCAATCCATTTGCTCTCTAGATAATTCCATTGTATGTGTCCATGGTTAAAATCTCCCATTATGATACATTCCCCTTTACTAACTTCCTTTATAGCTTTTTTATTTTTTTGTTGTCCTCTTCGTTGATGTTTGGATTTCGGTAAACTAATCCAATAATTAATTTTGAATTTCCTGAAACAATTTTGCACCAAACAGCTTCATCGCAACCTGCTTCCCTTTCTAGTTTTATTTCATAAGCCTGAATAGATTCTTTAACATATATAATATCTCCCCCGCCCCTTCTTCCTATTCGATCTTTCCTAAACATTGCGTATCCTGTCAGTCCTAATTTAGCATATGTTATATCTATGTTGGCCCATGATTCAGTTATACCAATTATGTGAGGGTCCATATCTTCTACCATAATGTTTAATTCGTTTTTTCTTATTTACTATGCTCCTTGCATTTAAACATATGCATCTATAACCTTTTTCAGAGATGTTTTTCGGATGATTTAATATTGGTTTATCTGTGCTAGTGGCCTCTTGTTCTGCTTGAGACACCTCTAGGTAACCCCCTGCACTTCTAGTTTAAATTAAACAATATTTACATCTAAAAATATTTGTCATTGTACCCATGTCATTATCTACTGCTGCTGAAAGTTTGTCCGCGAATACTGCCGCCCCCTTTCCACTTAGATGAAGCCCATCCTTCAGGTACATATCAACCCTCCCAACAAATCTTCCCCTTAAATCCACAAATGCAACTTCCTCTTCCCTACATAGCTTGTGGACTAACATGTTAATTGCCATCCCCCGACAATTTCGATATTTGTGAACCCTCCTGCCCATTATAGGTAAAATCCCTGACAATATTACCTGCTCAACCCGCGTCTGTTTTAGTGTTCTGACCAACTGCCCATATTTCCTAATTGTGGCAGTTGTACATCCCTCTCTACGTTATTTGACCCTACGTGTACTAAAACAGATCCACCCTTACCCGAACCTACGATGTTTTTTACCCTCTCCGTTATCGCCTCTATTTTGGATCCAGGCAAGCAGACCACCACATCATCTCCCTTGTTTAAGACTATGTCGGTCTTCCTAACTATCGAATCCGCCACAACACCCTCGCTCTCTTCCTCACACCCTCTGTCACTGCTGTAGAATAACTCTTCCGTTCGATACCTTCCATCATATTCTATCTTGACCTCTTCCCACCTGTCTCCCTCATATCCCACACCTTTGCTCTTGTATCTCCCATTATGCATATTGTTGTAGGCAATCTTAAGTTTTAAATATGTGTCCTTGTTGATATGTATCCAAAGTTGGGAACAATAAATTGTACAGCAATATGCATGAAACAGATGTAATTTAACACCGATTTAACAGTTGTGACATTTTCGGATAATGTTGTTAGATCTGGCATAAAAGCTGCGCAAGTGTCTTAACATGTGTTCATCTTCCTCTAAGTCATTGCAGAACACAACCCCTAAATAGTTTTTCTTTTCAACAAATACAAGTTTGTTATTATTCATAAAAATATCTGGACATTTTGATGAAAGCCACATGGTTTGGTAACCATACATATCGACTTTATAATTTACGTATACAGTATATATATATATATATATATATATATATATATATATATATATATATATATATATATATATATATATATATATATATATATATATATATATATATATATAGGGAGATAAAATCCACCTTGCCGAACATCATTTTATATATTAAACACGTCAAAGGTCGTGGAACCCCATTTAATACAAACATTTGGGTTATGTATCAGTATAACAATATTCGAATGAGTAGGACAGGCACACATCGATTAAATAATTTCTTAAAGAGTGTCCAATGATTAATTATATCAAATGCTTTAGATGCATCTAAAAAGCATGTATACACAGTAATGTTTGTGCGCATGCGCGGGGGTGGTAGGAGTCCGTTACATCACTCCACACATTTCACCAACACAACATGTTCGCCAACACAACGAATGACCACAACTGGTACAACAACTCAACATAATCCACTGATCACGCAGAACCAGACAAACCAAATGGCAACAAACGCAATTACTCAAAACAACACCCCTTACCGCAACACATCAACCAACATTTCCAAGATGGCGGACTTCCAGTGCCGGCGCCGTCCGGGTGAGTTCTTTTCATTTTATCGCTAAGCATTTCATTTGTAAAATTACCTTTTCTTCAAGTCGCCACATGTTTGCATTTGGATCTAACTTTCAAAAAACGATGCTACAAAATGTATTCCAATTCAGATCTCCTTTTAGGAAATATTCGCCTCACCTAGTCCCACACTCCACGCGGATGAATCTTGGGCTAACGCAAATTATTCTCCTAATAGCAACGATCATTGGAACATGTCAACGCGTATCTCGATCAAATCTCAAAATTAAACCAAAATATTATACCCTAACTTTAAAACCCCGAATTAAATTCCCACTAAAAATCAAATTCAAATCAGACATTCTTACACATCTGTACCTATACCATTCTTACACATATGTACCTGTACCATTCTTACACATATGTATCTGTACCAGCAGACTGATCGCACTCTCAGGCGACATCCACCCAAACCCTGGCCCATATGGGCGCCCAATTTGTCCTTGTGGAAGTTGTCATGAACCTGTTAGAAACCGAGACAAGGCTATCCTCTGGAAGAATGTAATCAATGGCAATACATTGTATTGGTATACCCCCATCATACTACAACTCCTTGATTAATCAAAGTACCTTCTGGCTCTGCAACCATTGTGGAATTCCAAATATTACTCTCCATCTACACATGAACAATCCAATTCTACCAACACCCGGTCTGACAGCTCTATGCTTAGTACCCCAACATTCAAAACACCACAACATGCAGGCTTAATTTTCTCCCCAAACCCCCAAAACACCTCAACCCCCGAACGTCACTAGAAAACCCAAGGAAACACACTTAAAGGAAATTTGATAAACACCAACAGCGTTAAGAGCATAGAAAAAGCAACCCAACTAAAGGCAACTATTCAATATAGTAACCCAGAAATCACCTTTCTAGTTGAATCTAAATTAGATGCAAACTATGCTACATATTCTTTCCTACCACCCAACTAAGAGGCCACCAGAAAGGACAGGAATGTCCATTGCGGTGGAGTCTTTATAGCCTTCCGTGACACCACTGTAGCTGAACCCCTCCAAAACTTAAACTCAGATTGTGAAATAATTTGGACAAAAATTCAAAACAAATGCATATACTTTGCATCTTATTATCGACCCCCAAATGACCACCTCCAATCCCTTGAAGCTCTCCATGACTCCATGACTAAACCATATAGATCACCAAAAAAACTACCCCTAATGTCGTTATAGCTGGAGATTTTAACCTCCCTAATATCAACTGAACAAATCACCAGACCACTAATAACAGCACTGCTAGCAAGCATAACAAACTACTTGAAATAACTAAAGATTTTGGGCTGCAAAACGTGGTAAACGACCCCACACGTATCGCTTCTGGTAACATTCTTGAACTCGTACTCACCTCAAATCCCTTCATTATCATCAACACCCATACTACTCCTGGTATGAGCGATCACGAATCCGTGACCTTCATTTTCAACTGAAACCCAGTTCGCAACAAGAAACCCCTCCACAAAGTTTATAGTTACAAATCAGCAGACTGGGACAAACTCAAAGACGACATTGACATACTATATCGTGAGTATTTCGACATGGACCCCAACTTACAGGATATAGACATCAACTGGACCTTTTTCCGGGAACGTCTGACTATATTGATTAACAACATTAACATACCTAGACGATACACAAAAGATAAAACCCACCTCCCCTGGATAACACGTAAACTAATTAGAATGCAGAGAAGACGTAACAAAAGCCACAAAAAGGCAAAGCAAACTGGACTAAACAGTAACTGGAAAAAAATTAAGGAACTCCGAAAGCAAGCTACTTATATATAATGATATATATCATTATCACACAGCCCGTTTTATTATGACGTCCGTGTGTGAACGTTTTGTGGCATTTTACTTGACGACCGTGCATGGATGTTTCGTGGCGTTTCACTATGACGTCCGTGTATGTATGGAAGTTTCGTGGCATTTTACTATGATATCCGTGCGGTGAAATTATGCGGCGTTTTACTATAACTTCAGCGCTTGGACGTTTCGTTGTGTTTTTCCATGACGTCAGTACATGCACGTTTTGTGGCGTTTTGTTTTAACATTTGTGCGCGGACGTCATAGTAACATGGAAGGAAACGCAGTATATGTGTACGTCCACGTGTTCATGAAAAACACCAAGCCAGACCGCGGGAACGAGAACGTGCGGTCCCACAAATAATAACTAATTGTGGCAGGAACTGGGAGGTTGGTCGTAAAAATGGGTCGGAGGTAGGAGGTTGGCCCCCAAAACAGGTGGAAGCTGGGAGAATGGGACGCCTGCCACACACCCCTGAGTTATTTAATGTGTAGCACTTCGCGTTAGATGCAGCCATGCAGCTTTCTTACAAAGGAAACATCATGCATATTGAAGCAGCTGCTACGGAGGTTGTAGACAAGAGAGTGTCTTACCATCACAGGCATGATCCCACAGTCGAAATGTTGTATCGTCGCCACTTGGAAGAACCTTGTCATCACTCTATCGTGGGAACAAGTCGACATACCAAAATAAAAAAACAAATCTCACTTTTTGCCACTTAATAAAGACAGAGAACCGACGCTTGTGTGCAAAACGTGTATTACTAGAACATGCACATCAATACACACTCGGCGATCAATGGTAATGTCATTTACGGCACAACTTGTATAATAAAATATCAAAATCGTCAACGTGTTCTGTAACATCTAGTTCAATTAAAATCTGCCACCTAAGCGACCTCGAAAGAACTAATTTGTTTGTCAATTATCACGCTACCACCTAGTAGCACGACAGGTTATCCATGTACATACTTTTTCCCAACACCTAGGGGTCATGACCCAGAAACATAATATTATTTTGTTGAGGCCGCTGGCCAACTGCTCAGTCTGACCTGTCCTTAATACGACACTGACTACATCAGGCCACATGTCCGCGTACTTAGCCAACTTTCGTCGTATACTTTCCAGCATCGAATGACCACTAACAGGAAAAACCAAAGAGGTAGAAGACAAAAGGCTGGATTGACAGCATCGCGCACATGCATATGGTGGACTCGAAGTGGCTACAGAGAAGACGCCAGCAACTTCACTGAGGGATGGCTACAGATTTGGTGCTAAAAGGAAAACATGCTGAATTTGACAGTGTTGCGTTTAGATTATAGTCACATACATACAAAGGTAAACATTAATTATACACAGCATACAAACACATGTGACTAAAATAGTACAGAATAAGGAACTATAACTATAAAGCTACCCGATGTCAATGACTTGGTGCCAGCAATGTCATTCTGCCATCGAAATACTCCGGACCTACATCGTGCAATTATGGAGGTCACTTACAATCACAACTAACTCAGTTGTCGCCAGCTTCAGGACCGGAGAAGTCATAGGGGTGGGCGGCCCCCGCAATATTGTTGGTGGATATATGTTAAGTATATGCTATCCCCGTATGTTCGCCGAAAAGCTGAAAAGACGGAGCGGCCGCGAAAACACGCAGGGACTAAAACGTTGCCCTAAGTTAACCTCTCATTCAACAAAAGTGACTTGTTGATATCATGCGTACCTGTGTCATAAGCTGAAAGGACCTAACAGAGAGAGTGAGCAGGATCGAAAAACATGTACATACATCGAAAAACATATACGCCTAGTAGGCTTACCGTTCAATAAAAGCGATTTGCCAACGACATCATGTTATGGAAGTCACATATATGCCATCTAGCCAGTGATAAAATGCGATCAACTGCGCATATTTGTTGAGGCACAACTCAGTCGATGTGCTAAATCGGAAGATATGCGCTCGTGAACGTCGCGTGAAAGAACGCAATCTTGCCGAGCTGGTCGTGGCTAACAACAATCCAGTGATAAAAACAAAATGAACATCGACCAGCAGCTACGCAGTAATTGAGCCAATCATTGTGTCAACAGCTGCAGACATGTAATTTTTCTATTATTATACCCAAGGCTTCTAACTTATGAAAAGGTGTGATGATTCCATATGGGTGAAGAGTACTCGAATTTTAGCCGAATTAGCATGTTGTAGGCTGTTTGTTTAACTTCGGGTTTACATGGGCCAAGATTTCGTTTAATCATGCCTAAATATTTCGAAGATTTTGAAGTTATGTCAGTGACGTGATTTGTCCAGGTTAATTTGTAATCCAATTTTACTCCGATATATGAGTGGCTTAATACAGTGGATAATGGCTGGCCAGAAAGCGAGTACTTGTATGGGCTGGGTTTAGTGTTGTTGGTTATTGGAAGGTGGACACCTTTACATACATTAAATTCCATTTGCCATTTGTCTGACCATGTTTGGAGTTGGCTTAGGTCAGTTTGGAGAATTTCGTGGTCGGTTTTGGAAGAAATATTACTATATATAATACTATCATCTGCAAAAAAGGCGTATAGAAGATTTGGTTTTCCCATCAATGTCATTTATGTAGAGTAAGAAGAGGACAGTTCCTAGAACTGAACCCTGTGGGACACCAGATGTGACATATGTGATGTCCGACAGGGCACCGTTAACTGAGACTCTCTGTTTGCGGTTGGATAGAAAAGATTTGATCCAATTTTGAGTGTTTCCATTGATTCCGTAGGAGGTCAGTTTTGATAGAAGACGTAGGTGAGGCACTTTGTTGAAGGCTTTGGCAAAGTCAAAAAGGATTGCGTCAATGTGGGTCTTGTTGTCCATAGCAGCCATCCAGTCGTGGACTGTCTCAATGAGTTGAGATTCACAAGACAGTCCCGACTGGAATCCGTGTTGGAAGTGGAGAATGATGTTATGCTTGTGTGAATATGTAGCATAGTTTGCATCTAATTTAGTTTCAACTAGAAATGTGATATCTGGGTTATTATATTGAATAGTTGCCTTTAGTTGGGTTGCTTTTTCTATGCTCTTAACGCTGTTGGTGTTTATAAAAATTCCTTTCAGTGTGTTTCCTTGGGTTTTCTTGTGACGTTCGGGGGTTGAGATGTTTTGGGGGTCTGGGGCGAAAATTAAGCCTGCATTGTGTGATGTGTTGAGTGTTTGGGTACTAAGCATAGAGCTGTCAGACCGGGTGTTGGTAGAATTGGATTGTTCATGTGTAGATGGAGAGTAATATTTGGAATTCCACAATGGTCGCAGAGCCAGAAGGCACTTTGAATAATCAAGGAGTTGTAGGATTATGGGGATATACCAATACAATGTATGTGGTGCCATTGATTACATTGTTCGCAGTGGATAGCCTTGTCTCGGTTTCTGAAAGGTTCATGACAACTTCCACAAGGACAAATTGGGCGCCCATATGGGCCAGGGTTTGGGTGGATGTGGCCTGATAGTTCGATCAGTCTGCTGGTACAGATACAGATGTGTAAGAATGGTACAAGTACAGATGTGTAAGAATGTCTGATTTGAATTAGATTTTGGGTGGGAATTTAATTCGGGGTTTAAAAGTTAGGGCATAATATTTTGGTTTAATTTTGAGATTTGATCGAGATACGCGTTGACATGTTCCAAGCTTACTAATGAAATGCTTAGCGATGAAATGAAAAGAACTCACCCGGACGGCGCCGGCAGTGGAAGTCCGCCATCTTGGAAATGTTGATTCATGTGTTGCGGTAAGGGGTGTTGTTTTGATTAATTGCGTTTGTTGTCATTTGGTTTGTCTGGTTCTGCGTGATCAGTGGATTATGTTGAGTTGGTGTACCAGTTGTGGTCATTCGTTGTGTTGGTGAACATGTGTTGGTGAAATGTGTGGAGCGATGTAACGGACTCGTACCACCCCGACGCATGCGCACAAACAGTACTGTGTATACATGCTTTTTAGATGCATCTAAAGCATCTGATAGAATTAATCATTGGACACTCTTTAAGAAATTGCTTAATCGATGTGTGCCTGTCCTACTCATTCGAATATTGTTATACTGATACAGAACCCAATTTTGTTATATTAAATGGGGTTCCACGACCCTTGACTTCTTTAATATATCAAACGATGTTCGACAAGGTGGGATTTTATATCCCTATATATATATATATATATATATATATATATATATATATATATATATATATATATATATATATATATATATATATATATATATATATATATATATATATACTGTATACATAATATATAAAGTCTATATATATATATATATGGTTACTAAACCACGTGGCTTTCATCTAAAATGTCCAGATATTTTTATGAACAATAACAAACTTGTATCTGTTGAAAAGACAAAATATATATGGTCTGCAATGACTTAAAGGACGATGAACATAATATGTTTTAACATATTATGTTAAGACACCTGCCCAGCTTTTATGCCAGATCTAACAGCTTTATCCGAAAATATCACAACTGTTCCATCGGGGTTAAGCTACATCTTTTCCATGCATATTGTTGTACACTTTATCGTTCCCAACTCTGGGTAAATTTTAACAAGGGCACCTATTTAAAACCGATGGGACAGTGCGAGCAACATGTTTGTCAGTAACGCTATTGACACATGTGACGCCCTATTGCACAGTAATGTTTATGTTTTTAGAAAACGTATTCTTATCATTGACAATGACATGATAAAATGCATGTACACTTGTACTGATATTGTTAACGGGCCCATGTCGACTAGCTGGGCTGAATCACTGTATATTGTAAGATGGTGAATTTATATCCTTTTTTTACTTATTTATTTATTATTTTTTATACTTTTTATAACATATTTATTTATTAACTTGTTTTAACTTGTAAGCTTATTTTTTATATTTCTAACTTATTTACTTTTAAAAGCTATGCATGTTTTATACTTAATTATGTACCGACCGTTTATGGGTGTTTTACCTGAAATAAATGTATTCGTAAAATCGTAAATTCAATTCAATATGCGTTCGAAAGTTAGAGCCTTGAAATGTGCACAGACAGTAAGCCCTATCGATACGGCAAGAGTTGTGTGCAGCCAAACGCAACATTACTCGCCTGCCACACAAACGTTGGCAATGCGCCAAGATTGTGGACAATGTACTGCGTAACTGGCTTTATAGTTATAGTTTCCTGTTTTATACTATTTTAGTTACATCTTATTGGATGTTGTGTATAATTAATGTTTATCTTTGGATGTATGTGATTCTAATTTAAACGCAACATCGTCAAACTCAGCATTTTGTCTATTTAGCACCAAGTCGTGTAGACATATCCTCAGTGAAGTCGCTGGGTTCTCCTTGCAATCTCTGTAGCCACCTCGAATCCACCAGCTGTCCAATGCGCGATGTTGTCAATCCAGCCTTTTGTCAGCCGGAATATAGTGCTCATATAAGCAAGCTTTTGTTCAAATGATTGCCTCAATATTTGTTATCTAATTATTTTAAAAGTAATAGTTGGTATGTACAAAGTATATAACAGACTAATGTTTGTTATCTCACATTCAAATGGTGCACATAATATTTGTACACTTCTTGCATGTTTCATTCAAAAACTGCATCTTTTTTTGTATGTATATTGTAATGTTTTGTACCATATGTGCTGAATAAACGCCAATTCAAATCAACATACTTGAAATGGGCACAGACGGTAAGCCCTATCGATACGGCGAGAGCTGATATGCTACCAGTCCATGGAACAAAAGAGGTGAAAACACATTGGATTTTCCAATAGGCCGTCATTATTTGTTGTATGATTTTCTTCAACATTTCACAGCACATTGACGATCCATTAACTTACATGTTGTGTGCAATTCTACAAAATCACGTACCTTTAAAAAATTACACAAAGCAGATACCCCTCAATTTCGGCCCAGCCAGGTAAATGCTTTAAAAATGTTGGTACGTTGCCATCGAATAAAATATATAATGAAGTGTTAAAAAACATTGATTTTATCTACGTACACGATGTTAAAGTACTGGGGAAAAAATCACTCATCAAACATCCACGAAGGTAGTTATTTAAAGTTATTTTCTACCTGTTGAACAAAGCGATTTGAATGTTCAAACACTATGTGGCTTTTGTTGGCCACAGACCGTAATTTCCGATCCGTCCGCCATTACCCAAAGAGTCCCTAGGAGAGCAACAAATGCGCGTTATAAGTAAATTTATGAGCGAATTTTATCATCGCCAGTTGGTAGATCAGATGTCCAAGGAGGCGAAACAGCATAGAAAGAGGCGAGGGAATGTCAACGTGGAGAGACTTCCAGATTGCCCCCAATGTTAGCGTACTAATATATAGATACTTTCTTTTGGTGATTAAAGCTACGATGAGCAAGACATTCACTCATATGCCTACCACAATGTATGTGTTGTTTTGTACAGCACCATCAAAACGATTACACCTGTGGAGCTGATGGCTATCGATGTAATTAGATGTTTTCCATAAAGGGAACGGCACAGCGGGGATAAAAAGTGATAAGTGACAGCCAGCCTGCGGTACATTGGCTCAACGACGTGTTTGCAGCAAAGGTCAGACGCACGGCGCCAATACTTGTGTGTCGTCAGCCGATCGTCAGCACGACTGACTGATTCATAAAGGGTATTTCTCAAAGGGTGTATTTTGTAATGACTCATGGCATTTAACTGGCTAGAGCTAACACAGGAGAGGCCTATTTTACCTTTTTTCTCTTTAAGTTACTAGATATTTTACTTCCCTTGGCATATACAGCAGGTAGAGGGGCCCAACAGCTTTTAGTGTCTCTTCCTAAAAATGGAGTGAAAGAAAACTTTCCAAACTTCGAAACGGCGGCAGGACTCGAGCCGTCCTTTCTATCGACATTCCGGTGCTCTAACTGCGAGACCACTGTTTCCCAATAACAAATACTTGAGTGTTACAATTATACTTGAATTTACCCATACCTAACTACTAACCACTGCCAGCTAAAGAAACTATAAGATATTCGGATTTGGGTTTTGATATCTATTTCAAAGAGCGCTTATCTATATTTTGTTATTTAGTTTGGATAAAGGCTGACATATTGTAACCAACAGTAACTGCGTGATACCACATAATGACACAGTTTGTGTTTATAATATTTGAGTTCTTGGGTGTGCGTTGATATAGCAATGATATATTTTCGCCGTCACTCACTCGTGCAAACACGCATGTGTGCTCATAAAAAAGTGTGTGCGTGTCAGGTACTTCGGACAAGTTGGCGGATCCAGGTGTATTTACGTAACAGTTTCAATGTCACCGACGTCGACTTACATAAGGAGCTGCTGGATGAAACAGTGTGACCAATACAAGCACAATCTATCAACACACGTCAATTATCACTCATTACCCTTGTATCCTTCCAGTCTCGAGCAGGTTTACTCCAAACAACACATTATCTGGTTGAAAAAGTAGGCTTACTGTTAGGTTTCTATTATTATAACAAAATATCACGTCGGTGACGCCATATCAATGTGATCTTGTGTGACGGGATCGCCGCCTCTGCGTCACCGTAAAGTGCATTTCGATTGGCTAATCAATTGTCGCCGCAGCCACCCCACTATCCGCTATAACGTGTCGATACTCGCACTTTAGCTACACCGGCAGCCGAGCTTCCGTCTTCATAGAACGAGCTAAAATCATTTGAAGCGTACAGAGCAACACCAGCGTCAACTTACTGACAGTAAGTTACACCTTCTCTAGCGATTTGTAAAAAACTTATAATATAGATATATTATATTGCCAGATAACTAACCATCGCATAACCAACGATCGATAATACATGATGTCATGACAAGTTGCCTTTGGTCGCTAGGCGCTCTCGTATACAGTTGTGTCGCTATTGTTCCATTGTATGTAATCGAAATATCTCATAGTATGCCTAGGTATGTATGACAACCAGGTGCGGTAAATGACGTTGTCTGGATAGTGAATGTGGAGCTGGCTTACGCAACTCAGTTCCACATTCGGTGTAACCGTACAACATCAGTTGCTCATGGCTTACTGTATTCAGCGCGCTGGCCCGCGGCTTGCTGGCCCGCGGCGTGTTGGCGTGCTCAATACAGTAGGTGCGCCGGCAGTTGGGGTAGCAAGTGTGAAATGATCGATTAGTTTGGAAAATAGATAAACTACCACTATTTAAATAATGAATATTGTTTTCTGATAGATAAATCATGCATAAACATGAAAACTGTACTTAAAATCATTGAGGCGTTCAACGAGATTGTTGTGCGTCTAAGAACTTTGTGACGCTCAGATATTCGTACGCCACCAACAAAATCAATCGATCACTTCACACAAACGGCGTGCCCAGCGCGCCAAAGGGACTATAGGGCCTACACACAATCACACACACACACGCGCGCGCGCGCGCACACACACACACACACACACACACACACGCACGCACAAACACACACACAAACACACGCACGCACGCACGAACGCACGCACACACACAAGACAAGAGTGCTGTGGTCGTGAGCATTATTATTAGGCATGAGAAAACACGCGTAATGCTTCTAATCAATCCAAGAATTTGATTACCCTTTGAAGCTGCAATACCACACTGCTCTGAAACTCTCATATCAGTGCTTATTGTAACTCCTAAGTACCTTTCTTTTACAGTAGTACCCAGAACAGTATCTCCCATTTTATAGTTTACATTCAAGTTCCTATGTCCTGTATGTAGGCATTTACATTTCCTAAAATTGAACAGCATCTGCCATTTCTCAGACCATTTCACTAATCTGTCTAGATCGTTTTGTAAATGTTGTTTATCACCATCAGTATTAACCTTTCTAAACAGTTTTATGTCATCCGAAAATTTCAGTACGGTACTTGTTATACTGTCGTCCAAGTCATTGATATAAATAAAGAATAATATAGGTCCTAATACTGTTCCTTGAGGTACCCCACTCAAAACCGATTTCCAATTTGAAACTTCTCCATCTACAACAACTCGTTGTCTTCTGTCAGTCAGCCATTGTTCTATCCAGTCAGTTATGCTATCCCCGATACCATGGGCTTTTAATTTAAGTAGTAATCTTTGATGTGGCACTTTGTCAAAAGCTTTCTGAAAATCTAAGTAGATAATATCTACTGGCGATCCCACGTCTATCCACTTAGTGATTTCTTCCAAAAAACATAACATATTTGTTAAGCATGACCTCGCTTTAAGGAATCCATGTTGAGATGAATTTAATAATTTATGCTTAAAGAGGAAGCCGCCATATGGTCTTTAATTAACCTTTCTAATAATTTACAAATCACTGACGTTAAACTCACTGGTCTGTAATTCTCTGACTTATTTCTCGAACCCTTTTTAAATAATGGTATGATGTTTGCTTCTTTCCATTCAAACGGAACAACTCCCTCTTTTAATTACAAATTGAATACTCTTGCAAGTGGTATACTGATTTGATCTACTGTTTCCATTAGTAATTTTGGAGGAATCCCATACACTCCCGGTGATTTGTTATCCTTCATTGCCTCTATTTTCTTAGCTACCAATTCTGGAGTTACAACTAACGGTCCTAAATAGTCAGATTTAGCCCCCTGAAATTTAGCATCAGCAACTGGTAATGAACTAATATCTTCTTTTGTAAACACTGAACTGAAGTAACCATTTAGGTCTTCCGCCATTAAAAACCCCTGTGATATTATATTTCCAGCACTGTCTTCTATAGGACCAACCTTGTCTTGTACGTTTTGTTTACTCCTGACATATGCATAAAAACTCTCATTTTTTTATGTTACATGCCAGTTTTTGCTCATAGCTTCTTTTATATTGTCTGATTTCAGTTGTAGCTGCATTAAGTGCCTCTTTGTATTTTGCATAGTCTTCTCCCTTTCTGGTACGCCTATAAACCCTCCACATAGTTTGTTTTAGCATTATTTTTCTAATTGCCTCTTTTGACAAGTGTTTCTTTCTACACCGTTTTCCTTGTTTTTGGAAGGGAACAAATTTATCGATGATACTTTCAATTTCATATTTTAGAATATTCCAACATTCAATTGCGGTCTTATTCATCAGCATGTTATTCCAATCTAGCTTTGCTAAGTATTTTCTCATATCTTTGTAGTTACCTTTGTGGAAGTTTCTCTTGTACGTTTTCTTATTTTTACTTTCTGATTTTACATTGATGTCAAAATGTATTTGATTATGGTCACTATTACCCAATGGTTCAAATATTTTTACATTGTCCACTAATTCTGTTTGTGATGACAAAACTATATCTAATGCATTTTCTCCCCTGGTTGGTTCTAGTACGTGCTGAGTAAGAAAGCTATCCTGGATTAAACGTAGAAATTGTTGATCCTCAATCCCTGTGCTCTGTAGAGAATTCCATTGTATGTGTCCATGGTTAAAATCTCCCATTATGATACATTCCCCTTTACTAACTTCCTTTATAGCGTTTTTATTTTTGTGTTGTCCTCTTCTTTTATGTTTGGACTGCGGTAAACTAATCCAATAGTTAATTTTGAATTTCCTGAAACAATTTTGCACCAAACAGCTTCATCGCAATCTGCTTCCCTTTCTAGTTTTATATCATAAGCCTGAATAGATTCTTTAACATATAAAATAACTCCCCGCCCCTTCTTCCTCTTCGATCTTTCCTAAACATTACGTATCCTGTCAGTCCTAATTCAGCATCTGTTATATCTATGTTGGCCCATGATTCAGTTATACCAATTATGTGAGGGTCAATATCTTCTACCATACTGTTTAATTCGTTTTTCTTATTTACTATGCTCCTTGCATTTAAACATACGCATTTATAACCTTTTTCAGAGATGTTTTTCGGATGATTTGATATTGGTTTATCTGTGCTAGTGGCCTCTTGTTCTGCTTGAGACACCACTAGGTAACCCCCCTGCACTTCTAGTTTAAAGAATGTTTACTTCCAAAAATATTTGTCATTGTACCCAAGTCGCTATCTACTGCTGCTGAAAGTTTGTCCGCGAATACTGCCGCCCCCTTTCCATTTAAATGAAGCCCGTCCTTCATGTACATATCAGCCCTCCCAACAAAACTTCCCCATAAATCCACAAATCCAACTTCCTCTTCCCTACACAGCCTTTGGACTAACATGTTAATTGCCATCCCCCGACAATTTCGATATTTGTGACCCCTCCTGCCCATTACAGGTAAAATCCCTGACAGTATTACCTGCTCAACCCGCGTCTGTTTTAGTGTTCTGACCAATTGCCTATATTTCTTAACTATGGCAGTTGTACCCTCCCTCTCTACGTTATTTGTCCCTACGTGTACTAAAACAGATCCACCCTTACCCGAGCCTACGATGTTTTTTCCCTCTCCGTTATCGCCTCTATTTTGGCTCCAGGCAAGCAGACCACTACATCATCTCCCTTGTTGAAGACTCTGTCGGTCTTCCTAACTATCGAATCCCCCACAAACACCCTCGTTCTCTTCCTGACCCCCTCTATCACTGCTGCAGAATAACTCTTCCTTTCGATCCCCTCCATCACATTCGGTCCTGACCCCTTCCCTCCTGTCTCCCCCACTCCCTTCTCCTTCCCTCCTGTCTCCCTTACTCCCCTCTACTTCACTCCGGTCGTTTTCCCTCCCGTCTCCCCCACTCCCTTCTCCTTCCCTCCTGTCTCCGCTACTCCCTCTCCTGATGATATATATATATATATATATATATATATATATATATATATATATATATATATATATATATATATATATATATATATATATATATAAATGATCAAGAAGATGACATATATATATATATATATATAAATGATCAAGAAGATGACATATCTAGCAAAGTACTCAAATTTGCAGATGACACAAAAGTATTCAGAAAGGTTACAAATAATACAGATAAACAGAGTTTACGGGATGATCTAGATAAATTAGTTAAATGGTCAGAAAAATGGCAATTGTTATTAAATTTTGGGAAGTGCAAATGTATACACATAGGACATGGAAACATGGACGAAGAATATAAAATGGGGGATGCTGTACTAGGTAGAACCACACAAGAAAAGGATTTCGGAGTAACATTTAGTGCTGACATGAAAGTTTCAGAGCAATGTGGGATTGCTGCTTCAAAAGGAAATAAAATGTTAGGGCTAATTAGGAGAACTATCATTCATAAGGAGAAACAGCTAATTGTACCCTTGTACAAAGCAATAGTTAGACCACATTTGGAATATTGTATTCAAGCATGGAGGCCGTATCGTAAAAAGGACATAGACAAGCTAGAAAGAATACAACGAAGAGAAACCAAAATAATTCCAGAATTGAGAGACCTTAGTTACGAAAGTCGCTTATTACAATGTGGTTTGACAACAATAGAGATTATGAGACTAAGAGGAGACAAAATAGAAGTATTTAAAATAGTGAACGGTTATGAGGATGTTGATAGGAATATGTTCTTCAAACTTAAAGAAGGCAGTAGAACCAGAGGACACAAAGCAGCATTAGTTAAGGAGCCGTGTAGGTTGGACATGAGAAAGTACTCTTTCTCACATAGGGTGATAAATGAATGGAATAAACTGCCAAATTATTGTGTTAATGCTAGTAGTGTGAATATGTTTAAAAATAGAATTGACAGATATTTGATAAGGGTGGGCTACACATACATGAGAAAATGTTTGGACTCTCGATAAGCCAATGGCTTCCTTGTCCACTTTGCCATCTGGAACTTGTTGTTTGGGATGGCAATCTTGTTAAATCTTTTTAAGTCAGAGCCCCAACTCCTTACAAAAGCCATTTCTAAAGAGTATATAAATTCGATGTAATGTCCGGTTGCAGTCGTAAACACACCAATATGTCATTGTAATTTAGCGACACATACAAGTAATTATGCGTGTCGGTGCAGCAGTGCAACAGTACGATGTGGATAGAAACGACCTTAAACATAATGTAAGATATGAAAATTGTATCATTAATTGTATACATTAAATCTTGTATTCCACATAAATTATCCACTTTTGCATTGCACCTTCGTAGTGTACGTCTAACGATTTTACGAAATGACACGACTGTCAATCTCCATTATCAACTACGTAGCTAAGATGCAGGCAACCGAGGAAAATAATTCATCGTTAAACAAGTATTCAAATTTCTCAACACAACACATTCAGCGTTATGATAATATGTTAGCTCACTGTATTTTACTGCAACATTATTTTACACGAATTAGCTTCGACACTTATCCAGAATCCCAACGTGTATGTGTCAGTATAAGGACGATACAGTTTGGCAAATATTAAGTGCAGCAGGCAACATTGAACAAACAATGAAACTAACAGACAACCAATTTATGGAGGTGCAGGCAAGTACATATATATGTATGTGTATATAATTATATGTGTACGTGTCTGTTTGTGATTAATGACTATATAATACTATAAATGTTTTATTACTGCAAGGGTGGCCTCATGATAATGACGATGTTTACTGACGGTCTCCCTGACCACTGTATTCCTATAAGGTTTTGTTTTTGCGTTGTAAGTGAGTAACATTAATTTGTAATTTGTCCATATAAATGCACATATTTTTGTGTGAAATAAATGCATTTCTCTCCCCCGTCTCCCTCTCCCCTTCTCTCTCTGTCCCTCTCCATCTCCCCTCTCTCGGTATCTCTCTCCCCTCCAGCCCTCTCTCTGTCTCACTCTCTCTCCCCTCCCTCTCCCTCTATCTCCCTCAACCTTGCTCTCCCTCTCCCGGTCTCTCTCTCTCTCCCTCTCCCCCTCTCTATCTGTCTCACTCCCGCCACCCTTCCCTCCCTTCCTGTCAACGCCTCCGCTTTCTTTGGTAGTCGGTAGTCGGTGTGTTGTTGGGAAAATGTAGCATAATATCGTAACGATGTATTCCTACTAATGGCGATAAAGGAACCACTGACGTAGTTGTGTTCAAATATATATTATCGAAAACACAAAAAAATACTTTAATGCTTTTGAAGCGATTCACGTGGATGCACATTATTTCCAGATATGCAGTGTCGAAACCTTGCCATGCCGGTAAACAGTCCAAGACGAGTTTACGTCTCAACTGTGTTTGTTTCCTCACTCTTCCATGGATATATCCTTTCACCCAACCGCTGTCTTCTTCTTATTTTGTTATTTCACTCCACATTTGCCTAGTTTTCTCACTCCACCTTTGTCTAGTTCTCTCACTCCACCTTTATCTAGATATCTCACTCCACCTTTGCCTAGTTATCTCAAGCCACCTTTTTCTAGTTCTCTCACTCCACATGTACCTACTTCTCTCACTCCACGCTTGTCTTGTTCACCCGCGCCATCCTTACTTTTTCCGCTCACTGTAATCCTGCTTCGTGTCTTCCTCCACTCCTGTTTTCTTTTCACCACATCATATTAATTCACTCCAGCTTTATCTTGTTCGCTCATTCCAGCCTTGTCTTGTTTTCTAACCACAGCCTTGTCTTGACTTTTCACGCCAACTTGTCTTGCTGTAGAACATCACTGGCTAGACAAGATGCGTGCGAGCTTCCTTCTACTGCTCTGTGTCGTGTTGCTGGCGACGGCGGCTTTCACCAGTGAAGCCGTAAGTTCATGTGACATTACCCACAAATTATGTTTGGCAACACTGTTATGCTGCTAAACGGTGCAACTACTTAGTATTAAAACTGTCCAAAGCAATACGCTATGCAAGATAAGGAAGGCAGTGGTTTATGGAGGGTTCAACATTTTACATTTATGTGTGGCCCATCTGTTTTAGAAACATGTCAATTTGTTTTCCCAAGTCAATATTCCCATTGCTAGCATTGACCCTACTAGCATATATTTTGGCCCATTCATTTATCGTCCTCTACAAGAATTAATACTAATTTTATATCCAATATAACCCATTTTTTTCTAGTGCAACTTGGTGTCTTCTTGTTGTGGTACCTTATAAATAAAAAAATGTAAAGCATAAAATAACTTTGTTTATGCATTTACATGCAGTAGCGTGAATGTTTACGAAACTGGTGTATATTATTATTTTATAGAAGAAAGGTGACAGTCTTCCTGTGTCGGCAGACAAACAGCGCAAGAAGTTTGCCGGTAAGTTAATTTTACAATAACACTCTCTTATACATGCTTTGAAAGTAGGGCCTATTCTTAAACATTTGGTATACGAGTATCGCCTAATCTGTATGACATTATTTTAATAAATGTGAGTGATTTTTGGCCAGTGCGGCATTTCTAGTGATGACGATTATTTATGTACAACTGAACATGTAATGGTACTAAGAGCGTAACATTTGTGTAACCAATTGCCGACATAACAGATCAGTTCTAAATATGTGATATGGCGTGATATGAATAATATGGTGCATATTAGTTTGTTATCTGGTAAATATCCTCGAAGTGTGTAGATTTAAAGCAGTGTTTTGTGTTCATCTAGTCGTTGACTATTTATAGTTGCACCTTGAATTGTGTATATTTCAGTATATATATATATATATATATATATATATATATATATATATATATATATATATATATATATATATATATATATGACTTTTATAAGATATATATTCAAAATAGGCGTCCGCGTCAAGAAAGGTTGGACACGATATATGAGATTCAGATGGAGAAAACCTTGGAGTCGTTAAAGGGGACCTGTCTGGAAGTAGTAAAGGTAGGTGACTGTAAGACATGTTAGGACAAGAAACTAATATATGGACACTGTACTGAACAAACAAACTATTATAATTAAATTAGGCATCACGATCATAAACACTGTATATGTGCAAAGATATTATCCAGACGGATTGGTGACGTATGTGCAATTTCTCAAAACATTTGTATTAGCCATTCATTTATTAGAAAACGAATTTACGAAAACTTCAATGATACCTTGCTCAGTTATGTTTGTCAATATACAGGTTATAGAAAAATGGTACATAGCAGCTATATCTAACAGAGAGCGAGTCGAGCATAACACCTAATATAGATGCAACGGAGTTCAACTAATCATCGCTTATGACCGTTCTGAAGAAACACCTCCGTAATACATAATATATTAAGTTGGATATCGTACGCCGCGGTTGATGCTTTCTTTCCGTGCTTCAGTTGGTGTTCCTGGTGGCAGTGGTGCCGACTATACAGCAGGTGTCCGGTAATTCCAACAGCTCGGTCAGAAAGTGGCATAGAACGACACGATTCGCTGTATCCATTACCCAGGTGCTGCCACTGGCAAGGTGGATCATTGAGTGCGAACGCAACACGCGAACAATGAAGAACCTCTGTATCAAATGCGTTCAATAAAATAGCACCAATAACGTTATTTTTTCTTTGTTACGTTACACCTATATTTCCCTTTATTGTAGAGTTTTACCCACTCACTCATTTAACCATTCAGTCACTGACTCACTCACTCACCTACTTAGTCACTCACTCGTTCAAACATTCTTTCATTCACTCACTCACTGATTTAACCACTCACTCACTCACTCACTCACTCACTCACTCACTCACTCACTCACTCACGCACTCACTCACTCACTCGCTCAATTCACTCTACCCACCCACCCACCCACCCACCCAACCACCCACCCACTCACTCACTAATTAAATCACTGATGCGCTATGCTTGATAGAATATGCCGTTTTCGTAACATTCTGAACACATGCGTAAGGGATCAATATTCTAAATCTCAAACGTTATTTCATTGATTGATGCAAATCCGCTGTTAGAAAAGTTGTTTTGAGTGAAATACTTACGATTATCGAACCAGGAAACCACGTTTCACAAGAAACGTGAAATTCGCTGCGATGTATTCGAAACGCCTCACTGTGATGTACGACACAATGTATTAAATGGTATGACACTCTGAGGCATTGATACATTTCCTGTAGTGAGTATAACGAACTAATTAGCATATTTATCTTGGCCAGGACCGTTTAATTAGGCATTTTTATAATGTTTTTGAGAAGCAAAGGCTGCTTTTGATGTGGAAATGTCATTGCGTTACCAAACTCCAACAGCGGCTCTCAACGTTAACAATATTAATTATTTTTCAAGATATAATTTACAACTTCTAAATTTTTTGTATTGTACGCATACAGTAATATACCAATGGTCGACATAAATTGTAGAGATGAAAACCTGAATAGCAAATATACCCTGTACATTTAGTAATGATTTATTATTTTATTTGACAACTTCTTTACCCTGATAGTTTCCCAAATATGGTATTGGTGAGGGGTATGGCAGTAAGTGGAAAATTGGTCCTCAAAATAGAAGGGAGGTTGGCCTGAAAATGGGTAGGAAGTTGCCCTAAAAATAGGTTCGAGGTTGTCCTGAAAATAGATGAGAGTTTGGTCTTAAAAATAGATGGGAGGTTAGCATTAAAATAGATGGTAGGTTGGGCCTCAAAAGAATGGGAGGTTGGTCCCAAAATTGGAGGGAGATTAGCATTAGAAACAGATGGGAACACAAATTATATAAATAACATTATCATACAGCCCGCGGCAGCATTTGCATCTGGCTATGGATGTCCACAATTATGATTCGTCTTTCGACTTATAGACTGGTGCCCAGTCCACCATATGGCACTACTATTGTCGATTAACAAGGCTCCGTGAGGTGGTACCACTATTGCCGATTAACAAAGCTCCGTGAGATGGCACCACTATTGTCGATTAAAAAGGCTCCGTGAGATGGCACCACTATTGTCGATTAACAAGGCTCCGTGAGATGGCACCACTTTTGTCGATTAAAAAGGCTCCGTGTGATGGCACCACTATTGTCGATTAACAAGGCTCCGTGAGATGGCACCACTATTGTCGATTAAAAAGGCTCCGCGAGATAGCACCACTATTGTCGGTTAACAAGGCTCCGAGAGATGGCACCACATTTGTCGATTAACAAGACTCCGTAAGATGGCACCACTATTGTCCATGAACAAGGCTCCGTGAGATGAATCACTCAGATCAGTGATGCCACCTGAAGGTAATAGTCAAAATACGCGGCCAGACTTTGTGTTGGGAGTTGGTGGGAGGTTGGGCCCTAAAACAGGTGGGAGCTGGGAGTTTGAGACCCATGCCACACCCCTTCATTAGTTTAGTCACTAGGTGTCTCCACAATACAGCTAAAAGTCCAGTATGAGTCATTTGCATAGGAAGTTGGAAACTGTTGCATTTACTGACTTTTTGAGCTGATTGTATTTTTTAAATTGCGAGTGTCACAAAAAATGTAGTCATTCTGTTAGTGTTGCTTGTAAATTGTTCACGTTAGAGGCACCTGAAAAGTTATCCAACTAACAAGAAGTTTCATCGAAAATGTTTAGCTTCTCTGCACAGTTGCTCTGATATAAACATTTAGCAACTGGTTAAAATGTTAGGACATTCTGAGACATCACCTTTTTAATTTCCTGAAAATTTACTGATTTGACGAGGAATGACCCTACGGGGAATGAAAGCTACAGACTGATTGCATGGCGGTCGCAATAACACGTGATGTTGTTGGTCATACATTTATACCCTTTTGTCATAGGAAGTACAATTCCAGTGTCACTTGCTCCTTGATGCCGTGTCATTTATAGCAAATTTGCAATCTAAAAGTGTGTTTTATTGTGTTAAAATGTCGCTTGTGCTCCCTTCATTGTGATAGTTAACTTAACTCATTATTGACAAAGATGCCACTTGCTCCCTTCTGTCAATTACACTGTAGTATTAGACCTGGCGCCCAAAGCTTTTGTTTATGTAATCGACGCGAAAACGTTTGAACCCTTGGACTGAAGGGACCACTCCCAACATCCCAAAAAATCGTTGTTTCCGTGTTTGGGGTGGGGGGTTGTCCCCGGAATCACCCATCGAAGGGAGCAAAAAATTACATTTATCTATGGG
Source organism: Lamellibrachia satsuma (assembly GCA_033239005.1). NCBI lineage: Eukaryota > Metazoa > Annelida > Polychaeta > Sabellida > Siboglinidae > Lamellibrachia > Lamellibrachia satsuma. Next base: position 3,570,054 of record BSQZ01000032.1, read on the forward strand.
AATGACGCCAAGGCTAAACACAGTTTTATATGGGGGATTCATCTGCCAGCAATTTCCAAAGGGTGCGAAAGGGGGAGGGGGCATTTATTCATGGGAATAATACTAAAGCTAAAGGAAAATCTTTCCTTGGGGTTCGTTGAATACGGAATGACCAATGCCAACAATCTTAGTTGGGGGATTCCCCCTGCCAGCAACTCCCAAAGGGTGATAAAAAGGGCAGTTATTTAATGGAAATATTGCGAAGGATAAAAACGGTACTAAATGTTCCCGTGTGGTCCTCTAATTATGGAATGACCAATGCCAGCTATTTTAGAAGGTGCCTTTCCCCTACCAGCATCCGCCAATGACGCCAAGGTTAAAACAGAGTCACACCTTCCCGCCCAGAACTGGATTACTCCTTTTTCCTTTTCCTATTAATTCTCCCAGAAAAGTTAATTATTGACGTTTTGATCGATGACTATTATGTTTCCTTTGTTATGCATATTTTCTTCTTTCTTTCTTTATTGACAACAACTGTTACACATACAACGTTTACAATTATGTTTTCCTCCGTATTTCAGGCATGGGGCAATTACCTTCGAAAGTTCAGTAATTACATTACAATTAACTCATACATTTCCCAAGTAAATTAAATTAAATTAACCTCACACATTTATCAGGTCAATTAAATAAAATTAACCTCACAAAGTGTTCAGTTAAATTAACAATTAACTGTCATTCAATTAACATTTAATTTCAATTAACTTCAATTAAATTACCACGTTGACTGGGAGGTCAAATTTTTCATAAACACGTGGCTTAGACATGGTGAACAGAAATATAGGTGGAAATGAATATCTTGAAAGATTAAAATCCCATAATCCTCGGTCCCACTATTCAGCTGCAGAACACATCATATGATTGTTTTGTCTTACCGGATGGTCACTGCACTTGCCACCCACACAAACAGGTATTGTGGGCACCATGGAAGCCCCTACTCCCAAGAAGAATACTGCCAACAATTCCCATGCAAGATAAAAAGACAAACAAGAAGCCACTATCTGCTATGGGGGTTGGGGGGGTGTTAACTGGTGTCATGTCTGCAACATGGCAAGCAATTTAACGAAACATAATTACATTGCACAAATGTCTCTAAAACTTAAAAGCACGATTTGAAAGCACATTTCAAGAATATAGTTTAAATATTGAAATGCGGGATTTCGTGAACTTTTCTCATTTGTCCCGTTGGATTTTGTCATGTGGGATTATGTCTAGAAAAACTTCAGACTCCATATACACTTCGTATTGCATCCGCTTGGATTGGTGATGAAAGCCACAAAAGCAAGAGGAGTCAATACTCTTACATAATACAGCTGTAGCACCTGGCCAGGCACATTCACAGTTAAGCTTATTCATTGATTAACACTGGCTGGACATTGACACTTGACCTGACTAGAAGATTTCTTTGATATTGGTTGGGTGAATTTGGTTCACTGGCTGAGTGGCTCTGTCTAATGGAAACCATGATCACCAAAGCTAATTCTTACTCGTGACAGCAAACCAGTGGCAGTCACCACCGGGTTGCATAAAATAATATATAAATAAAACAACGTTTATTGAAAATGAATTGTGATTTTTTTTAAATAAAATTAAATTAAATTAACCTCTTCCAGTAGAGTCAATTAATTAAATTAAAAGAATATTTTATTTTCTAGAAAGTTAATTAATTAAATTAAATTAACTTAGTTTAGTTAATTGAATTTACACATTAACAATTAAAAAAATTAATTAACCCAGGCCTGTTCCGTATTCATCTCCATTGTTTCTTTATACACTACATCATATTCGAATAACATCCACAAGAGCATAACATTACAACGACACAACACAAATCTACATACGCACAATCAACATCACACATTTTCAAACGATGCATATGAGGAATACCGATATAATGTCTCGGGAAATCACCATACGTTTATCATGCTGCACAGTTCACATAAGCAAACTATGAACACTAAATGAAATCTGACGAATTTTGTCTAAAGTTTTTGACTGGCTTACAAGAAAACATTAAAAATAATATCCTAGATGATAACACAAATCAGACTAATGAATTAAACCGTATACTCGCCTATCCTCATATTTCGACTCGGAAAAAAAATCTATTCAGTGTAATAAGCTCAAATATATAATATATTAATGTCAAATTTACCGAACTAGAGGCATTCGTCAAAGAATTAAAAACTGAAAATTTTCAATTTAGTGTCATATACCTACAAGAAAATTGTAAATCTAAAAATTACGATTTCTCACACATTCAGCTGGACGGATAGAATTGCGTTACACAGGGAAAACATCCAGGAAAAATGATGATTAATCATATAGGTAAACACAAAAGTCATGCGAAGTTATTATAAATCTAAACAACAATGCATTTGGAAAGGGCTAATTATCAAAATAAGTGAAGGTGGTTTGGCCAAACTAGCAATAATAAGACACACACACACACACACACACACACACACATATATATATATATATATATATATATATATATATATATATATATATATATATATATATATATATATATATATATATATATATATATATATATATACATAGGTTTCCTATAGCTATGGTTTTGATGGACTATCCAGCAAATTACTCAAATTCAATGAAACATAAATAGTAAAACCTTTACCATTATTAATAAATCAAGTGTTGAACACTGAACACCATTTCCTGACAAACTTAAAGTAGCAAAAGTAATTCCTATATTTGAGCAAAAATTTACCACATTATTCACAAATTATAGACCAATATCTCTTTTGCCTATTTTTTCAAAAGTCTGGGAAAGAATAATTAATGATCAATTACTCATGTATTTTACTAATAAAACACTATTGTCTGGTAATCAATGTGGCTTCTGACCGAACCATTCAACTGAATATGCAGCTCTAGAAAAAGTCGATAGGATCACTACACAATTGGATAACAACAAATTACCAATCAGTATATTTCTTGATTCATTGAAAGCATTCGATACAATTGACCATATCATCTTCTTAACAATTTAACATGATATGTTGGAATCCTCAGCATTACAATTATTAAAGAGTTCCTTAACAAACCGTGAGCAATTTATAAAAAAATATGACATAAAATCAAATGTCTTACTTATAAACACAGGGGTCCCACTAATCTCAATACTAGGTCCTCTGTTATTCATTATATATATATATATATATATATATATATATATATATATATATATATATATATATATATATATATATATATATATATATATATATATATATATATATATATATATATATATATATATATATATATATATATATATATATATTAACGATTTCTCACAAGCCAGTATTCTCTTTAAATTCATTATACATGCCGATGATACTTCTCTAGTAAGTACGCTCGGGTCCTTTACAATTGGTACAAACAATCCAGATACTGAATATATGATAAATACGGAACTACACAATATAGCAGAGTGGCAATTTTTTATAAATTATTATTATATGTCAACAAAACTAAGTATATGAGTTTTCAAATGCCAAATAAAATGGTAATCGTACCAACACTAACAACTGATGGTGTAAACATTGACAGAGTCCAACATTTCAACTTCCTAGGTCTAATATTAGGCACACATTTAAATTGGCATAAACATATAGAGGAAATAGCAAATATATGTTCTAGAAGAATCGGAATTATAAACAAGTTGAAGCATGTCTTGCCAAAAACTATCAGAATTATACTATGAAATTCATTAATATTACACCATATATAAATTACTGCCTAATGATACGGGGCTACCAGTGTAATAGGATAACAAAATTACAGAAGAAAGCAATTAGAACAATATATTATAGCCAAGTACAACTCACACACGAAACCATTATTTAAAAGCCTCTCTATTTTAAAGTTTAAGAAACCTACTTAAAAATACAGATACTACGCATTTATTATAAATTCATGCACAAACAGTTACCAACATACTTACAAAACTGGCCGATAAACACGAATACGTACATACGCAATCATTTCACGCGTAAACACAACAGAATACACACATTTAGAACACAACACGAATTTGCCAAAATAAAATGCCTGAAACATAATTTACCACATATCATGAACAATAATCCAGACATTTAAATAGATAATGTGACCACACACATCTTACTGGGATATATACATAATGTTAAAAAATTATTATAAAATATATTATAAAAAGCTATCTATGCATATGCCCCGTTATTAACAGGTACACTTGAAGGCATGGTCAAGAATAAAATTCTTAAAACAGCTATACGCGTTAACATTATTTTATACACGACGAAATATGCAATAAATTCTTTGAAAATTTACCAGGGTGGCTGCTATGAGAGCGACTTCTTTGGTCTTAATAGGAGTCTCCCGAATAAAATTATTACTGTGCTTACATGACTAATTAATTTTACAAAAAAATATGTTTTTAATGAATTAATTATTTTTACTGTACTATTGTGTACACATGGACCAATAAACAATTATGTATGTCCGTATGTCTGTCTGTCTCTGTCTTGGTTTTACGTCAGTACGGAATGACAAATGCCAACAGTTTTAAGTGTGGCCTTCCCCTGACGGCAATCCCCAAAGGGCGAGAAAAGGATATGTATTTAAAGAAATGGTCAAAAGGGTAAATAGCATTGTCACATCTTCCGTTTGGGTACCCTGAAAACGGAATGACCTTTGCCAGGAACTATATGTTGACTGTATCCCCTCCAACAACCTAAACCCCCAGCCCCAATGGTTATTACTTCCATTCTAATCATCGTGGATACATCATCTGACGTATCAATGATGATCTCGTAGAACAGATTCTTAACAGAAGCACAACGTTGTTTAGTTTTTACAAATATTGTAATACTACCAAATCACTGAAAATTAAAGTAACCAACCACATGGTACATGATTATCTTTGTCAGTCTGTCTGTTTAAAGCTGTATTTGTCTGCTCACTCTTCCATGGCTATATCTTTTAACCAACCGCTGTTTTGTTCTTGTTTCTTTGTCTCACTCCACCTTTCTCTAGTTCTCTCACTCCACGCTTGTCTTGTTCACCCGCGCCATCCTTACTTTGTCCGCTCACTGCAATCCTGCTTCGCGTCTTCCTCCACTCCTGTTGTTTTTCACAACAACCATTCAAAAGTTTCCCTATATCAAAAAAGTGTGGTTTATTGTGTTAATATGTGGCTTTTGGACACTTCATTGTGATTGTTAACTTACCTTATATTTGGTAAATATGTCACTTTCTCCCTTTTGTCTTATCACAGCAGTATTAGACTGGGCGCCCAGAGCTTTTATTTATGTAAACGATGCCAAAATGTTTGACCCTGTGGACTGAAGGGACCACCCCCGCCATCATCCCCAAAATTCGTTGCTGCCGAGATTGGGTCGGGGATTGCCCCAAAACAACGCAACGCAAAAACGCTTGAGTTCGAACAACACAGCTAGGTGAAACGTGTTTGATAGCCCCCACTTTTGTAACGCTTTGTAACTCTGGCATGTACACCCCCATATAACAACGTTTGTTTTGACAATGACCTCCCCTCCGCAATGATGCTGGTTTGTCGTTGAAATGGTATTAAGTCAACTGCAAGGCTTAACAACTAGAAATATCTGTTGGATTTTGACAGCGAGAATCATTCCATTTGGCACTGTTTTAGCCCCTTCGATGAGTGATTTCGGGGGCAACCCCGACCCAGACCCGGCAGCAACGCATATTTAGGATGTGGGGGGGTGTCTTCAGTCAATGGAGTCAAACCTTTTGGCGTCGTTTACATAAATAAAAGGTCTGGGCCCCCACTCTGTATTGAAAAAGTACATTACAACACATGGCAATTTTGTATGAGATCTTAACATTCCTGAAATGTACATTACATATCAAAAAGGTTATGGGCAAGCACAATATACATGACAATCTACATCTCACGCACGCATGCACGCACGCACGCAAGCACGCACGAACGAACGTACTTTTACAACTGCAATTTCTGGAGCACACGGTGACTCTAGAGTTAAATATATCAGTATCGAGCGTGCTATCGATGAGATAGGATATTACAAAATTGAACTTGCATGTTAAACCTAAAAGCAAATGACCAATATATTGTTTGGAGTATTCACGTCATAGTAGAACACAACCGCAAAGCAAGCAAATAAAGACTGTAACGTTTACTATGTGTTAGATTTATTCGTACGGAGGGGATTTTATACTGGTTGCCATTTGGACGTTGGCTCTTGATGGGGCGATGTTGTCCGAGCACTACATCTGTCTCCTACCACTATCTATTTCAACTTGTGGCAACACGCAGTGTACACATTTGGCAGCCTTGAGTTAACACCGGTGGATCCTGCCATGTCTTCCTAGTGTAGTTATAATGAGGTAACACTGCTGCCACAGAGTGGGTAGCACAGGCTCTAAAGCCTAACACTCTAGACCGGCCTGGCACGTACCACAAACAGTTTTGCCATAGGCGACCATTATAACGTTCTTATGCCTACATGGAAAATGTATCCTACAATTTTCTTTAAACTATCACAGCACATGACAGACCAACTAAGACGCATGTTGTATGAAATTCGTGAAAATTATATACCTCCTTTTCGTTCACATATCCATGCTGTGCCTGTAAATTCCCAGGCCGGTAGACGAGCCATGTCCTTCCAAGAGAACTACAGGAATTAAGCCGTTTCTTGTAAACCTGGAACACTACCATATCATGTAGGAAGATATGTGACGATAAATTAATACATAGTTTGCAGGTAGCCTGGGGTAATTAAACATAACTTAGACAATTGGTATTATTAATTGCAAACATTTGTTATCCCCCTCAGAATAAGGAGTTTTGGGGGGCAAGTCTGGTGTCGAGATCATCTTTTCTGTGTCAGTTCTGTGCACGTGCATGTGCAGTAAAAGCATGAATGTAATATTTTAATATAAGATGTGTTATATAACGTGCAGAAAATGTACAACGCGTTTATGGTAATAACAATGACATGTCCAAGGCATTGTCCTGTTTTAAATGTAAAATTTGTATTCTGACTCAAGGAACACCATATTAGTGGCTCAAGGGACTACACGAGTGGGGTCCCTTGAGTCACCACACATGCTTCCACTAATTTGTATATACTTTGATTTTGACTAATCCCCATTCATATGTGAACGACAGAGCAATTTTCATGTCAAAACATACATATGTTTTGGTTTTATAGCTAAAAGTGAAAAGTGACTCATAGGTCCCAACCTTCCCCTACACATCTTGGACCAGTGAATTGTGCATATAATTAAACAACTTGAGGGCATTCAGGTGCAAATTGAATGGGACAATCGAATTAGACCGTGAAAATTAACGCCAACAGCAGCACCGCTCTATGTGTAGGGCGTATGGCGGGCACCGTTCTGCCCTACACACAAACCGCCACGTGTTTTTAACATATTCATGATGTCAAATCGCAACCCCGAATAGGGAACGTAAGTCTCGTGACCTAGTTTTAACCCAAAAACAAAATATAATTACATTCTTTACACATGCATCAAAACAGCCGAGGTCGCCAGTGGACCCCAGAGCTAAAATTACGTCACGATACTTATGTTCCCTATTAGGTCACGATACTTATAGTAGAGGAGACAGGAGGGAAGGAGAAGGGAGTGGGGGAGACAGGAGGGAAAACAACCGGAGTGAAGGAGAGGGGAGTGGGAGAGACAAGAGCAAAGGAGTGGGAAGTGGGGGAGACAGGAGGGAAGGAGACAGGAGGGAAGGGGTCAGGACAGAATGTGATGGAGGGGATCGAAAGGAAGAGTTATTCTGCAGCAGTGATAGAGGGAGTCAGGAAGAGAGCGAGGGTGTTTGTGGGGGATTCGATAGTTAGGAAGACCGACAGAGTCTTAAACAAGGGAGATGATGTGGTGGTCTGCTTGCCTGGAGCCAAAATAGAGGCGATAACGGAGAGGGTAAAAAACATCGTAGGCTCGGGTAAGGGTGGATCTGTTTTAGTACACGTAGGGACAAATAACGTAGAGAGGGAGGGTACAACTGCCATAGTTAGGAAATATAGGCAGTTGGTCAGAACACTAAAACAGACGCGGGTTGAGCAGGTAATACTGTCAGGGATTTTAGGTGTAATGGGCAGGAGGGGTCACAAATATCGAAATTGTCGGGGGATGGCAGTAAACATGTTAGTCCAGAAGATATGTAGGGAAGAGGATATGTACATGAAGGATGGGCTTCATTTAAGTGGAAAGGGGGTGGCATTATTCGCGGACAAACTTTCAGCAGCAGTAGATAGTGACTTGGGTACAATGACAAATATTTTTGAAAGTAAACATTCTTTAAACTAGAAGTGCAGGGGGGTTACCTAGAGGTGTCTCAAGCAGAACAAGAGGCCACTAGCACATATAAACCAATATCAAATCATCAGAAAAACATCTCTGAAAAAGGTTATAGATGCGTATGTTTAAATGCAAGGAGCATAGTAAATAAGAAAAACTAATTAAACATTATGGTAGAAGATATTGACCCTCACATAATTGGTATAACTGAATCATGGGCCAACATAGATATAACAGATGCTGAATTAGGACTGACAGGATACGTAATGTTTAGGAAAGATCGAATAGGAAGAAGGGGCGGGGGAGTTATTTTATATGTTAAAGTATCTATTCAGGCTTATGAAATAAAACTAGAAAGGGAAGCAGATTGCGATGAAGCTGTTTGGTGCAAAATTGTTTCAGGAAATTCAAAATTAACTATTGGATTAGTTTACCGAAGTCCAAACATAAACGAGGAGGACAACACAAAAATAAAAAACGCTATAAAGGAAGTTAGTAAAGGGGAATGTATCATAATGGGAGATTTTAACCATGGACACATACAATGGAAATCTCTAGAGAGCACAGGGATTGAGGATCAACAATTTCTATGTTTAATCCAGGATAGCTTTCTTACTCAGCACGTACTAGAACCAACCAGGGGAGAAAATGTATTAGATATAGTTTTGTCGTCACAAAAACAATTAGTGGACAATGTAAAAATATTTGAACCATTGGGTAATAGTGACCATAATCAAATACATTTTGACATCAATGTAAAATCAGAAAGTAAAAATAAGAAAACGTACAAGAGAAACTTCCACAAAGGTAACTACAAAGATATGAGAAAATACTTAGCAAAGCTAGATTGGAATAACATGCTGATGAATAAGACCGCAATTGAATGTTGGAATATTCTAAAATATGAAATTGAGAGTATCATCGATAAATTTGTTCCCTTCCAAAATCAAGGAAAACGGTGTAGAAAGAAACATTTGTCAAAAGAGGCAATTAGAAAAATAATGCTAAAACAAACTATGTGGAGGGTTTATAGGCGTACTAGAAAGGAAGAAGACTACGCAAAATACAAAGAGGCACTTAATGCAGCTACAACTGAAATCAGACAATCTAAAAGAAGCTATGAGCAAAAACTGGCATGTAACATAAAAAATTACAGCAAGAGTTTGTTATGCATATGTCAGGAGTAAACAAAACGTAAAAGACAAGGTTGGACCTCTAGAAGACAGTGCTGGAAATATAATATCACAGGGGTTTTTAATGGCGGAAGACCTAAATGGTTACTTCAGTTCAATGTTTACCAAAGAAGATTAGTTCATTACCAGTTGCTGATGCTAACTTTCAGGGGGCTAAATCTGACTATTTAGGTCCGTTAGTTGTAACTCCAAAATTGGTAGCTAAGAAAATAAAGGCAATGAAGGATAACAAATCACCGGGAGTGGATGGGATTCCTCCAAAATTACTAATGGAAACAGTAGAACAAATCAGTATACCACTTGCAAGAGTATTCAACTTGCCATTAAAAGAGGGAGTTGTTCCGTTTGAATGGAAAGAAGCAAACATCATACCATTATTTAAAAAGGGTTCGAGAAATAAGTCAGATAATTACAGACCAGTGAGTTTAATGTCAGTGATTTGTAAATTATTAGAAAGGTTAATTAAAGACCATATGGTGGACTTCCTCTTTAAGCATAAATTATTAAATTCATCTCAACATGGACTCCTTAAAGCGAGGTCATGCTTAACAAATATGTTATGTTTTTTGGAAGAAATCACTAAGTGGATAGACGTGGGATCGCCAGTGGATATTATCTACTTAGATTTTCAGAAAGCTTTTAACAAAGTGCCACATCAAAGATTATTACTTAAAGAACGCCTGAAAGAATGTGGTTTAACAACTCTAGAGACAAGGAGGTTAAGAGGAGATCACATTGAAGTTTTTAAGATATTGAATGGGTATGAATATATTGATAGAAATATATTTTTCTCACTCAACAAGGATAGCAGAACTAGAGGACATGAGGTAAAATTAGTAAAGGATCGATGTAGATTGGACATCAGGAAGTACTCGTTCTCACAGAGGACAATAAATGAATGGAACAAATTGTCTACAGATTGTGTAACTGCTGGCAGCGTGAATATGTTTAAAAACAAGGTTGACACATATATCAGGAGGGCGGGTTATAAGTAGATGAACATTTTTGGACTCTCTATGTCCATTGAGTGGACATGGATTCACTCTCCATGCCTTGTTTGGCAATTCTTTAGCCACCATTGTCAAGCAATAGTTTTGCATGGCTAACCATTTGATATATTGTAAAAATTATAATTAAAAACGTTTACTTTGCAATAAATTTTTCTTAAAGATGAATGAGGGATATTTGTATCACATATATAAAATCACGCATATTACATAAGATTGGAAATTTGTCACATCCACGAATTACTTTTGTGCTGTTTTTCTTGAAGCTTGACCTCCAGGACCTGCATAGCTTGCACATAACCTAGAGGAAATTCAATGTTTTCTAGCTTGGAAGTAACGTCTGCAATGTGTGCAGCATCATATGATGGTGATTGGGGCTGCCTCGACACCAACGTAAGAATCTCTTGTAGGTGTTGTTCTTGGCGTCGCTGAGTTAGCTTGATCTCCTGACGTCATCATCATCACATCTCTTTCTGAAAACACAAGCATGTCATCAATAGTAAGGGGTGCTTGAAATCTTCTTTTTCTGAGTTGGGTGCATCTTTTTTATATTAGGGAACATTGCTTTTCGTATTGAAACATATCTGGTAAACCCAGCTGAGGTATATAACTGAGGTATATAACTTATCATTCACAAGCTGCTATATAAACAAATGCTTTTTGTTTCTGGAGTTGAAAATAACGTGCATTCAAATAATCCTTTATTCATGCAAGCCAACCATTACGGTACAGCAGGGTGTCTAGATACACTACACAACTGTTTATTCTCATACTATTGTGCATTGAATAGCTGATAATCTTGAGCAACATTACTGCATAGAAAAACATACATATTGTAATAATTGTTTAGTACACTTTTCATAAGATAGGGAAGTTGTTTATCATTTTTACCCAAACAAATTAATTTCATAATGCAAGGGTCATGAAGAGTAAATTAGTTTTCAACCTAAAATAGACAATAACTTAAAACTACATGACATATTGTGATTATTTTGTCAGAACTTTGAGTTATGCCAGAATGTAGAACATATAGTATTTGGCTATCACTAAAAATAATATTGAAGCACACTGGAGTGGGTTAAAGAAGAACTGCTCTCAACACGTGCTCCTGAAGGCAGGAGTTGTTGAGAAATCTGAAAACAAGACAAAATCCTTTATGGTACTATCTTTGCAAGTTCTACAGAAAATGCTTCATAACAGCAAGGCACTGTAACTATGAATCATGAGAAAAGACAACTGATGTTTTCCCAATTTTTTTTATGGATTTGTATAATTACCACTGCTTTCATTACGAGGTCCTAAATAAATTTGAACTAGATATACTAGCTTCCATTGAAACCTATACTATTTAGCAGACGAAATCGCACAGTTTACGGTGGCATAACATAGGAGCATTGAACTATTTAAAAATAAATCAAACATTTACACTTGTATAGGCATACTTGGGTTGCATTGCTAATTCCAGTCTCTGGAACGGATGTCTTCAGAAACCACAATTATACTTGTCGTGCCATTATTTGTTGGCACCTACGTTGTTCGCCTACATAACGCTATACTGTATTTTAAATGATTTAAAAAGACAAATAGAGGAAAGCAGAGTGCAAAGATCCTCTTACAAAACTCTTGTGATATAAAGACAACTTACTTTATATGGTGTTAGGCTTACTTGCAGTTATTATCATTAATATGTTTTAACAAATGTTGGCAGTCTTTGTGTTATAATATGCATGATTTTTATATGTACAAGTACATCATTGATATTTTTACGATAATGATTTTAACAAATCATTTGTGTTATGATGGTGTACACGTATAATAAACCTTTCAACTGATGCAAGAAAAATGTATATAATTTACATTAAAGTGATAATTTTGTTTTCATTTGTTTAATCACTTTAACAAATAACAAAATAAACGCACAACCTTTAATTGATAATTGTTCACTGGAGTTGCCACGGAATTATGCTATGCACGAGTATATAAACATATTTTTATGAGGTGTTAGCTACGAATATAATAACGTAAGTCGTTTATAAAAGCGTTGCGTTAAAGGGAATTCCATATTGCGAAGGTCGGCAGCTCGTTTGCTGAATAGCTGCCCGACCGTCTGATGTTGAGTAATCAACGCTTGACCGCTCCCACACTGCACGGATGCGAACATGGACGTGATCGTGTAGCAATAAAGAAATGTCATGGAGTTTATTCTTTTTAACATAAGACTTTACTCGTAGCACCGACGGCTTCAGTCTCATTCTACTTGTGTCCCTAATCTCCGTAAAACTGTAAATTAACAAATACAATGTGCAATAATACGATCGTAATAAACACATATAGTTGCATTAGCGTAACAACACATTACAACGTAACGTGACGTGTCAAAGAGACATAACTTACAAAATGGAAATATAAACAAACATCTGGCTTTTCATACGCAATGCTTAAACACGACAACGCGTTTCCTTAACTTTGTTCTCAACGCAACTCTTGCAAGGTTCCATTGGTTGCGAGGTATGTTGATGGCATTGATGATGACAATGTCTCCGATTTGTACATCACGTTTGGGTTGTAGGGAAAAACGGGGCTAATTGTTAAAATGTTCAGTTAAAGTCACTTTTAGTATTCGCATTAATAAAATGGACCTTACCAATGACAGTCCATACCATGTTTAGGTAGATGTGTGAAGTTTTCCAGGCGCGGTCGACTGTCACAACTAGCCCCCTAAGTGGGGCAAGTGGTTACACCATACGGCACGTTGTTACATTGAAAACATGTGGATCGCAAAGCAGAGGTCACTCGTAGATGTTACCGTTATTACACTAATTGGATTATGCACACATATACATCTTATACACGTTATGCATAACAAGGGGACACATTCACCGGAGTGCTACATAACAAACAATTGTAAATGGAATATCAATTATTGAATAGAATATAAAATAGTGAAAGGCAACATATCTGTAATTGGACTTTTACTTGATCGAATGATACACACACGTACGCACATATCCACATTTAAATGAGTCATGCAATATTTATTAATTGCTTAAATTGGGTTGTGTAGTAAAGATTAAACAATATTGTCATCCAAGACAAAACACTCAGATGAAAAGTGGACAAAGAAGCCATTGGCTTATCGAGAATCTAATACTTTTTCATCTATGTGTATTCCGCCCTTCTGAGATATTTGTGTTCACTCTGCATGTCAGCATTTAGTGTACGAGTTATAAATCAGTACACTACCCTACACATATGAAACAAAGCGTTCACACGTCATAAGTGAATATATTTAGTTATTTCAGTCATTGTCAGCAAACAACTCGCTGGCTGAGCTCAAGTGTTGTTAAACTTGTAACAACTTGACCCAAACACAATTGTTGCAATTGATCGCGCGTTGGCGATAGCACATCTTGAATTTCAGCTTAACGTGTACTTGGTATAACCCCTTATGTTGCATAGTATATATGTTTCAAGTTTCATTTCCGAAATATAAAAAAGTGGTTGCGTGAGATTATATTATGTGGGCATGGACAAACAAGAGTTAGGTGGCTAAAAAGTCGATTTTGGCCACACCTCGTAAATTTCGTGGACTTCCAACCAACAACTGTTGATGGTGACCCCCTATGTGAGCTATGTTTTAGTCAATCGACTCTGTAATAACGTGCCCCTGTATACAACTAGTCACGGTCTCCCCTACAGACTTTCTTCGCAGATTGAATACCATAATTAAATCAATCGATAGATGGCAGTACTAGTGATCTAATTACTATTTACACATGTTAATGCAGGGAAAAAAATGGTTTGCATTCGGGTAGGTCCAACGAATGCGCTGCATCAGCTACGAACGTATGTACTGGTATGTCCCTATACTCGCTTGCGCGACGTTGCTGGTAAAATGGCAGATGCGCCACTCCAGTACGTACCTCATTTCGCTGAACGGGTCTCCGCGTGAGTAACCTGCGTGAGTAACGTGTCTTAACCTTAGTTATATAAGATCTTTGGTCTTAAATACCACTTTTGTTAATGAATACAAATATATGTAATCAAAAGTCGGTGTACTGAAAGTTTTTTCATTTGGATATTTGTTTGTGGTCGTAGTACTCGGATTACGAACCGCAATACCTCTATTAAAAATCTTGTCTATTGGATCCATATGGCATCTTTGATCTTGCGTTTCTGTTACGCCTTCTCTGAATCACTTTTGTCCCCTCCCTGTCTATGATGCAATTCTTCCTGTCTGCATGGTCTGTTATTGCAGAGTTATTCTATATCACTGTTGACTCTCTCTCTTCTCTTCCCTGGTAATTTCATCCTCCTTCTTTGTTCTTCGAGTGTTGTTCCTAAAATTCTCCCTGTTTTGCTGACATAGGTTTGATTACAGCTCTTAAAAGGGATTTGGTATAAACAGTCTGTTTTTTTACTATCTGCCACTTTGTCCTTTGGATGCACTAGTATTCTCCTGTTGTTTTGATAAGGTCTAACCGATGTAGCGATCTCCTGGTGTAGAGTACTTTACCACGACTGCAGCACAAGCACAAAATAAATGTACAATATACAAACTGTCACAACAACTGTCATGTATATATATATATATATATATATATATATATATATATATATATATATATATATATATATATATATATATATATATATATATATATATATATATATATATATATATATATATATATATATATATATATATATATATATATATATATATATATATATATATATATATATAAATATATATATATATATATATATATATATATATATATATATATATATATATAACGCATCTTCTATCCATATCCGTCTGATTACTATTACCTACCCACTCCCGGTGCCGCCAGGCACTCAACGGAGAGAATAATCGACGCCATCCATTTCTATCGTCAGCCATTCTTCTGATCGGATGAATGCCCGGAAATGAATTTGCAAACAGCGAAGGCCAAATTTAAGGCAGTCCGCCGATTTCGGCAAAGGAATTTAGCTGGATGTAAATTAGTTTTCGATTAGTTTTGAAATAACCAGTAAATTATGTATTTTCACATTTTTATAGATTGGGACTACTTTGGCAATTTTAAGGTTATCTGGAAAGGCCAGTTGCGAAGCAAGTGATGGTCAGTGTGAAGAACCTTCTGACATTCGATCGGAGCGTCCACCCTACCTGGACCTAGCTGTGGAAACTTGAAATGGCTGATGGCACAACTGGTGAAGCATTGACCACATACTTTATCGTTGCCCAGGACGAATATACGATGGTGCTGCCAGCATGACTGGCATCCATCGTGGAGTCCATGGTCGAATCGGACGGCTGATACCCGGCGCCATCTACTCTCACTTCAAACGACACAATATTAATTTATATATTGTGTGTGTCAGTAAAGAACCACTAGTGATAGGTATGATGGAAACAGTCCAGCAGATCGTCTTCTTTGTTTTCTACTCGGCCAACAGGTTGCGTGACTTACAGGCCGATCTTGAGTTGGACAAGGATGAACAAGCTGACATGAACAACAGATATGAACAATATATTTTTTCGGCAATCTCCATCCATTTGTTTATCTCTGCCATACGGTTCCCTGTTTCATTTCTAAATAACACAAGACCAAGAGAGAATGAGGATGACAACACAGGTGAATATTACCGCGTACTTTATTGCTACTAAACAGTCATGGGTATAACAATGAAGAACCAATTTAGCGGTTACTATGGTACTCACAATCCAAGTACAATTTGTGAAAAATAAAATGTTAGATGTTAGCAAGCAATTATTAAATACATGTTCTCTATCGCTATTCCTACAACGTCCGAGTGGTTGACTCCATGAGTATATAACACCCACAACCAGTAGCGGTTAGCTCTTGACTATACACAATGTGGCAATTTGACATATACAATACTACATATGTCACTCAACTTAGGCAACCTGAAATGCATTTTGTTTATGCTAACTTTGATGGTTTAGAAGTTGATGCAATATGATTTATTTTCTGGTAGCCTGTATTAGAACGGCACCACTAAGTTATGCCGTGTTGTGGGTTATAAATATCTACCTGGTGAAAAATTTTCGCAAAGGGCATTGATATTTGCTCATGGTTCCTGGTTCTAAAGAATATCATCATTAACGACGTGACGCTCTACAATATCCATTCCGTTTGATGCTGGTGATGGCATATGACCACAACGGGAACACCGCGCATCTGCCAACTGGCAGTCGAACCTCATTGTTGATAATCACAGATGAAGCACGCTTCTGTATCAGGACGGTCGTCCCAGGTCTTCCAGCCAGGAACTTGGTTCCAAATAAAGCAAAAGTTTCCGCTGTCGTTCGGTTCTCTTGGTGCCCAACCTATGTAATTAAATGGCTGGCCTGTTGCAGTCCATTGCCACACGCCAGACTTTTTCTCGCCCGACGTGTGGTATAGAGCACACGTTGCTGGTAACCCTGTAACCAAAACCGTGCTTGTACTATGTGTTCGCATGCGGTCATCGGCGCATATTTTGCAGAATGTGGATAATAGTTTGCGACGTTGAAATATTGGGAACACAGTTGTTAGGCAGACAGCGATTAACACAATTATCTACCAACAATACAGTAAAGTACTCTGCCTGTGTGTGGTCAGAAACACTAGCGATAAGCCTCACATTCCTGTCTGTTTCGCATGTGTTGGACATAAATTATGTAGGCGGTTTTTTATAAGTTTGATCGCTAAAAGCAATAACCGCTATTGTTGGTAAGATATATGTCTAGGATCGGGCAAGCGATGTCGCATATGTAGTACGTTCTGTATTAAGATTACGCTTGCTTCAGTCAAATTGGGCAAACGTGAATATTCGTGCAACTCTATTACATACACAATCAAGTAATGTACTCAATACCACAGAGCAGTTCGTTTTGTTAAACGTAATCAAAATAATGTTATAAAAGAAAGTATGGCTACAGGTTTACTTGGAAATAGAAATAGGGATTTCTTGAAAGAAGGTGGTACAGTTACAAAAAATAATAATATGCTACCCAACAAGATTGATGAAGTAACAGGTGGCGATAACATTTCTAAACTCTTTGCTACTAAATAAATTATATAATTAAGGAGCGTACAATGAAGAGGATATGGCGTCATTGTTACCAAAAAAACATACATAGTAAAATAGATGCACAATGTAATGACTGTGAAAATATTGGTACTATTGATGATGTTTTGAATGGTTAAAAGAAACCGAGGAATGAATCCCCTTAAAATCAGATGTTTACTTTATATGTACACTAACAACAGCATTTAAATGTATAATGAAACAATTCCATGTTATTGTATTTCTCCACAACAAATGGAGTGAAGCAGGGTGGGGTGCTGTCCCCATTGTATTATCTATCTATATTCAAGAACAAAATGTGTGATATATGTCCAGAATTTGCATATGAATATGATTTACAATTTAATCCGTCAAAATGTCAACTTATTAAATATGGAAGTGGTACCGACTGCCATTTTTACTTCGATGGCATACAAGTGAAACAGAATAAAAAAGGGTTGCACGTAGGCCACGTTATTGGTCCTGGCACTCACCAGGCTATGTTGAAAGATATGTGTCATGATTTTATATGGCGTGTTAATGCATTATCTGCTAATGTTGGGTTTTGTAATAAATGCACAAAACGTCAATTATTTATGTCGTACTGTATATTTATATAGTGTATGTATGTGGAACCTACAAGACAAAATGTGTTGAGAAGTTTTATACTGTGTGGCGCAATGGTGTCAGAAAACTGTTCAATCTACCAGTTTGCACTCACTGTAATATGGTTTCACTTTTAGCAGATTATTTACCAATTCAAATTCAGATTATGAAGCGAATGGTGCGATTTATGCAGAGTTGTTTAAAATGCAATAAAACCAGTTTAAAAATGCTCTCTCATCCAGCCCTTCAAGGTAGTGGCTCATATATGTCTAAAAGCTGCAACTACATCTTGTCCAAACTCAAACTTGATGCCATAACTTTATGTAGTATGAAATGAAACAACTTTTATGAAATGGTTAAAGACCACTACCAAGAGGGGCTAGACGAGCAACTAATACGAAAAGTGTCATTTACAAAATATATGTTGGAGAGTATAGATAATGCGTGCAGCACTTCTTTTTTTATTAATAGACGAGTTGCGCTCACTGCTTGCTGTTTTATGTACGCAGTAGCTTATATACACTGTTTTAATCGAACTGTACAATTTTGAGTACGAATAAATATATTCTTATAAAAATGTAAATTAGTGTAGTCGCATTGTTGTGCTCTGGAACCTCTTAAGCTGAATAAAAGGTTTTAATTAAATACGTGCAGGTTAACTTGCTGGGTAGATCAACGGGTAAATGGGTAAAAATAACAACGTTGCTTTTTTTATTAATTGTGTTAGTCTACACATTACATTTGAGGTTGTGTTGTATCAATATAGTGTTTTTGGTTCAAGTGAAGAAGAAAATGATTTTACTTAGCAAACTGGCTATAAAGACATTCTGGATGATATCTGATTACTGTGTTACTAACCTTTTATGACAGATGAGAGAAAGTTGGTATGTTGTTGCGACTCTATGGAGACAAGATCGACTCCATCACCAATGTTCCGGCAGTAGGTTCTTGCCCCGTCCCGTGTCATTTTAACTTGAACAAACTTGTAGCACGATCGTTTGCCATCGTTTCCTCGGAAGCATTTAAGCCCTGAAACACCGCATAATAACGGTCAATAATATACCTAAATCGAACTCGTATAATCACTGCACTGCTACAACTAAATTTATTATAAAAATAGAACCTCAAGCGTTGTGCTGTTATCGACAAAGTGCATTCATAACTCAACACTTATTTTGTTTTAAGTATATGAATGCAAACAATATTTAATGCATTAACAAAAAGAAACACCCGATCAAACGCCAAAGGATATATCTTCGTACAAAAAGCACGGACCAAAATCTGCAAGAACTCTACAGCAGTTACTGCTGAAGAAAAGTGGAGCATTCTCAGCCCAGCGCTACAAAATTGTAACTCCATATATGCTTTTAGAACACGTCATCAGAACAATACGTTTGATTAATTCAGTACATATTTATTCCAAATTGCATTTCCACCATAACTCTTCGGTGGTCATAGTGTTCTGATAACGGCTTTTGTGCGTCCCTGTTCATAGTTATGCTGAATGTTCCTGGTTTGTTGCGCCTATGAGCTCAGGTTCCTGTGGATTTTGGCGCTATGGAAGTTCGTTATTATTATTATTATATTATTATTATTATTATTATTATTGAACAATAGTGACGCGCGAGACCATCAACATTTTAACTGCTTAACTTGTATTTTACACATATAATTTTTTTAAACGCTAAACTAATCAATTTACTTAATTTATTTCGCTACTTTTTAATCTATCTTTGCTGTATTTTAAATTATATTCCAATATGTAATTATTTAATCTTAAACGGTACTGTACTAAAGCGCATATTAATGTTTTAAACTGACAAACCTTAGGAATATCAAAATGTATATTTTATGAGGTTTGTTATGTTGTGGATACAAATATTATTATTATTGACACAACACCCTGAATCATAATAATGGGTAAAACACACCAGATGCTTAGTGGTGTGATTGGCAATCATATATATATATATATATATATATATATATATATATATATATATATATATATATATATATATATATATATATATATATATATATATATATATATATATATATGTACCAAGTCTTTGATGAGAACATACTGTATTATTAAAGTCATCTAAGGTCAAAGCGCGTTACAACGATACACATAAAAGTGTTGACTATGATTTCAAACAGCACAGTAATATATATATATATATATATATATATATATATATATATATATATATATATATATGCTGAATACATTTGTCAGTGTCATCACCTTCGTTCCTTTCCTCCATCCGTCTGTCAATCGACCGCAGCAGTGCCACCTGACGGCCATCCAAATACTTAGTTTCCTCCATCCGTCTCTCAACAGAGCGCAGTGTGGAATGCATCTGCTCCATGAGAGCCATCTGGCGGTCATTCATTGACTCCATCATTAAAATCATCTGTTTCATGAGCCTGCCAATAGTTGACTGAGCGGTCAAGGGACGTAGCCATACGCACAGGGCCAGGCAGGACCAGATCAGAGTTGTAGGTGTACGTAGCGACATTTCCTCAGACAAATGTGTCAGTCACTGCAGATATAAAAAGGCATACTAAAAGTACACTACTAGTGTCGTATGATATGTGTTTTTGGGCACATTACATTTCCAAATAATAAGATTGCTTGTTTAAATGTTGTACTGATAAAATATAATTTGTGAACACAGTAGTACGAATAAAACATTCACCAGTTATGTAAGTCAAAATCAATATTTACGAACTACATTAAAACCACGGGAACAGTGGCACCAATATGATAATAAATTGTGATCTGTCTCATAATAGGAACATATTTCATTAACACATGTAGTGCTTTTAGATGTTATGGCAAATTTCTACACAGAAACAAAATGGCTGAGAAACGTAAAGTAAGACATTTTAAAAAGTGGGCAACTTGTGATTCACATGAATATGCACGGGTCTTTAGTTCAAGTGTCGTTTTGAGCCAATCGTGCTGCGGGAGATTATTGATAGAGCCGACGAGACGTGTCACGATAAATTTGGTACAAAACAAAAGTCGGCCCGTGTGACGCGGTGGACTAACCAGGGCTGCCAAAGCTGAATTCCCTCGACCGATGTCACGATACATTTGGTCCAAAACAAAGGTCGGCCCATGTGACGCGGGGGACTAACCATGGCTGTCAAAGCTGAAATCCCACGACCGATTGTTGTTCCGAACCAAATTTAATGTGACAGACAGAGACGAGTCATGCGGTACAACAACACACGAAGCATCGTAAACATCGTGGTATCAAGCAGCTGCAACGGCTGATTAAAGTAACGTGACACCCTAATTTGTGACGAAAAACATATAGGAACGTCGCGACGTGCAATCTAATGACAGGATATAGTTGGACCGGCTGCTTAGAGAGCAACCTTTGGACTCCGACAGTGCCCCATGACAAAAACATTAGCTACTAATTAATCGGTGTTGTTACTAATATGACAACTGATCTGCGCCAGAACCCTGACACAACATCTTGTTTGTTTTTTCAGCGCCGCCATGGAACGCCATATGAAACAATGCTGCAAAGACCCCCACATAATGGAGCTGCCGTCTGTGAAATGACATTGACAAAATATCCGCGCTACACTTCATTTAAATGTTGCTAATATAAAATTATGCGTAATTATTAAATATCAAAAGCATTATCTATCGCTTGCATTATTAGCATTAATTCCCTGATTTACACACGAATTTCACACGGAAGACGGAAGCGTAATTTTTTCGTAGGCGACCTCCGGTTGATTACCATAGTATCAGCGGTGTTAACTAGTTTTAAAGGAGATGCGGTGCATGCGCGAGAGGCTCACTGCGAGACACTGCTACACTGACAGTAATATATCAATAAGCTAACATTAGATTTATTACCAGTATACATCGCACACACAATTTTGCATAAAGCTGTGTTGTATTTCAGTCACTTAATAACGAAAAATCAAAGCATGTGAATAATTTTTTTTTTATTGTCGTATGAGTCTTTTTGAATAATAATATAATGATGATTTTATGTGTGTGAAATTATAGATTCAATTCTTGAATTTATGGAAATAAATATAACTGATAGAAATATCATAGCAAGCTGCATTTCAAATTTCAATCGCAACTGGGAGTCAATTTTAATGCTGACATGTACAAACAGTCAACGGTGACACATTATGTTGAATACAGTCACAATGCTAAATCAATATAATATAATACTTTACAGGAGCGATAGCTTCACACAATAAGTGTACCACATTGTCAGTCAATTGCAGAAATCATTACATTTAAATTTCATTGCATAAAGTTAAACAAAACTGGATTATTACTAACCAAAAACGATATGTATGTTATCATATATTTAATACTTCTATCAAACCCACAAACAGCTAAAAAGGAGGAGAATTAGAAAATATGGTGTTAACAAATTAATTAAACCAGATATGATTTAATGGTAGACTTTGAAACTTCAATATGCGTGCATTTTCATCGAGGTCAACATAAACAAAATGAAATCTTTAATATGATAGATTATACACTTTTATTTAACCCACGAACTGCTAAACAACAAGGTGGCGGATTGCATCATTTCTTTCGTGTTCATAATATCAGAGATTATACAGTTCTATCCAACCAAAGAACATCTAAAAACAAGATGGAGGCTACTAATGAGCAGTCCGTGTGTCAATCAAGCCTAAATGAGCCATTTATGCCCAGAGGCCGCCTACGGAAGAAAAATCTCTCAAGCCAAACCGGAAACACATTAAGGCCAAAAGGAGACAGCCGCGTTCGGCGTCCGCAGAGACGCAACATCGGGTTTATCTAAATTTCAACTTTGCTACTTGTTGATATCCCGACAATAACCCAACGGAAACAAGTGAATAAAGTGATTCGTGTATTCATAGACTTACCTAGTTGAAACTTTAAACATCAAACGATTCAGTAAATCCATCTTAACCTAAGACATTGTTGAACCCACCTACACCGAAGACATCGTTGAACACACCTATGTCCAAGCATGAAAAGTGGACCATATATGCAAACTTTCACGGCGAATCCGATTAGAACCGGATACACGTCAGATTGCATTTCAAGGTCAAACGTCACTGAACGTTAAATATCAATGTTTCAATACCACCACTGTTTATGTATGTATGTACGTATGTATGTGTGTAATTATGTATATGTGCATATATGTATGTCATTGACCTTGAATTAAGGTATGTTTGTATGTAAGTTATTTTCGTTGAATGTCAAGGTCAAATGTCACTGAACGTGATATAATAATAATAATAATAATAATAACGTTTTATTTCAGGCAAGAGCCCATAATATTATAAATACATACAGGTAAAAAAAACATACATATACACATATGATGAACAATGGAGGTACATGTAGTGAGAAAAATATATATATAAATATACATAAATGACGTGTAGTAAAAATATTTATAAGATAAGTCAGGATAAAAAATATATTTGTATAAAAGTACAAACATCATGAACTAAAAGCATACAATTGATCAATCCAGTGTTTAATCAATGGACTTCGATAATAAATAAAAGTGTGAAGATTCATTAAAAAATAATATATTGTCGGAATTTACCAACCGGCATAAAAGGCTAAAAATTTATGAGCGAATACGTTCATTAAAGGATTTAACATAATTAGTAGCGAACATATGGGTTGCACTACAGCAGGGTGACATGTTGTATATAATTCTAAAACTGTTGTTATAAGCGACAGTAATACCTTTCAGACTCTGTTTTTTAAAATGACACAAAAGACTTGAGGTGTACATTGAACCACAGTATGAATTAAATAAAGTTGTTTAATGGAATTGGTGCATAAGTAAAATGTTCTGGCTAAAGCATTTGCCTGAGCATAGATACATCTTTTCTGCCTGGCAATATCGTCATCATCAGTAAGATTATTGTTTATAATATGGCCAAGGTATTCACATGTTTCAGTGTAAGGTAGGGTATGGTTATTGATAAAAACAGGATTAATATTTGTCCTGTCCCTAGGGTTGTTATCAATAACCATACAGAAAGATTTGTTGGCGTTGTATGTTATATCAAACATATTGCCGTACTCTGCACAACAATCGGTGAGTTTTCTCAACCCCGCAATACTAGGTGAAAAAACACAAAGGTCATCGGCATACATCATATGATTCATTATGGTTCCTGCATAACGACAGCCAATCTGTAATTTATTCAAATTTACACTTAAGTCGTCCATGTAAACGTTAAAAAGATGCGGAGAAAGGATTCCACCCTGCTTAACACCGTTTGAAACGGTAAACAATTCTGAGAAGCTACAACACCATCTGACAGTGAATTTCTGGGTTATGTACCAGTAATAAAGAATGCGAACAATAAAAGAAGGACATCCCCGGTCAATTAGTTTGGTGAATAGCTTACTATGATTGACTTTGTCAAAGGCCTTAGAGGCATCCAGCATAGTAACATACATAGATGAGCCATTCGCTATGTAGTGTCGAAAGAGTTATTTTAATAAAAATATGAGCATTTCAGTTGAGCGATGCTTTTTAAATCCAAATTGGTTTACACATGTAGATAAAAAATATTAGAAACCCTGGATAATATCAAGGATTCAAATAATTTACTAGCAATTGTGGCTAGAGCAATGGGTCGGTAGTTGTTGTTATCATACAAGTCACCCGCCTTATTTTTAATTATGGGGACTATGATTGTAATCATCATAGCATCCGGTAACAAAACCGTGAATTAACATGCTACGCTGTGAGTACACTAGGTCATAGAAATGACCGATGTTGGTATAATGTCACCTGACGAACTGGGACTGGTCGTCTCTATCAACTACGTCTTGGACGGTTTACTGGCATGGCATGGCTTTGACACTGCATATCTGGTAATAATGTGCATCCATGCGAATCGCTTCAAAAGTAGTACAATAATGTTGGTGTTTTCGATATTGTATATTTGAACACAACTATGTCAGTGGTTGCATTGTCGCCATTAGTAGGAATACATAATATTATCGCCATTAGTAATAGTACATCGCGTGGATATTATTCTACATTTTCCAAACAACACACTCTGCTTATATGTTCTGGAACTATGTGTTGTGGTGAGTTCTCTTTGAGCAGCAGGCAAACACACTAAAATCAATTGCTATGTGTTATTATAATAACATATATTTCTTTTGTATATCTCTGTTGTCATCATTGTCTTTTCGTTCTTCCTCTTACACACATTTATCCTTTATATTTATATGTACATCTCATTTTGTTCGACGCATGTAATTTGTCTGCTTCCAAATGTTCAGTTATATGCAACATACTTTAGTGCTCTGCTTCAGTTATGAGGCCACACTCTCTACTAAAATTCGCTACCTCCTAAATTTATCGGTTTGTTTTAGAGGTTGGTTCGGCTCAATGTGTCTACATAATCAGGTTGTCTTTGTCTTTGCCAAATCAAATGTTTTCATTTTTACATTTCAACCGTTTGTTTGAAAGGATGCAGCAAAAACACAAATCGTCTTACGCATCGACAATGACACGTTGTCCACTTTTACAGTTTAGGTCACGGGATCACTGAACAAACGCAGTTTTCTTAATAGCAATGTCTTACGCCGAAAACGCTCTATCCACATTTACTGTTTAGATCACAGGATCACTGAGCAACGCAGTTTTTAACAGCTATGTCTGACGCCGAAAGCGCTATATCCACGTTTACTGTTTAGATCACGGGATCACTGAACAAACGCAGTTTTCTTAACAGCAATGTCTTACGCCGAAAACGCTCTATCCACGTGACTTGTGTTTCGTATTGTATTGTAAGGGCAGTTTAATTATTGGTCTAAACAATATATATATATATATATATATATATATATATATATATATATATATATATATATATATATATATATATATATATATGTGTGTGTGTGTGTGTGTGTGTGTGTGTGTGTGCGTGTTTGCTTTCGTGCGTGCGTGCGTACGTGCCTGTATATATATATATATATATATATATATATATATATATATATATATATATATATATATATATATATATATATATATATATATATATATATATATATATATATGTGTGTGTGTGTGTGCGTGCGTGCGTGCGTGCGTGCGTGCGTGCGTGCGTGCGTGCGTGCGTGCGTGCGTGCGTGCGTGCGTGCGTGCGTGCGTGCGTGCGTGCGTGCGTGCGTGCGTGTGTGTGTAGGCCCTATATTCCCTTTGGTGCGCTGGGCACGCCGTTTGTCTGAAGTGATCGATTGGTTTTGTTGGTGGCGTACGAATATCTGAGCGTCACAAAGTTCCTAGACGCACAAAAATCACGGTGAACGCCTCAATAATTGTTAGGTACAGTTTTCATGTTTATGCATGATTTATCTATCAGGTAACAATTTTCATTGTATCTAATAGTGGTAGTTTATCTATTTTCCAAACTAATCGATCACTTCACACATGCTACCCCAATTGCCGGCGCACCTACTGTATTCAGCGCGCCAACGCGCCGCGGGCCAGCGCGCTGAATACAGTAAGCCATGAGCAACTGATGTTGTAAGGTTACACTGAATGTGGAACTGAGTTGCCTAAGTCAGCTCCACTTTCAGTAACCAGACAACGTCGTTTACCCCACTTGGTTGTCATACATACCTAGGCAAACTAAGATATATTTCGATTACATACAATGTTACATAATGAGACACGACCTGATTTGTTTTAAACAAGAGCTGATGTGTAATTATGCTCACCCGCCTGAGCACCGAGAAAAACCGCCTTACGATCTTTCGTGCCTGTACACATAGATATACAGTAATAAGAGTATTATTATTACTATATATATATATATATATATATATATATATATATATATATATATATATATATATATATATATATATATATATATGCTGTCGACGGCAGATTCTATGGATAGAACGATAGCGACACAACTGTAGACGAGAGCGCCTAGCGACCAAAGGCAACTTGTCCTGACATCATGTATTATCGATCGTTGGTTATGCGATGGTTAATTATCTGGCAATATAATATATCCATATTACAAGTTTCTACAAATCGCTAGAGAAGTTGTAACTTACCGTCAGTAAGTTGACGCTGGTGTTGCTCTGGATACTCTGGATTTTAGCTCGTTCAATGAAGGCGGAAGCTCGGCTGCCGGTGTAGCTGAAGTGCGCGTATCGACACGTTATAACGGATAGTGGGGTGGCTGCGGCGACAATTGTTTAGCCAATCGAAATGCACTTTATGGTGACGCAGAGGCGGCCATCACGTCACACAAGGTCTCATTGATATGGCGCCACCGACGTGATATTTTGTTATGATAATAGAAACCTAACAGTAAGCCTACTTTTTCAACCAAATAATGTGTTGTTTGGAGTAAACCTGCTCGAGACTGGAAGGATACAAGAGTAATGAGTGATAATTGAGGTGTGTTGATAGATTGTGCTTGTGTTAGTCCCACTGTTTCATCCAGCAGCTCCTTATGTAAGTCGCAGTCGGTGACATTGAAATTGTTACGTAAATACACCTGGATCCGCCATCTTGTCCGAAGTACCTGACACGTACATACTTTTTATGAGCACATAGACGTGTTTGCACGAGTGAGTGACGGCGAAAATACCTCATTGCTCTGTCAGCAAGCGCGCACCTAAGAACTCAAATGTTATTTTTTTAAATGTGTCATTATGTTGTATCTGTATCACGCAGTTACTGTTGGTTGCAATATGTCAGCCTTTATCCAAAGTAAATAACAAAATATAAATAAGCGCTCTCTGAAATAGATATAAAAACCCAACTTCGAATATCTTATAGTTTCCTTAGCTGGCAGTGGTTAGTAGTTAGCTATGGATAAATTCAAGTATAATTGTAACACTCAAGTATACGTTATTGGGAAGCAGTGGTCTCGCAGTTAGAGCACCGGACTGTCGATAGAAAGGACGGCCCGATTCCACCTGCCGCCGTTTCGAAGTT
The DNA here is from genome assembly GCA_033239005.1 of Lamellibrachia satsuma. NCBI lineage: Eukaryota > Metazoa > Annelida > Polychaeta > Sabellida > Siboglinidae > Lamellibrachia > Lamellibrachia satsuma. Next base: position 3,598,341 of record BSQZ01000032.1, read on the forward strand.
TGGAAAGTTTTCTTTCACTCCATTTTTCGGAAGAGACACTCAATGCCGTTGGTCCCCTCTGCCTGCTGCATATTACTAGGGAAGTAAAAAAATCTAGTAACCTAGAGGGAAAAAAAGTGAAAATAGGTCACTCCTGTGTTAGCCCTATTCAGTTAAATGCCATGAGTCATTGCAATTACAAATTACTTTACATAGTGAAATACACCCTTTGAGAAATACCCTTTATGAATCAGTCAGTCGTGCTGACGATCCGCTGACGACACACAAGTATTGGCGCCGTGCGTCTGGCCTTTGCTGCAAACACGTCGTTGAGCCAATGTACCGCAGGCTGGCTGTCACTTATCACGACTTCTTATCCCCGCTGCGCCGTTCGCTTCATGGAAAACAAACAATTACACCGATAACCATCAGCGCCACAATTGGAAGCGTTTTCATCGTGCTTGGGAAAACAACACAGACCTTGTTGTAGGCATGTGAGCGAGTCTCTTGCTCATCATACCTTTAATCACCACAAGAAAATACATATATATATATATTAATACGCTAACTTTGGGGGCAATCTGGCAATACCTCCACCCAGGCATTGACATTCACTCGCCTTTTTCTACGTTGCTTCGTCTCCTTGGACATCTGATCTATCAATTGGCGATTATAAACATTCGCTCATAAATTTACTTATGACGTGCATTTGTTGCTCTCCTAGGGACTATTTGGGTAATGGCGGACGGTTCGGAAATGCGGTCTGTGACCAACAAAAGCCACATAGTGGTTGAACGCTCAAATCGCTCATTGTGTCCGTTTTTGTTCGACTGGTAGAAAATAACTTTAAATAACTACTTTCGTGGATGTTTGATGAGTGATTTTTGTCCGACTACTTTAACATCGTGTACGTAGATAAAGTCAATGTTGTCTTTACCACTCTCATTAGATCTTTCATTCGATGGCAACGTACCAACATTTCTAAAGCATTTACCTGGCTGGGCCGAAATTAAGGGGTATCTGCTTTGGGTGCATTTTTCTGAAAGGTGTTTGATTTTGTCGAATTACACACAACATGTGCGTTAATGGATCGTCAATGTGATGTGAAATGTTGAAGAAAATCATAGAACAAATTTAGCTGGAATCCTGAGAAACGTTGTAATGGCGGCCTATTGGAAAATCCAATGTGTTTTCACCTCATTTGCTAATATATATATATATATATATATATATATATATATATATATATATATATATATATATATATATATATATATATATATATATGTATGCATATATATATATATGTATATATATATATATATATATATATATATATATATATGTATGTATATATAATATATATATATATATATATATATATATATATATATATATATATATACATATATATATATACAGGTTGACTGAATTACTTTAATTTTGTACTTGAGTAAAAGTAAAAGTAATTCACCTAAAAACTACTTGAGTAAAAGTAAAAGTACTTTTGTAAAAAAGTACTTGAGTAAAAAGTAAAAATACTTTTCAAAGTACTTGAAGTAAAAGTAGAAGTAAAAAGGACAACACTTAGAAATAACAACAAAATCATGTGTAATATTATATAAATTACATAACTTGCATCTGACTGTTTTGCAACCTATAACAAAGTGTTCCCAGACAGCCTTAGCTGGTCAGTCGGTCTGCCACCCTTGAACATGGTGCTCACTTGGATGCTTGGAAAATTACATTATCATTAATGAGAGCTCACAACATCAAATAATTTCAGTTAAATACAAAACTTAATTAATGATAAAGCACAATATGTCTTTTTATCGTCCTGTTCCACTGGGGTATGGGAGGAGCTAAATTGTACAACAGGATATGTAAACGCAGGTGTGTTTGTATCTGAGTAGGTAGAGGGTCAGTCCAGTAGTAGTAGCAACCTCTCAGCGAAACTGGTCAGAGATAATACCACCTAGCACTGCCCATAGTAAAATTAATAAAGACATTTGATGCCTAGCTGATGAAGCCATCTAGCTTGTGAACCCCCATCTTCTCATGTCTTCCCAGACATGTCTTATCAGCTCTCACAAACATTGAAACAACACGCTTTCGTAGTTAGCTGTGTTGGTTACCTGGTACCAGCTGGGGCTAGAATTGATCAGAAGACAGACCAGTGCAACAGAGTAATGCTGTTGCTAATTGCAATTAAAAGTGTCCTGTCAGGGCCCCTGTCCCTGATATTTTTAAGGGTCAGCTTGAATAAGCCATTGCTGGGAAAAGATGCTGCCAAATGACAGAGTATCAATTCTTTACTCTTTAATTCTGTAGAGTAATCGTTATTATGAATTTATTAAACATCTCAATATGAATTTTATTCATGAAAGTAAAATGCTGTTTAATGCTGACGTAAGCCGGTAAGGCCGTTGCTGACAATGGGCGAAAATCGGTTCTCGTTCTTGATCCACGATGCGCGTTCGCTCACGAATATCACAATTGTGTCAATTTATGGGGATTATCAATACATTGTCGAAATTTCAAATTTTAACATTTATAATAAATATTGGAAACTTACTGATTAATAGTTTATATGGTGCAACGGATACATTTGCATCGTGGTTTGACATAGCGTTCAAGATTGTGTGCTCGAAGTGACATTTCATGTCAACGGCCTTGACCTAATTTATGCCAATATTTGGTAGACTTCGTTCATTGATGTAGATATAAAACGGTGGTTGCGTCGATTTCCCAAAGAGAGGTTTGTATGCAAACATGATCGCGAACTGTCATGCGATTGGATGATATTAATAGCTTTTGGCCTGGCGACTATGAACAATTTATGAGATGTCGTTACCGGTGGAGCGCCACCGGCAGCAGCGGTTTTGCAATAAATGTAACGAAAATATATTGCAAAGTAATAAAAGTAAAAAGTCGCGTTACTGTGGTAATGATTGCTGTCTCAGGCTGTGTGGTAATGATTGCTGTCTCAGGCTGTGTGGTAATGATTGCTGTATCAGACTGTGTGGTAATGATTGCTGTATCAGGCTGTGTGGTAATGATTGCTGTCTCAGGCTGTGTGGTAATGATTGCTGTCTCAGGCTGTGTGGTAATGATTGCTGTCTCAGGCTGTGTAGTAATGATTGCTGTCTCAGGCTGTGTGATAATTATTGCTGTATCAGGCTGTGTGTTAATCATTGCTGTCTCAGGCTGTGTAGTAATGATTGCTGTCTCAGGCTGTGTGGTAATGATTGCTGTCTCAGGCTGTGTGGTAATGATTGCTGTCTCAGGTTGTGTGGTAATGATTACTGTATCGGGCTGTGTGGTAATGATTGTTGTCTCAAGCTGTGTGGTAATGATTGCTGTTTCAGGCTGTGTGGTAATGATTGCTGTCTCAGACTGTGTGGTAATGATTGCTGTATCAGGCTGTGTGGTAATGATTGCTGTATCAGGCTGTTTGGTAATGATTGCTGTATCAGGCTGTGTGGTAATGATTGCTGTCTCAGGCTGTGTGGTAATGATTGCTGTCTCAGGCTGTGTGGTAATGATTGCTGTCTCAGGCTGTGTGGTAATGATTGCTGTCTCAGGCTGTGTGATAATGATTGCTGTCTCAGGCTGTGTGGTAATGCTATTCATTTAATGTGTAATGTGATTTACATAATGTGTGTTCATACCTAACAACTCCAAATCTCACTCCTCACCTCTCACCTATTCTTGGGGCCAATCTCACACCTCCCACATTTTTTTTCGAACAACCCACTTTCTGCAACACCCCTCATAAATGCTGGGTTCTGTTTTGTTCTGAATGCTGTCATGGTGGTCCATCATGGACCACATGTGAGCGCGTATCGCGGAGCAGCAGTATTATTGTTGCAAAAAATAAAAAAAAATATTATTTATTAATTATGATCAGCAAAGTAATTATGTTTTATGGGAATATGCCTTCAATTTCCATTCAATGATCTACTGGTCGACTCAGATATAATCATATATAATACGAAGCAACCCCGCCACTTTCCACGCTCCGGAGACGTCGTTTAAGTGTAATTACGTTCCTAGCCCCCCCCCCCCCCACACACACAATTCTAACTCTGTTTGCGCATATAGCCTGTATTATTTCAGACAAAAAAACAAGCAATAATTTAACTACGCGCCAACGTGAATTCCAAACCCTTTCTATACCTACAGTAGCTCTATTTTTGGAAGTTAACGGTAATTTGGTGAAGCGGGTCCATGCGCATATAGCCTGTATTATTTCAGAAAAAAAAACAAGCAATAATTTAACTACGCGCCAACGTGAATTCCGAACTGTCTCTATACCTACAGTAGCTGTATTGTTGGAAGTTAACGGTGATTCGGTGAAGCGGGTCCGTGAGTGAACATAGTTACGAAGGAACTGGTTGCTTTGTCAAGACCGCAACGAGCACTGCTGGGAGTTAATACCTGCAATAGCGACAACAAAATCAAATCGGCGATTGAAACATCTCGACTATTTTATCAACAGCTGCCTTCATGATGGAGACATGTTCCAGGCTGACATGTTCCAGGCCGACATGTTCCAGGCCGACATGTTCCAGACCGACATGTTCCATGATGTCTTCGTTATCACGACTTCTTATCCCAGCTGCGCCGTGTTTGCTTTATGGAAACCATCCAATTGAAATTGTAAAGTAAATAAGTTAGAAATATAAAAATAAGCTTACAATTTAAAACAAGTATGTTATAAAAGTATACGAAATAATAAATAAATATGCAAAAAAGGATATAAATTCACCATCTTGCAATATAAAGTGATTCAGCCCATCTAGTCCACATGGGTCCATTAACAATATCTGTACAATTGTACATGCATTTTATCATGTCATTGTCAATGTTAAGAATACGTTATCTAAAACCATAAACATTCTTGCGCAATAGGGCGTCACGTGTGTCAGTAGCATTAGTGACAAGCATGTTGCCCGCACTGTCCCATCGGTGGAATCCTAAAATTCGTGTATGCATATTGTTGTAGGCAACTTTAAGTCTTAAATAGGTGCCCTTGTTAAAAATTTATCCAGAGTTGGGAACAATAAATTGTACAACAATATGCATGAAACAGATGTAGTTTAACACCGATGGAACAGTTGTGACATTTTCGGATAATGCTGTTAGATCTGGCATAAAAGCTGCGCAGGTGTCTTAGCATATCTTCATCGTCCTTCAATTCATTGCAGATCACTACCCCTAAATATTTTGCCTTTTCAACAAATACAAATGTTTTTGTATTTGTTTTTGTTCGTACAAATCTCTGGACATTTAAGATGAATGCCATATGGTTTGATAACCATACACATCGACTTTATAGGATTATATTTAATATCATTTTCAAAACCAAAATTTGCACAAATATTCAACAAAGCCTGAAGATCACTGGGACTTGGCGCAATAACACATAAATCATATGCATAAAACATATGGTTTGTACAGCAGTTGTGTATGTGACAACCTATACCTGCACTATTTAACATATTGCTTAAGTCATCAACGTATACAGTAAACACACTGCCAAAAATAATTTTCTTATGCAAAAAAATATTTCTTGAATTAAGAAAATGTGTAGAAATATTTGCTTAGCAAGATCCAGATATGTGATTGAATAACGAAATTTTCTTTAATGAAGAAGGTATTTCTCACTGAAGAAAGATTTGAGATAAATATTCTTAATGCTAGGATTTTTTCTTGAATTAAGAAAAAAATTTCTTACTCAAGAAAAACATATGAAATAAATATTCTAAATGAAAAGTTTTACTTGAGTTAAAGCTGCTTCCTCAAATGGTTCAACCCACTGTGAATCTGGTTCAGTTATGTCCAGATGTGTTGTGTATGACTAGTTTAAGTAATGTGCGCCTAAAAAAATGCCTATTTTTGTTCAAATCATCGAAAGAATTGACTTCAATCGTTAGATCTGGTAAGGATCAAAACAGTGGATATCCAAAATTGTAAGCGATGTGCGAGTCAGTGCCGATCATGGGCGTGACTTCAAAACTCTCGTCAATCACACAACAAAGTTGCACAATTTCAACAAGTGTGAAAATCATGATTTCTCAGCATTTCGATTTTCACTTCACTTAATGCTTCAACGATCAATCAAGTATTTTAATAGTTTGTCTGATGATTTCACACAAAAAAACGACATACAAAAGTTGCACAAATGAGCTAGAATGTTGCAGTGGATACTAGGTAGGTTTGGTTTTTCGTAAAATTACTTTGAAATGGGACTAGCAAAAACATTTAATTGAGGATGCACCTTTAAAACTGCTTCCTCAACTTATTTAGCTTGTCGCAATTCCGGTTCATTTGTGTCCATATGTGTAGTGTGTGAATAGTTCATGTAACACCCGTAGTTGATTTAATAAAAAATGCAATTTTTTTTTCAAATCATCAAAACAATTGACTTTAATCGTTAGATCTGGTAAGGATCAAACTACTGGATATCCAAAATGGTAAACACTGTGTGGGTCAATACTGATCATGGGCATGACCTCCATCTTCTCGCCGATCACATGACACAGTTACTAAATTTCACCAAGGAAGAAAATCATCTCACGAACATCCAGCATGACAAAGACCATCCTTCAAGGCACCGTTAGGGGAGCACGAAGACAAGGAAGACAGAAGAAGAGGTGGGATGACAACATCAAAGAGTGAACAGGCCTAGACTTCTCATAGACATAAAGGGTGGCAGACGACAGGAAGAAATGGAGACAGCTGGTGTCAAGGTCATTGGTGGTACCACAACGACACTATGGGTTTCGGGATGGATGATGATGATGATGATGGCTACTGCATACCATCCAAAATGTGCATTCAAATGCATTTGCATTTGTTAACAAGTCCTTTACCAAATAATATTTAAATGTAATATTACTGATTATCATTTTACTCAAATATTTTTGATATATTATTAGATCACGACATGAGTGAAATTTCCAACATAAGTTTTCGCTATCGACTCTTGGAGTAAAAGATATTTTGGTTCTATTGCATTAAATATTTCTGATGGACATGTGCTTATAAATTACTAGAGCTAGGATACGATGCAAAATATCTGATCCAAGCATAATATACAATAATCAAGAACAGATGAAATAGCAATTTTTAATCGTATGTATGAGTGTAATCTTTGTTCAGCACACTTTGATTTTAAAATATTGTCAATGTGTGTGCTCTATAAATGTATCCTGACATGAGATTTAGGTAGTCTCCCATGTCATAACACTTGTGACACACATGCAGTGAGCCCAGTCCAGTGTCCCAGGGTCTGCTAATGAGGGTTATGTCAGGGTCACCAGTTAGTTTCCCCATCTGGATAATCTAGTACCAGGGTGGTAGTAGAAGCCATGCAGCTTATACAACTAGTAGGAAATACATAATAAAGAAGACATCTGGATGATTTGATTTGTATCCTGTTCATTCCTACAAAAAAGTAAGAATGTTGTCCAGGCATATTTTTTATAGCAATTTGACATGTGGCCCGGCCATGCAATAAACACAGTGAGTACATTGTTTTATTTATGCAGCAGCTGGGCTCTTTGAAAAATGGCAGTTTGCATTTGTTATTATATTCAGTACTTTCACCTTGTCAACTTGATCATGAATAGAAATGAAAATACCCATGTTAATACATGTCATCATTCTGACTGGCTGACATCTGACTGGCTTTCACATACTAGGAAGTTCACTAATTGTATCTTCTAGCAATGTATTGTTCCTTCTTTTATGTGTGCAGAATGACATGGGCATCTAAATCATGCCATTGCTACTATGTTTTTGAAATTGTACACAATTCAAATACTTTTCAAATTTCAACTAATTGTTACTATGGCAATTTAGTTTTGCATTTGTTTGTACTTTACTGTGTCAGTAGTCCCCTCTTATAAGGTCACCCGTTCTGTAGAGGTAAAGGGCTGTAATGTGTGTGTGTGTGTTTCTGTGCATTTTGTGTTTAAATCCGTGATTTTGCATTTTGTTTATTTTTTAATATCGGACAAAATATATTTTGGTTTGCTCTCTTGTGCATATTACAGCAGAGTAATTGTATACCATTCTTTGGACTATTTGACTAAGTGTATTTATAGAAATTATTAGTACTGTTTCGTGACATGGTTATTTGGTGACTTTGTGTCACTTGCTCCCTTTTGTCATTTTATAAATTATGTTATTGACACAGAAACATTTTGTGACATAAAGCAGCAATTGCAATCAAATCTCTCTTGAATAACTCCCATTAAGAAACAACGAAGCAGGTCTTATGACAAAATTATGTGACCAGTTGTTGTACTCAATTTACTTTTTAAGAATTAAGTAATGCTTTGATTTTTTTATTTGTCAATGCTCAAAGTTCGGGCATGTGACCTTTTCCAGTTTTTGCGTCAATAAGGTATAGCCGTTGCTATTTGTTGTTGTGCAGTAATTTGTAACAGTTTCATAAAATTGTCACTCGCAATTTGGGAGAAAAGATAATTAGACATAACTGTGATATTTCAGCTGCAGTATGATAAAGGATTGTGCACAGTGCAAATACGGTGATCATAAAATTTGTCCCACATTCTCATTCTGAAAGTTGATATTCGAAAAATATCGGGTTTAAGGCTGATTTTTTCCTGGAGATATAGTAACTACATTCTTATTGAACTACGAAGTCATTGCAAATATTCATGACAGTATACTTTGGAAGTTGTCCTGTAAAATAACAATTTAAAATACAGACTGCTAAAATCACTCTCAGAAGTAAAAAATAAAATAAAAAAAATTAATGTTTACACACTCTGTACATACATTACATTATCCTTCTCATTATCATTATTTAATTTTGTGAAGCACATCTGTACGAATATATCTAGACATTCAGCAAATTTAAGCTCTGTAGTTAGAGGCACCTGAAAATATAACAAGTGCGTTTACCCCTTACCTTAGTTTTTCTGCAAAGTTGCTCAGGTATAACCATTTGTTAATTGGTTAAAATGTTAGGACATTCTGAGACATCACCTTTTTTAATTTCCTGAAAATTGGTTGAATGACCTTTCTGGGTATGAGAGCTGGGACCTGATCGGATGGTTTTTCAATAACACGTGACGCTACTGGTCACACACTTACCCCATTTTCTCATAATAAAACACTATTCCATTGTCACTTGCTCCATGATGCCGTGTCATCTGTAGAAAATCTGCCATCCAAAAAGTTTTATTATGTTAAAATATGGCTTTTGGTCCCATCATTGTGATGGCAAAATATATCACTTGCTCCCTTTTGTCATTTCACGGTAGCATGTTCCTTGATAATTGATACACCTCATCGCAATTTGCATTTTGTGGTAAGAAAATTGTCTTATTTTTCAGAAATGATTGCTGACATGCAGTGATCAATATGTTTTTCTTTTTATAAGAAAAACCTTTAACTGAGAAAATGTTTCTTATTCCAAGAAAAAGTGTTTCAGAAGGTTTGTCTTGTTTTCAGAAAACAATATTCTCACTAACTTGAAACGTCCGAAATGACTACAAGAAAAATACTCTTATTAAATTTAAGAAAACATTTCTTGATTTACAAATTTTCTTGTGTGGATCCCTAGAAAATAATTTAAGAAAAATGTTCTTGCTTTTTTCTTGATTTAAGAAAACGCTTTTCTTATTTCAGAAAAACATTTCTTAGATAAGAACAATTTTCTTGAATAAATAAGAAAATTTTTCTATAGCCTTTTCTTAATTATAGAAACTAGTTTTAAGAACATTTTTATTAAGACAAATTTCTTAAATCACGAAAATAATTTTCTTACGTGGCTCCTTAGAAATTTTTCTTTTCTTTAAACAAGAACATTATTTTTAGCAGTGCAAGTAGGGAAATAAAATCCCGCCTTGTCGAACATCGTTTGATACATTAAATAAGTCAGAGGTCGTGGAACCCCATTTAATACCAAACATTTGGGTTCTGTACCAGTATAACAAGATTCGAATGAGTAGGACAGGCACACATCGATTAAGCAATTTCCTAAAACGTTTCCAATGATTAACGCTATCAAATGCTTTAAATGCATCTAAAAAGCATGTATACACAGTACTGTTGTTTATAATACTGAATAAAAATTTTTAACTCATATGTACAATGATCAGCATAATGGCCTTTCTTCAATCCAAGCTGACTGTCAGTTGTATCTAGATTAGATTCCGTAAGTTCAAGCAATATAATTTCAAAGATCTTAGAAGCAAATGTGACAAGCGCTATAGGTATGTAGTTATTAATATCACTCGTGTCACCAGATTTGTTTTTGACTAAGGGTATAATAATAGTTTTCATAAAGCCATCGGGTAGATGTCCATTTGAGATAACACTAGTATAAACAAAATTGACAGTAGTATAGTTATGCGCCTATCTGCATGTATCAAGTGTTCAGCACATAGCCCATCATTACCACATGCTTAATCAGACTTCAGGTTGTCGATAGCATTCTGCACCATGCAAGATGTTATGTGTATGTCATTGTCATTGCACAAATTTCCAGTATTGTTTATACGTACTCTTTCACATTTTGCATAAATACATAAGTGGCGACATTGTTTAACAAAAAAATTAAAATGTGTTATCAACATGGCTGATATGGAAGAAGGATGGTTAGCATTTTATAGTGTGTTGTGACTGTGTGTAGTGTGCACCATTTGAAAATGTGAGAGAATGTTACCAGGCATTATTCTGTTATAGACTTTGTATTTTACAACCATTGATTTAAAAATAATTAGTTCAAAAATGTTGAGTGCAGTAAATAAGAAAAAATGGCTTACTGTGAGCTCCATATTCCGGCGGACCACACATTCCTATGGTCCGTTTTTTGTAAAATATACAGTGGCTGTATATTAGTTTGATACATGTTCCCCATATGTCACAGCAGTACCTCATACATGGTAGAAACAGTGAACAATGAAAAGAGTACAAAGCAGGTTCGTTAAGTAGCCATTCAACTCTACGCATTACTGACATATTCTTTACCATCTTTGTATGTACACTATTCACATGTTCTGACCATATGAGTGTACATATTCGTCTCGGTCCATCCTAGTTTGAATATATCATCTGGGTTATCTAGGGTAATTTTCTTCTCACGACTGAGCTCTATCACAAAACACTGGATCCGTCCTTCACGGGTGAACGCACCCTTCACGTCCCGGGTGAACCCTTCACATTGGTGTCTTTCATCACCTCGCGCAGCAGTCTGTGGCAGAGGGAAGTCAGATCATCGTGAAGGGCCATTGACATCCTTTAGCTTTCTTTCGGCCTTCATAATTTATGATTTCTTATCACGTCTCACAAACTTTGCGACGATTGCTTTGGAAGCCTATGATTTCTGCACTGTCCTTCTATTGTACTGTTCCATGGCATCTAACGGCCATTTCTGTCACTGTATTTCTGATTTGAGGTTACCAACATCGTCATTCAATTTCATCACACATCCTGAGATTTCTTCACGAACTTAAGTTGCTCGTCGATCATTGAAACAATTTATTTTGACAGGTTATTTTCAAATGCTGTCATCTGTCATCGATCGGGTCCCCGAAAAACTTCATGTCTGCAGCTGTTGACACAATGATTGACTCAATTACTGCGTAGCTGCTGGTCGATGTTCATTTTGTTTTTATCACTGGCTTGTTGTTAGTCACGACCAGCTCGGTAAGATTGCGTTCTTACATGCGACGTTCACGTGCCTTTTAACACTGGCCTGTATGACGTCCATAACATGACGTCGTTGGTAAATCGCTTTTGTTGAACGGTACGCCTACTAGCCGCGTATGTACATGTTTTTCGATGCTACTCACTCTCTATTTTAGGCCCTGTCAGCTTATGACACAGGTAAGCATAATATCAACAATAATTCACTTTTGTTGAACGGGAAGGTAACTTAAGGCAACGTTTTTAGTCCCTGTGTGTTTTCACGGCCGCTCCGTCTTTTCAGCTTTTCGACGAATATACGGGGACAGCATATACCTAACATATATCCACCAGAAATATTGCTGGGGCCGTCCCCCCCCCCGATCTCTCCGATCCTGAAGCCTGCGATAACCGAGTTAGTTGCGATAGTAAGTAACTTCCCTAATTGCACGATGTACGTCCGGAGTGTTTCGATGGCAGAACGACATTGATGGCTCCAAGTCACTGACATCGGGTAGCTTTATAGTTGTCTCCAAGTCACTGATATCGGGTGGCTTTATAGTTATCTAATATAAAGGCAACGCCGTAAAATTCTGCATTTTGTCCTTTTAGCACCAAGTCTGTAGCCATACCATCAGTGAGGTCGCTGGCGTCTTCTTGCAATTTTTGTAGCCACTTCGAGTCCACCATCTGTCAAGTGCGCGATTTTGTCAATCCAGCCTTTTGTTTTCTACCTCTTTGGATTTTCCCGGTAGTTTTCCTTCGATGCTGGAAAGTATCTTTTCCAATTCCAGTACTTAGCCAGCGTTCATCTTTTAATGAATAATAAGAAACGAATGCTGACTAAGTCCGGGGACATGTGGCCTGATGTGGTCAGTGTCGTATTAAGGACAGGTCAGACATAGCAGTTGCCCAGCGGCCTCAACAAAATAATGTTATGTTTCTGGGTCATGACCCCCAGGGAATAAGTATGTACATGGATAACCCGTCGTGGTACTACGTGGTAGCGTGACAATTGACAAACTAATCGGTCACTATTAGCTAGGTTATTTACGTTCTCGGGGGTAACTAACATTTAAAACACATTTTACACAAACTTACTCAACAGAATCTCGGTTATTTGCCGACTCCCTCCACAGTACTTGATTTTCAACAAATACGCCGTTAAATTCTTTTGTGGTCGCTTAGGTTAGAACACGTTGACGTTTTTGATACTTTATTTTACAGGTTGTACCGCAACTCTCATTATTATTGATCGCTGGATGTGTTTTATATTTTATTATGGCAAAAAAGTACGATTTTTTTTCATTTTGGTATGTCGGCTTGTTCCCACTATAAAGTGATGAAAAGGTTCTTCCAACTGGCGACGATATAGGCCAACAACATTTCGACTGTGGGATCATGCGTGTGATGATAAGATGCTCTATTGTCTACAACCTCCGTAACAGCTGCTTCAGTGTGCATGAGGTTTCCTTTGTAAGAAAGCTGCATGGCTGCATCTAACTCGAGGTGAGACACATAAAATAAATGAGGGGTGTTTAGCAGGCGTCCCATTATCCCAGCTTCCACCTGTTTTGGGGACCAACCTCCCAAATGTGTCGGGGTTCACCCTCCCACCTACCACCGATTTTTACGACCAACCTCCCAATTCCTGGCACAATAAATTATGATTAGTAGGACCGCACGTTCTCGTTCCCGCGGTCTGGCACGGTCAGTGCATGGACGTCATAGTAAAACGGGTTGTGTAAGAATGCTATTTATTTAATTTGTAATGTGATTTATATAATTTGTGTTAATATCCCCCACCTTCAAATCTCACTTCCCACCTCTCACCTATTCTTGGGGCCAGTCCCTCTTTTTTTCAGACCTACCTCCCACTTCCGTTCATACCCCCTCGTACGTTCTGCATTGTCTTGAATGCTGTCATTGTGGTTCATCGTGGACCACATGTGAGCGCGCATCGCAGAGCAGCAGTTGGCTTCCTGTTGGCAGAGCAGGTGGGTTCGATCTAAGGGCCTACACGATCAGCCGAGTATTTCTGGGATGACATCTAAAAAATTGTACAGCTAAAAGAAATGTTTTCAAAAAGAGGGAATTCGTGCGAACCCCCGAACACCTCTGAGGATGGGCTTGCACTGCGAAGGAATGGAACAAATTGTTGACACATATCTCAGGAGGGCGGGTTACACATAGATGATCATCGTTGGACTTTCGATAAGCCAATGGCTTCATTGTCCACTTGCCATCTGGACCTTTGGCTTGGATGACAAATCTTGTTAAATCTTGAATGTACGGCCGGCCAGCCAACCTGTTTACGATGTCCGATAGCGGCTTGCCTGTTGAAACGCCGTGTTGCTTGCAACGAAGTCATGCATATATATATATATATATATATATATATATATATATATATATATATATATATATATATATATATATATATATATATATATATATATATATATATATATATATATATATATATATATATATATATATATATATATATATATATAGTGAGAAGCTTAGTGAGAAGATTCAATAATATATAGTGTGAAGCATCAATAACTATCTTTCTGTGGACGACTATTAGCCTCTATTATCAATGCTCCGCGCTGTGGTGCCATTGTTTATCGCACACGTCATCGCCTGGATACAGAGTGTACATTTCATTGTAACAATAATTATGTGTGCGTCCAGATTCTGTTCGCATAAATAATTATAATAATTATTTCTCATCCGGAGAATTTTTTAGCTCATATAATAAAATGGTTAGTGCAGAATCTCGATAATGACGCTGATTGTCAGTTAGCGCTTCACATGAACACCTACACACAAAGGAGTGGTGACAGATGGTAACAGTAAGACCATGCCATCGAAGCCAGACTCTATATTCTTGGCGAATTGACGAGTGAGAGTCGGATAAGCGAGATTAGATTCGGAAGTATTTTAATAGCCTCGATTATTGAGGCTCCACGCTGTGGCGGCACCGTTTGTCGCACACGCCTGGACACAAAGTGTACTTTTCATTGTGACGGAAATTATGTATGCACCAAAATTCTGGGTGCTTACATAATTAGATCATTACGATGTTGTCAGGGCATTGGCTAATTCATAAAATGAGAGTGACATTTTCATCAGTTTCAACGATGCAATTGAAATTAAATTAACTTAAATTTTTATTATATTGACACAACTTTTAGACCGAAAAGTTAATTCAAACAAAAACATGTTTAGTGTAGAATCTCGATAATGACGCTGATTGGCTGCTGACGCTTCACGGGAACGTCTACACAGAATGGAGTGGTGACAGTGGGTGACAACGAGATCACGCCTCTGAGGCCAGACTCTCTTCTCGACAAGTTCACGAAGGCCAGTGAGAGTCGGATATGCTAGACTAACGTATTATATGTAATTTGAATAAAATTAACACTCCATCTTGTCTCGACACAATGCGCATGCGTGCATCGTGAAGTTTGACACAGCGCCACTAATCGGAGTTGTGATAAACTAGTGCTTATAGAAAGTAACATAGATGACGTAGTTTTATCGACCTCAATGGCGGCGCGCGTGGATTATAATTGACAACTTCAACAACGCTTTCCTGGTAAACCACTGGCGTGAAAATGTTGATTGTAGTTGGAAATGGTTAGGTTTTCATTAAATATTTTAGGTGCATAGCCCCCAAAACATGCCCTTTGTTTCCCAGCTTTATGTGCAATGGCGAGTAAATTTGCAGACGTGTTGACCTGTTTTGTTAAAAATACATCTTGCATTTAGTCGTGTCTTTTGTTAATACTTGACTAGGACTAGACTGGGTCACATCAAGCATATCCTCTTATAGAGGTGACCAAGAAGTCTGGACATATCTGGTGTCTCTGCGATGTTTGGGATGGCATGTATGTCCACGACTGTAATACCGTCGCCACGGCAGCGTTGGACCGAACACGAAGACCAATGCATTTGTGAATGCATCCGAAATGGAAAAATAATGCTCAATTTAAATGGAATGTACAACGAGTTCCATTGATTAACTGAACGATTGTTTACGGAACATTGAAACACTGAATTAATTAGTATTTATATATCTCAGTTGGTGAAAAATAATATTCACACAACATGTTTTACCTGTGTGATCTTTCATCATTTAATATTTTCGAAAATAAACGTTTTGGTGATGAATAACATATGCAGGTTTTGCTACATGTGTAAATAATTCTACGGCATTAATTAACTGGTCAACAAATTGTAACCATTGAAGGTGAAATATAATGCTTTTCATCGGATGGTTTATTGGTCTGTCACACTTTAAGGCATTACTCAGAAGACCAACAAATTTTACCCATTGAAGATGAAAAAAGTTTTTCATCGGATGATTTATTGGTCTGTCAATGTTTAAGGCATTAATTAGCAGGCCATTAAATCGTAACCATTGAAAGTGAAAATTACGTTTTTCAGTGTATGATTTATTGGTCTGTCACACTTTACGGCATTAAGTAGCAGGCCAATAAATCGTAACCATTGAAATTGAAATATAACGTTTTTCATTGGATTATTTATTGGTCTGTCATTTTTTACGGCATTAATTAGCATGCCAACAAATCGTAACCATTGAAAGTGAAATATGATGTTTTTATCAAATGATTTATTGGCCTGTCACTTTTCGGTTAATGCAATTTCTGACGATAAATACTTGAAATATGATATTGTTGAGTTAGATGTACTCGTCAGATAGTTGGAGCACTTTTATTACACACACACACACACGCACGCACGCACGCACGCACGCACACGCACACACACAACTAGTTTACCTGATTTCATAGAACTACGCATGGCTTATTGGTCGCGCGACAGAATATCTCACAATTAGAACACATTCTGATTAAACCATTGGAGTAGTATTCTTGATTTTATTTGCACACGGTTAGTTGTTTTTATTGTCTTTTAGGTGCATAACCTTCAAAATCATGATTTGTGTATCGCCTTAAAGGCACTATTTGGTGAAGTT